>MU223299.1:670321-725502 GCA_018584345.1 Thuja plicata | reverse complement strand
TTATATATATATATATATATATATATATATATATATATATATATATATATATATATATCAAATGAGTAATAAAGTTTCAAAATTTGGCATGTGTCATGTAAAGGTTGACATATAGAATACAAATATTAAATATATATAAAAATTGGTTCTTAAATTACCACAACTAGAATTATATATCTCTATTGATATTTATGACTATGGTGGATCATCGAAATTGAGCCTCTTGAAAGTAGTATGTTTCTCTATAGGTGGGTACACAAGGATAATTGAAATGTTGAATCATATATATTTTCTTAATATAACATCAAAATAACTAAATAATAAACTCTAAATTGTTTACAGTTGAAATGTTGATTTCCTCATCTCTTTATTCTACACTTGGAAAAGGATGAGGATCTGTGGGATGTCCTGAAAGGGGATGTAACATGTAAAACAAAATTAATACAAGTTAATAACATATATATCAAAACAATCTATATAACTAAAAATGGACTAAAAAACAAATGCATACCAGAGCCTCAGATGGATCTGCTATGATCGTAGGAGGTAAATTCACTAATCAATTAGTTATGATCATTTCCTATATGGTAAGTGATAAAAGATATTATAGTCATATAGGAAGGAAGTAGGGTTTTCAAACAAACAAGAAATAAATCCAAAAGGAGTTAACAAGAGAGTTTCAAATTTTTTGTGCACTTAGTAAGAGGGAGTTAAGAAGACAAGCATACCTCTTCCCTCTTATGTGACAGAATCCATCTTTGACAGGTAAGAATTCTAAAAAAATGGAATGGTAGAGCATTAGTGGGAAGTTTCAAAGCGGGTTGTTAGAGGTGAAAGAGAATTAATACAGGTTAATAATACAAAGTTTTTGACAAAGTCTAAAAAACTAAAAAAATGTGTGTACTTATATCTAAATAGATATGTTTAACATGTGTAGAAAAAATGTACACTGAAGCCTTAAATAGTTTTCCTATACTCTTAGGAGGCATCATCAAATCTGAGGCAACTATTACCATTTCTTCTTTGAAAAATGATAACATATGTTATAAATTCATAGAAGGATTTAGAGATTTCTAACAATCAAGAATGCACTCCAAAGTGAACATGAAGATGTTACCTTTTCCCTATCCTAAACCTCATCAACATCAGGTGCATTAATTAAATCCACAAAATTCATTTTTTTCTTTATACAGAACCAATAAATTGTTGGATGATATAAGCTTTTGGTACTGATCATGCTGTTGAGATTCACGTTTTGTCACTGACATCAACATATATTTCTGGAGAGGACAAACTGGTTACTTGACTTATAGAAGTGTACGGACACTGTACGAATGATTTAAAATGATCAAAGTTGGATTTATTCAGATGACTGTTTGTTGACTTATTCCTAAGCTCTCTTTTCTTTATGTTGCATATTGCAGATGTTAGAGTTGATTTGGTGAAGACTAGTTTCTGGACTGTAACCGTGATACTAGACAGAGCAGGTCTCTGTGTTTCGGGTATATCTTTCTCGCAAAGATATTTTAGATGAAGCAAGCTTATTGGTGGATGACCAACATATGTTGGAATAATAGGTTGAGTTCAATTGTTGTTTGTTGACTGGTAACATCAGTTGTGGCATGTACTCTAGAGAATACCTAATTGTTGGTCGACCTCAGACATGTAGCGTGTAAAATGAATTGTGAGCATGGATTGCAGATCTATAAGTATAAGTGATGTATTATATTTGATGTTTACTTTTTATAGGTACCATGTGTATCTTAGCAAGGGTTTATATAATTATTTTTATATTGGAAACCCTTAATTGGTCGACCTAATTGATTATTTGTATATTAGGAAAGCTTAATTACCCGACCTAATGAATTATTGTAAGATGATATATATGAGTGATGTTTTATTTTGAAAAGAAGTGAGAGAGATTTGAAAGAAAAATAAGTTAAAGATATGAGGATTTTTTTACTACTGGATGTCGAGTAGAGTTTATGAGATGAGTGCTTCATTGGAACTGACCAAGCAAATATAGTTTCTATCAAACAGTTCACTGGATTATGTATTTCCTATATACACTTATTCTGATTTTGAATCCTTGAGGGTGGCTTTAACCCTCTTTTGGCAGTGTGCCTGGGAAGTGAGCCTACTATTTCTTTTGACTCTTAAGAGGGTTTGTCCCCTAACAGGGACTATGTATTGTAATGATGTAACAAGCTCCTAACAAAGCTAAATCTTTTAATAGGGATACTCTACTATCATTACATTATTTGTGGGTGCTAATTCCCACTGGGGTTTTACCTTTAACAGGGATTCCTCAACAAAAAGTATTGTGTTATGGTGTTAGCATTTACTGTGTTATCATTTATATTTGTAGATTTGGTTTATAAAGTTTAAATTTTAATAATCTATATCAAAACTGATTCACCCCCCTCTTAGTTGTCTTTTGGAGTGTTATTCCTAACAATTGGTTTCAGAGCTTGTGGTCCTTAGAGAGAAATTTTAACAGTTTGAGGTGATCTTGAAGATGAATTACTATAGGAAGGATAGTCTGAAGTTTTATCCTGAAAACTTTGACAGTTGGCAGAATAAGATAAGAACACATTTGCTATGTCTGGGAATTTACTACTGGATGATCACAAAGAAGAATGAAAAGATAGCAACAAAGGATGAATTAGAGAAGGGTACTAAAGATCAGAAGAAGTTATTTTCATGTAATATGGTTTCAAGGGAATCTTTTATCATCACACTTTCAGAAGGATAATTCACTGAAGTAAAGGAATTGGATTATGCACATGAGATCTGGACAATATTGGAAGCATTATATATTGGAGATAAGTTTATAAAGAAGGAAAAGCTACAAACATGGAAGGCAAAGATGGAATATCTTATGAACATAGAATTACTAAAGTGGTTACTAGTATTAGAATTCTGCAGGTATTTACAGTGAGGAAGAAGTGATTGCAAAGATACTCAAATCTTTGACACCTGCATATAGAACCAAAGTAAAATCTATAGAGGAGATCATACCTTTGACACCAAACTTCACCAGAGAAATCTTGATTGGAAAGATAAATACATTTGAGGGTGTAGAATTGGGAGACACTTTACCTAAAGTTGAGTCAGCATTCAAAGCAACCATGCACAAAAACAAAAAATACCTTATCTAGAAATGGAAGCACCAACAGTAATAACCTAAGGGAAGAGCTTGGAGCCTATGCTAATGAATGGGAACAAATACATGAAGAAGAAAGAAACCTAGGTGAAGTTGTGGAACTGATTGCTAGAAGAGAAAAGAGAGGTAAGGGAAAATTTGAAGGCAAATCACCTTTGAAATGTTTTTCATGTAACAAGATTGCTCATTTTGCATCTAGATGTCCTACAAGAGTTCTAAAGAACAAACCTAATTTTTTTGGGTCTAAGTATTCAAAAGACAAGGAATGTTATTATGCTAGTGAAGGTATATCTAATGATGATGATGGTAACTATGATGAAATCAAATTTATTGCTAGTAACCATGATGAACCCATGCATGAAGAAAAATCCTTAGTATCCCATGTTGAAAAGAAATTTGAATGGGCTATGGACAATGGTTGTTCACATTGATAGGAGATAAATACAAGTTTATGAGTTTGAAAAGACATGATGGTGGTGTTGTCAGATTTGGTGACAATACTCCTAAGCTTATTATTGGACTTGGATATATTTCTTTGGATGGAAAGACTAACACTGACAATGTATTACTTGTTGATAGAATTAAGCATAATCTATTGACTGTTGGACAGTTAGTAGACAAGGTTTATCAATTGAAATTCATTGACGGGAAATGCTCTATCAGAAGTAAAGTAGGAGACTTGATCACATCTGGTACTAAATCCAGAGTTAATGTATTTGAATTGAACACATTTGAAGCTTCTAGTTTTATTGTCAAGGTTGATGGCAGTTGGTTATGGCACAAATGATTTTTTCATGTTTACTTTGATAACATCGTGAAGGCAAGTAAGACTAAAGAAGATAGAGATCTACCCTAAATTGTGAAGCCATCTAACACTATGTGTAGAGAGTGTGTTATGGGGAAGTAGACTAGGAGCACTTTCAAAAGAAAAGCTTATCCAGCAAAAGGGAAGTTGGATCTGGTACATACAGATCTGTGTGGTCCTACAAGAACAAGATCATACTATGGTGAAAGGTACTTTATACTATTTGTTGTTGAATTTTCTAGAATGATTTGGGTTACATACTTGAGAGAGAAATCAAAAGCATTTGAAAAATTCAAATTATTTAAAGAAAAAGTTGAGAATGAATCTGATTTAAAGATAAAGTGTTTGAGATCAGACAAAAGTGTAGAGTTTACATCAGAACTATTTAATACATACTATGAAGAGCATGAAATATATAGATCTAAACATCAGCCCCTAGAACTCCACAACAGAATGAGATAGAAGAGCGAAGAAACAAAGGTATATTAGATGCTGCAAGAACTATGTTGCTAGAAGGAAATGTGTCACATGTTCACTGGAGAGAAGTAGTTGGCACTGCATTGTGCACCCTTATCAAAATTTAGATCAGAGAAGTTACAATTACGACTCCTTATGAATTATGGTTTGATCATACACCTACTATAAAATATTTCAGATTATTTGGTAGTAAATGTTATATCAAGAGAGGTGATGAGATAGGCAACTTTGATGCTAGAAGTGATGAAGGATTGTTTCTTGGTTATTCCACTAAGAGTAAAGCATATAAATGTTTCAATCTAAGATTTAGAAAGTTGATTGAAAGTGCCAATGTGAGGATAGATGAAAAGTTTCAGATTTAGGAAAGGATGTATGATTGTGGTCAAATTATAGAAATGAAAGAGGTTGTTGTTGAACCTGAAGAATCCTTGATGATTGACAATATGACTGAAGATGAACAGAATAAAGCTACTGAGCCACTGAAGATGCCAAGGTATGTTAAGAAGAACCATTCCAAAGATCAAATTATTTGTGATGCAAGTACAGGTATGGTGACTAGAGCTAGAGCTAGGGATTAGATCTGTTTGATTTTTCAAGTTGAACCAAAGACTACTGATGAAGCATGTAGAGATGAATCTTGGACTAAAGCTATGGAAGAAGAACTTGAAAATATAAAGAAAAGCAATACATGGGAATTGGTTCCAAGACCTAAGAACATAAATGTGATTGACCAGTAATAAATGGGTTTTTAGAAATAAGATGATTGAGGAAGAAAAAGTGGTAAGAAACAAGGCTAGACTAGTGTGTAAAGGATATTAACAACAAAAAGGCATAGACTATGATGAAAAATTGCTCCTATTTCTAGATTGGAAGATGTGAGATTATTTCTTGCTTATGTTGCACATAAAGACTATAAGGTTTATCAGATGGATGTGAAGTCACAATTTTTGAATTGTGATCTAGAAGAAGAAGTTTACATTGAGCAACATGATGGTTTTCCTTTGACAGATGATGAAAATATGGTTTGAAGATTGAAGAAAGAAGTGTATGGACTGAAACAGGCACCAAGAGCATGATATGAAATACTTGACAAATATCTACTTCATCTTTGTTTCAGAAAATGTAATGCAGACAATAATTTATATTTGAGAACTGATGAAGATGGAATCATAATTGTAGAAGTTCTTGTTGATGATATCATTTTTGGAGGCAATGACAAGATGAGTAAGAATTTTTCTAAAGAAATGGAAAATGAATTTGAGATGTCAATGATTGGTGAGATGAAATTTGTTCTTGGTTTGCAAATTAATCAGAGTAAGAATGGAATTTTTATATCTCATACCAAGTATCTTAAGGAAATGTTGAAATTTTTTGGAATAGAAGATTGCAAAACTATTGGAACACCTATGGTGACTGGAAAAAAACTCACTAATGGTGATGAGACTCAAAGTATTGTACAGACTAAGTACAAACCAATGATTGGAGGTCTACAATATCTAACTCACACTAGACCAGATATTACCAATGCAATTGGAATTGTGGCTAGATATCAGGAAGATCCTAAAGAGACACATTTTGTTGTTGTAAAAAGAATTTTCAGATATTTGAAAGGGACTATAGAATATGGATTGTGGTATGAAAAATCAGAATATTTTACTTTGCAAGCTTTTACTGATGTTGATTGGGAAGGTAATGTGGATGAAAGAAAGAGTACAAGTAGAAGTGCATTTATCCTTGGGAAAATATTGGTTTCTTGGTTGAGCAAGAACCAAAATTATATTGCTCAATGTACTACTGAGTCAGAGTATGTTGCTGCTGCAATAAACTGTACACAAGTTGTCTGGATGAAGCAAATGCTAAAAGACATTGGAATAATTTTTTAAGAACCAGTGGTAATCCATTGTGATGACACTAGTACAATGAATATGTTGAAGAAACTGGTAATGCATTCAAAGACTAAACATATTTCTATCAAGTATCATTTCTTTAGGGAGAAGGTAGAAGATAAAGAGAATAAACTGGAGTACATTAACACAAAGGAAAAAATACC
This sequence comes from Thuja plicata, assembly GCA_018584345.1. Lineage (NCBI taxonomy): Eukaryota > Viridiplantae > Streptophyta > Pinopsida > Cupressales > Cupressaceae > Thuja > Thuja plicata. Next base: position 719,004 of record MU223299.1, on the reverse strand, counting down.
AGATATATTTACTAAACCTTTGCCAAAAGATGCTTTTAAATATCTGAGAGGTAGGCCTGGGGTGATGGCCCCTTGCAGTGATAATTAATTGATGTAGATATGCAATAGTCTAGTGGATCTCAGAGCTATATCATTTTCTGACTTGATGTATGGATCTACTCCTCAGGGGTAGTGATCACAGGAAAATACTATGGAGTACATTAGGGTGATCTTGCACCTAGTTGATGGAAATGAAGATTAGAAAAATCTACACCTTATAGAAGACTATAGATGAGCTATGGCACCATTTTCCATTGCTTCCAAAGGGGGAAGGAATCTATGTGAAAATCCCTACTATTTTGAGAGATTTGTGTTGAGGATATTGAGAAGATTGTATTGAGAGAGAGTAATTTGAGGTTGATGCATATGGATTTTCCCATATGTTACCATCAATTCCAAAGGGGGATATTGTTGGATGATATCATTTTTTGGTACTGATTATGCTTTTGATATTCATCTTTTGTCACTCATGTCAACATATATTTCTGTGGAGAGGACAGACTGGTTACTTGACTGATAGAAGTGTAAGACACTGTACAGATGATTCAGAATGATCAAATTTGGATTTATGCTGACGAATGCATGTTGACCTTATTCCTAAGCTTTCTTGGCTTTATGTTGCATATTGCAAATGTTACAGTTGATTTGATGAAGGCTGGTTTCTGGACTGCAACCGTGATACTGGACAGAGAAGGTCTCTATGTTTTGGGTTATCTTTCTACAAAAGATATTTTAGATGAAGTGATCTTACTGGTGGACATCTGATATATGTTGGAATAATGGGTTGAGTTTGATTGTTGTTTGATGACTGGTGACATTAGCTATGGTTTGTATTCTGGAGAAGACCTAATTGTTGGCCGACTTCAGACATGTATCGTGTAAAATGAATTGTGAGCGTAGATTGCGGATGTAGAAGTATAAGTGATAGTTTATATTTGATGTTTACCTTTTATAGGTACCATGTGTATCTTAGCAAGGGGTTATATAATCATTTGTTTATTGGAAAGCCTTAATTGGCCGACTTGATTGATTATTTGTATATTAGGAAAGCTTAATTGGCTGACCTAATCAATTATTGAAAGAGGATATATATGAGTGATATTTTCTTTTGAAAATATAGGAGAGAGATTAAAAAAAAAAAGTGAAAGTTGCGAGGCTTGTTTGACTATTGGATGTAGAGCAGAGTTTATGAGAAGATTACTTCATTGGAACTGACCAAAAAAAGACAGTTGCTATCAGACAGTTCACTGGATTGTGTATTTTCTATATACACTAGTTCGGAATGTGAAGCCTTGAGGGTGGCTTTAACCTTCTTTGGGAAGTGTGCCTAGGAAGCTAGCCTACTATTTCTTTTGAATCCTAATAGGGTCTATCTCCTAACATGGAAGTTGAGGTAAAAGCACAATAATCTATCACCCTTTAACAAAGGAAAAGTTTAAAATCACCAAAACTATAAAACTTCAAGGGCATAAAAGTCACATTTCTATTGAGAATTTGAACATGATGTAAACTGATGAAATGTGTTAAATAGGATGAATTATATGCCTATAATTTTTTTATAAAAAAATTGAACTGAAATTAATATATTTTTTTGAAATTTTTAGGTCTATTTTTCATTTTTTGAAAAATATTGTAAATCAAGGAGTTTACTTCCCGCCAAATCATTATAAGTAAAACATTATTTTTTCCTCCAATTTTAGAATATGTTTTAGATGACATGTATAGGTAGTGCAAAAAAAAAAAAAAAAAGTGTTTTTGATGTATATGTTTCCCGTTACAAGTAGTCAAAGTCGAACTTACTTGAAATCAACAATTTTTGTCTCTCGCCATTTTTCCCCTATGAAAAACTATACCGAAAACCAAATAAATTACATATTATTGAAGAGCGCTCTCTTCTCTAGTGTTATCTATGATTTTCAAATTTTTTTTGAATTGATTTAGAATTTCTTTTATAATATCTGAACCAAGGACTTTTGAAAGCTTTAATAACCTACATGTAGGTTTTAACAAATTTGTTCAATGTTTTGTAGTCGAAACAATATAAAATTTATATGTCAAGAATCGTAGTTTTGAGATCTAGAAAAGGGTACTTTTAGTTTTTTGACATTGTCTAGTTTGAGCAGAGAAACAAACATCAGAAGTGCAAACTTCTATAATTTTTATGTTTTTTGAGGTTTGGCTACCACATGGCATGCCACCTAGGTAGACTCGGCCCAGTCGTACTTAGGCTAGATGGACTAACCCTCCCATTTTCTTGCACACAAGCCAACATGGCCATGTAGGTGCCCTTCGGTGCCACATTGACTCAGCCCAGTTTGAATGGGCCAAGTCAGACTAGGCCGAGTCTAACTCGGCCGAGTCAATCAAGTTAGCTTAAAAGGTGATAGATTATTGTGCTTTTACCCTATGTACTGTAATGATGTGACAAGCTCCTAACAGGGCTAAATATTTTAACAGGGATACTATACTCTCAGTGAATTATTTGTGGGTGCTAATTCCCACAAGGGTTTTACCTTTAACAAGGTTTCCTCGATAACAAGTATTGCGTTATGGTGTTAGAATTTACTATGTTATCATTTATATTTGTAAATTTGATTTCTAAAGTTAAAGTTTAATAATCTATATCACAACTGATTGACCCCCTCCCCCTCTTTGTTGTCTTGTGGACTATTATTCCTAACATAAATTAGGTACATTTATCAATATATACATATACATGTTTTAAGATAATACATTTCAACAAATAATTTAAAATTTTACTAAATTACCTTTTATTATTTGGGTTCAGGAGGATTTCTTTTTCTGTCTCAGAGTACTTGAGGATGACTTTCTCACATGATATTTCCTCAAGGTAGGTGGGCTAGACTTACACAAACAAAATTAACATAAGGGAAAATAATAAGTAAAAATTTAAATCAAAGAAAAAAATTATCTAAATCTAAATGGTACCAAAAAGTTATCTAGGGCAAAGTCAATGGCCTCAAGCTTGATATCATCAAGTTGGGACATCTTATCCCTATTAGTCAACTGATGGAGATGATGATGAAGACCGAGATCAAAGATATACAAGATTATAGAAAGAATTAGATTAGTTATTATTTTTTCATTGATCTAAAGCAATTGGTTTCTAGTTCATATTGAAATACCATATCTTTCAACTTTTATTTAATTGGGAAATAGATAAAGATGAGATAATGATAAATTCATGGTGAGATAATTGGTTTATACTTTATCAAGTCGGTAAATAAGATTGGGCAATTTGGTAGGACTAGAGAGTTAAGCTACCGAGTAGAGAGAGTCTGTCGGTAATGGGTTATGAAAGCCGGTCAGGACAATGAGACATTAAAGCACTAAGAAATGCATGTTAGTCTCTGAACTAAGAGTTATATGTCGAGCATTACAAATGTTAGAAACAAGGACATAAATGCATTTAATGGTGAGCTACAATGATCTTGAGGATCCCAAGAAGGAAAAGGAAGCTGGTTACAAGATCTACGCATGGGAAAATTCAAGGAAGAGATCTATGGTATAGATTAAGCGATAAAAGTGAAGGTTTTATTTCTAAGAAAAGTGCAAGTTCTGAGGTGATGTTGAAGCAGCTAACCAAGTTTAAAGTTCACTAAATTAGTTGAAAAAATATAATCTAATGGCTTAGCATGATTGAAGGAAAACCTAATCAAGGAGATTAAGAGGCAAACCATAGTCTATTTAAAGGATGAATTCAAAGAACAAATGGCTGGAAAGTTGAAATGTTCAAGCACTACCGAGTGATGCGGTGAATAGAAAAGAAGTGATAATAATAGTGTAAGAGTAGAGATTGATAAGGTGGTGATGCGAGAAGTTAGAGGGAACGTAAGGGATCTAATTGTTAGAATGAATTTAGAATAACTGAGGGGGGGTGAATCAGTTATCCTTAGGTCCAAATGTGCCCATATAAAACTTTATACCACTTCAACAACTTGGATTTAATCGGTAGTAATAAACAACAAAAGTGTGCAGTTTACTGTACTAATGAAATAAGCTTACAAAAACTTAATAGTAAAATACAACATAAACATTCACACATTTTGACACCATGATTTAACATGGAAACCCAATATGGGAAAAACCACTAGTAACATGCTACAAAAATTTCACTCTTCTGAAGTGAGCTCTGTTAGGAGCCCACCATGTTAAAGGTTACAAAACACACTGTCAAATGTGACCGGGTTAAATGATTTAATCACCCTGTCCGGAGTGACCTTTTTAGAGGACTTAGAACATTCCAATCTGAATGTTACCTTCTTCAAAGGATTTATACAATGATTGTTAGGTCAACATGGTTAAAGGATTTGAACTGATACAATGGTTAGAAAGTAATCAATAGGTGTGATCTGATACATACAACTTACTTTGCAAATCCAAATCCAATTTCAGCTCTAATTCTAATTCACTAAGTGGCCTCCATTTTCATCTCAAACTTTAGATCTTCTTGGAAATCCATCAACCAATCTCTCTCTTCTTCTTTGCTCTGCCTTCTTTGCTAGGTCTTTCCAATCAGTCAATTAACCATGCAGTACTCTTGCATACAACTTCTCCATACACTTGGATACCATGACAATAACCTCTATAGGTTATATTATACCTCTTCATCTAGGTCAGATAGATCTTTTTCCACTTAATCAAGACCATAGATCTTAGGTTAGGTCAGATCCAACGAATCCTTCTATCATTACATTTTATTTACTTCTCTAATACAATCATTAATTAAACATTGAATCCATGCGCTAATAATGGTTTCTCGTGCATTACATGAGTGTGGACCAATCTTAATTAACAATATATATCCCAATAAAATCAACTATGTCAGCCATAGATCTCAAATCTCATTAATTACTAAAATACCATTTCTTAACTTTCTCTGTCTCCCTCGGCATTTCACTTGCACTCGACATCATCTTTGCTCTGCTCGGCATCACCTTTCACTTTTCTCAGCATTGAATTTTATTTTCTCGACATCGACCTTCCAGTGAACTGTTAGTGAAAGATAAACAACATATCACTTTGCCAAAGTACCAAATGATCAAGTACCCTAGTTTATACTCATAACTCAACCATTTCCTTGGTCTTCTTGTTATCCTATTCTTCAAATCTTCATCAATCAGTAGATATGGAACTCCAACATATAGAAATGGTCTCACAAGTTAAGGTTTGATATCAATGAAAAACAATAATTGTCTACATTGTAGCAATCTTTCCGAAAATCTCCCTCTTTGGCATTGATGGCAACACTAAACTGTAAAACAATAATTTCCAACCAAAGTTACCATACAATCAAAAAAGTGTGTGTGTTCCTTGATATAAAAAAATATTCATTAATGTCTTTAGCTTCATGTTGAGTCCCTCTATGTCTATAATCACACTGAAATGTTTTTTGTTGCTTGTTCAGCTCCCTCTTTCAGTAATATCTCCCTCATATATGTTGTTTTTATCAATAATTTGTTTTAGCTATAATCTCCCTCTTTGAAAACAATGCCAAAGATGTTGACATCTTTATTATTCATATTCATCTGGTTCTAATCTTTGTATCATGTTTTTCTTGTCTTCTTTGTTTATGACTGATCTTCTTTTATGTTCTTGTCTTCTACTTCATAGTTTTTAGGAAGCATCCTAAAAATGTGACTCAATGTGCATCAATGTGTCAAGTGTTCTAATTAAAACATTTGATGCAATAGTATCATTCAGAACTACTTAGCCTTTTCTAGGGGAATCACCCCCAATTTACCTCTTAGATACTCATGAGCATCCTTGGGTAATGATTTTTTAAATATGTCTGTCAATTGTTCCTTAGTATGTACATATTCCAGTCTCACTTCCTTGTCTTGTACTAGCACCCTCAAGTAATGATACTTGATAGCTATATGCTTTGTCTTAAAGTGCATTACAGGACTTTTAGAAATATTAATGGCACTCGTGTTATCACAATATATGACAAATTGTTATGTAATGTCCTCCTTTATACCTTTAAGTAGTATCTTCAACCACACAATGTTTGAACAATTAACTGCTGATACCACATACTCAGCTTCATGTGTAGATTGTGAGGTGCAATTTTGTTTCTTGCTTGTTTAGGAAACTAATCTTTTCCCCAAAAGAAATGCTCCTCCTGTGGTTCTTTTTCTATCATCCACATTACCAACAGAGTCAGAATTAGTATAGACTCTAAGTTCAAACTTGTCATTCCTTTTGTAATATAGGCCATAATATTCCATACCTTTCAAATATCTCAAAAATATTTTCACTACCATTATATGTGTCTCTTTTGGATTAGCAGAAAATATAGCAACAATTCCAACTACTAATACAATATTAGGTCTATTGTGTACAACATATTGCATCTTACCAATCATTGATATGTACTGTGTTTGTTTTACCTCTTTTGTATCATCATTCTTTGTCAACTTCTATCTAGTAGCCATGTGTGTACTCACTGGTTTTGAGTCTTCCATACCAAAAGTTTTCAGTATCTCCTTAACATATTTTTATTGAGTAATATAGATACCATTCTTCATTTGATGTATTTGTAAACCAACAAAGAATTTTATCTCACCAAACATAGACATTTAAAATTTAGTTTTCATCTCTTTTGCAAATGTTTTTCATATCATATCTTGTCCACTGAATATGATGTCATCAACAAAAATTTCAGCCAATAAAATTCCTTTACCTTGCTCTATTTTCAAATACAGATTGTTGTTGTCATTTGTTCTTGCAAATCCAATCTTTATCAGATAATTGTGCAATATTTTATACCATGATCTGGGTTCTTGTTTCAGTCCATATAATTCCTTATGCATTCTGCAAACCATGTTCCTCTTTCTTGGGTCAACAAATCCATCAGCTTACATTCAATATATACTTCCTCTTCTAATATCCCATTTAGAAATGCTGACTTCACATCCATTTGATAAACTTTAAATCATTTGTAGGCTACATATGCAAGTAGAGTTCTTACACTTTCCAATCTTGCAACTGGGGTGAATGTCTCTCCATAGTCAATTCCTTCCTCTTGTGCATAACCTTTTCATACCAGTCTTGCTTTATTCCTTGTTACCTCTCCATGTTCATTCAACTTCTTTCTGAATACCGACTTAGTATCCATTACATTTTTCTTTTCAGGCCTCTGTACTACTATCCATGTCTTGTTCTTTTCTATCTGGTCCATCTCTTCATTAATGCCTTGAATCCAGTCTTCATTGTGTAAAGCATCTTTTACTATCTTAGGCTCAAAATCACATAGAAAAACATGTGTCTTCTCTTAATTTGCTTCTTGTCATAACTACAGAATCTTTTTCTGCTATGATTGGATTAGGTTTATGTTGCCTTGTCATGTATTTTTCCAAAGTAGGGTCTTTCTCAGCTTTAGTTTGATCATTTATGTTTAGTTTAGGGTGGAATTGTGACTCGACATCTCCATCAGATAGCTTGGTAGTCACCTCCCGTTGCCTGGCAATTTCGTTATGTATCTCGGCAGGTGCAGACTCTTGGTCGACAACTTCATTTTCAGTTTCATTAGAATCCTCCTCTTCAGGATAAGTGAATGATCTGTAACTTTTACTCTCCATCATGCTTTCAGCTTCATTTCTCTATGCATATTCATCAATTCTAACATTTGAAATTTCCATAATTTTGTTAGTGTTAGAATTCAAGAACTTGTATGCTTTATTCTTAGTACAATATCCAAGAAATATGTCTTCTTCTCCTTTACCACCAAGTTTACCATTTCTATTATCCTTCAGTCTAAAATATCTACTCCCAAAGACTTTAAAATAACTTACAGTAGGTGCATACCCATACCATACTTCATAAGGTGTAGCATTTGTACCTTTCTTGATTTGTACTTTGTTCAAGGTATAAAATACTGTACTTACAGCTTATCTCCAATATTTATGTGCAACATTTTTTTCCATCATTATTGTTCTGGCACAATCCATGATACATCAATTTCTTCTTTCATCTATCCCATTCTGTGGTGGTGTCCTAGGTGTAGACATGTGTCTTTTTATTCCTTGGTCATTGCAGAACCTATTAAACTCATTAGAAATGAACTCACCTCCTTTGTCAGATCTCAAACATTTCAGACTCTTACTTGTTTCCTTTTCAACTTTTACCAAGTACCACTTAAATAACTAAAATGCATCAGTTTTTTCTTTAAGAAACATAACAATCATTATCCTAGAGTAGTCATCTACAAATAGAATAAAATATTTTTCTCCACAATAAATTTTCTCACCAATAGGTCCACAAAGGTCAGTATGAACCAATTCCAAAATATTCTTAGAAGTAAGAGTTTTTCTCTTAAAGCTAGATTTATTCATTTTGCCCAATTAACATTGCTTACACATTGCATTCTGATATTTCTTTAACGTAGGCATCCCTCTAACCTTTTTCAATTTACTTATGCTTACCAAGTTATGAAAGTTAACATGACATAGCCTCTTATGCCATAACCAAACATCATTATATTGTGTAAACAAGAATGTCTCTTCAGCTAAGTCTAGATAAAATAAGTCACCTCTAGTTTTCTCACTACTTCAAAATAATTCTCCATTGGAATCATAGATCTTTGCTTTCCTATGATGGAATTCAACTCTATAACCAGAAGTGTTCAGCTGTGCAACACTCAACAAGTTATACTTAAGATCATCAACCCAATACACATCATCACATCTAATCTTGTCAGTCAATTGAATTGATTCTTTCCCTTTAACTCTACAAGGTGTATCATTACCAAACTTAACATATCCACCTTTACATTGATCTAAGGTATCAAATTTATCCTTATCACCGGTCATGTGATATGAACAACCACTGTCAATAATCCAACAATCACCTTTACTCATATAAGAAATTAGTGCAGTTTTCACATCATCATCAAAATCATCTTTCATTACAACATACACAACTTCTATATCATTTTCATCAGATTTATCAGATTCACTATCAGAGGCTTCTTCAACTATATAGCAAGATTTCTTACCTTTGTCGTTATAATCCTTGTACTTTCTATAGTCTTGGTCATCCTTTCTATCTTTGTACTTGCTGTCTCTTATTTCATCTTTCTCATTCTTATCAGGACGTCTAGAAGCACTATGACCAACTTTGTTACAAGAAAAACAAATAATAGGAAGTTTACCTCTGAATTTTCCTTTTCCTCTAGCTAGTCTCCTTGCCATAAGTGCCTCAAGCTCTTCTAGATCATCATTTGAAGTGGCAATGTCACTTCTCACACATTTATTTTCTTTCCTTGATTTTCTGATGACCATCTGTGACTTGAATGCAAATTCAACAGTTTGTGGAGTATAGTTATCAAAATTTGATATCTCAAATGCAGTAAGTCTGCCTACCAAACTTTCTAGAGTCAAATTGTTGTTAGGAGTACATCTCAGTTCTTGAATTGCAGATACTCTAATATCATAAATAGGAAGAAGTGTTCTTAGTACCTTTCTCATGATAGTGTCATCATCAATGGTCCCCTTAGCTCCTCTAATAGCATTTCAATGTCCTTTATCCTATCATAATATTGCACTATATTTTCTCCTTCTTGCATTTTTAAATCATCAAACCTACCTCTCAAGCTTTCAGATTTGGCTCTTACCAAATTCATATCACCTCCATAGATGGTTTGAAGGGCATCCCACATCTTCTTTGCGCTTGTACAGTCCTTGAAGTCTTCAAATTCATGATAGTTCAGGGATGATGCAAGTTCCAACATTGCTTGATTATGTTCATTCTTTTCTCTTAATTGTGCAGCATTCAGAACTCCAGTAGGGGCTACATATTCTAGTTCAATATGTCAGTTAGCAGAATCACCAATACCATCCAAGTGAAGTTTCATCTAACTTTTCCATGCAAGAAAGTTGTCCTTGTTAATCTTTGGTCCATCCCTTTTATACATCTTGATCTTTATCTCCAAGTACCTTCAAACTATTTCAAGAGAAAAAATCTCTAATACCAATTGTTAGAATGAATTTAGAATAACTAAGAGAGGGGGGGTGAATCAGTTATCCTCGGGTCTAGATGTGCTCATATAAAACTTTATGCCACTTCAACAACTTAGATTTGCTCGGTAGCAATAAACAACAAAAGTGTGCAGTTTACTATACTAATGAAATAAGCTTACAGAAACGTAACAGTAAAACAAAACATAAACATTCACACATTTTGACACCATGATTTAACGTGAAAACCCAATATGGGAAAAACTACCAGTAACATGCTACAAAAATTTCACTCTTTTGAAGTGAGATCTATTCAGAGCCAACCATTTTAAAGGTTACAAAACACATTTTTGAATGTGACCCGGTTAAAGGATTTAATCACCCTATCAGGAGTGGCCTTGTTAGAGGACTTAGAACATTCCAATCTGAATGTCACCTTGTTCAATGGATTTATACAATGACTTCTAGGTAAACCTGCTTAAAGGATTTGAACTGATACAATGGTTAGAAAGTAATCAGTACGTGTGATCTGATACATACAACTTACTTTGCAAATCCAGATCCAATTTCAGCTCTAATTCTAATTCACTGAGTGGCCTCCATTTTCATCTCAAACTTCAAATCTAGTTGGAAATACATCAAGAAATCTCCCTCTTCTTCTCTGCTTAGCCTTCTTTTCTATTTCTTGCTAATCGGTCAGTTAACCATGCAATACTCTTGCATACAAATTCTCCTTACACTTGGATACCACAACAATAACCTATGTAGGTTATATTATACCTCTTCATCTAGGTCAAATAGATTTTTTGCCACTTAATCAAGATTGTAGATCTTAGGTTAGGTCAGATCCAATGGATCCTTCCATCATTACATTTTATTTACTTCTCCAATACAATCATTAATTAAACATTGAATCCATGCACTAATAACAGTTTCCCATGCATTAAATGAGTGTGGACCAATCTTAATTAACAATACATATCCCAATGAAATCAACTATGTCGACTAGACATCTCAAATCTCATCAATTATTAAAATATTGTTGCTCGGCTTTCTCTGTCTCCCACGGCATTTCACTGGCGCTTGGCATCATCTTTGCATTGCTCGGTATTACCTTTCATCGGCATTACCTTTCGCTTTCCTCGGCATCGACTTTTCTTTTCTTGACATCGACCTTCTAGTGAACTGTCAGTGAAAGATAAACAACATATCACTTTTCCAAAGTGCCAAATGATCAAGTACCCTGGTGTATACTCGTAAATCAACCATTTCCTCATTCTTCTTATTATCCTATTCTTCAAATCTTCATCAATCAATAGATATGGTACTCAAACATATAGCAATCATCTCCCTAGTTAAGGTTTGACATCAATGAAACAATAACAATTGTCTACATTGTAGCAATCTTTCCAACAGTAATCAAGCAAGAGGTAGTTACAGTTTTACAGATCATTGAACATATTGTTTCTTATTTACATTTGCAATAGAAAAATTGCTTAACCGAGTAGACTTAATAGTCTTATTGTAAAATCCTTGAGAATGGTGACATTCTAAAAGAGTGTTCAAATCCCTCTAATCAGACCACTCCTTACTGGGTGAAGATCTTAATGGGTCTGAGGTAAATCCCCTAACAGGGTCACATTTGACAAATGTGTATTGTAATCTTTAACAGGATAAGATTTTAACTTAGCACACTTCAGAAGAGTATTTTAATTTCTGGGTTACAATTCCCAAAAAGAATTTCCCAAATTGGGTTTCCTCATTAAATATACTGTCAAATGTGTAGAATGGTTAATGTGCATGTTATTCACTGTTTATGCAAGTTACTGTTTGAGTTATTGAAGATATTTGGGGATTCAGTTGCTGATGTTGTTTATCCTATTGAGTAGAATTAGAGTTATGTTTTTAAGTTTAAAGAATCATAGTTTTCTCATTCACCCCCCTCTCAAGAGTCCAACAATTGGTATCATAGCTTAGCTAGGAGATAAGTTTAAAAGACTTCATTTAAAGATCTGAATATGTATAAGAGGGAGGAACCTAAGCTGAATAAGGATGACTTCTCTACATGAAAAAATAGAATGAGGTTCCACCTATCTAGGATTGGAGATTATGCACTATATTATGTTGACAATGAGTATATACCACCACCATCTTTTCCTTTGATAGTTGAGCAGATAAGAGAAAAACAAGACCACAGACAAGAAATATTTGAGATATCATCTACTCAAGTAACAATCTGGAGTTCAATGACCTTATAGGATTTGATATAAAAAAAAGATGTGGGATAAGACTGAAATAATACATGGTGGAAATCGACTTGTTCTAAAGGAAAAATATGAAAGCTTAAGAGAACAATTTAATTATATGAGAATGAAATAAGGTGAAAATGTTACACTACACAACACTAGACTAGAGGAAACTGTGAATGATATCAAAGCTGCTAGAGGAAAGATAACTGAAGAAGATGTGACAAGAAAAATGTTGAGGACATTCTTGCCTATGTATGCCATCCAAGTGTCTACATTACAGGAATTGTGATCCATTCCTCAGATGACTGTTGTACTAGATGCCACTATTGGTAAGTTGATTGCTTTTGATCTTAATGATTTTGATAACAGTTTACTTGCAACTCCTAGGATTGAGTGTCTGTATTTAAATCATCTTTGAAGATTGAAATTTCCAGGGAGTCTATACATAGTGATGGTTATGCAAGTAGTTCTAGTGAAAGATTCTATAGTTGCAAGAGTGAGTTACAAGAACTATATGATTAAGATGAAGAAAATGAAAGAGAATTTAAAGAATTACTAGCTAGAAGAGTATAGAGAGGTAAAGGCAAGTACAGAGGTAAGATAACCTTGAAATGTTTTAAATGTAACTAGATTGTACACATTACTTCTAGATTCCCCAAAAATAACAATGATGATAAGAAAGAAAACCAAGATGAGAACAAAAGAGAACACAGATTGAGGATATTATGAGATTTTAAAAATAAAGGTAATAAGTCATGTCATATTTCTAATTAAGGACTAATTGATGATGAAAAAGATGAGGATGAAGAAGAAGAAGTTGTATATGTTTCCATCAAGGACAATTTTGATGAAGAAAGGAAAGAAGAAAAATCCCTAGTATCACTTGTCAGAAAAAATGATACCTAGATTATAGACAGTGGGTGTTCACAACACATGACTGGTGACACACTTAAATTCATTAATATAGAAAAGAATAATGGAGAATATGTTACATTTGGTAATGATTCTCCATATCCTATGAAAGGTAAAGTTTCTATAATTATGTTAAATAATACAAGATGTGATGATGTATATAGGGTTGAAGGATTAAAGTATAATTTGTTGAGTGTGGCAAAGCTAGACAATTCAGGTCACTAACTAGAATTTTAGTATGGGAAGGTAAAAGTATTTGATCAGAAAGGAAGTTTGATTGCCACTAAAGAAAAATCTAAAGGAAACCTATTTTACCTTGGTACGTCTATTAATATTTATTTTTTATGCTAAAGTTGAAGATGCACGGTTTTGACATAAGAGGTTGTGTCATGTAAATTTTGGCAATCTAATTAAAGTGAGAAAAAAGAGTAGAGTAAGACCTCTACCGAGATTATAGAAACCTGACAATGTCAGGTGCAAGGAATATCAAGTTGGACAAATGACAAATTCAAGTTTTACAAGTAAGTCTTATGTTATTCAAGGAATTTTAGACATAGTACACATAGACCTATGTAGACCGATGAGAACATAAAGCTACTATGGTGATCGATATTGCATTTTGTTTGTTGATGATTATTCTAAAATTATGTATGTCATGGTTTAAAAGAGAAATCTAAAGCTTTCCATATGTTTAAGTGTTACAAAGAAATAGTTGAAAAGGAGACTAGAAGAAAACTAAAGTGTGTGAGATGTGATAGAGGAGGAGAGTTTACTTCTAATGAGTTTATATTCATTTTCAATGAGCATAGAATAAAGAGACAAATGTTTGTACCAAGAAAACAACACGAGAACGGTATATAAAAGGAGAAATAGATCATCCACAATGGATTGTGCAAGAAAACTGATGATTTAAAAGGGTATTTCTCAAAATTATTTGAGAGAAGTGGTCAACACTTCTCCTTATACACTGAACCAAGTACAATTGAAGATAGATACACATAAGAAAGGTCTTCCATATGAGATTGGGTATGATCACAAACCTAATGTAAGTTATTTCAAAGTATTTGAAAGTAGATTCCATATTCTTAAATATGCTAGAAATGGTAAGTTTGATTCTAAAGGAGATGAGGGAATATTATTAGGATATTCTATAGAGAGAAAATATTCCAATTTTTTGATTAAATCTACTAAGAAAATTGTGGAAAGTGCAAATGTGACAATTGATGAATTTGTAGAGAGAAATGATGATAAAAAGAAGAAGGAACCTAAAGATTATCATATATTTGTATATGTTCAACTAGATGTTCGTGATGCCTTACCGAATGCACAAACCAAGGAAGAAGATGAACATGGAGAACTACCACCGAATAATGGAAATGAAGTTCCACTGACTATCGATCATGTTCTTGCAGAGTATGTAAGGAGAAACCACTCACCGAGTAAGATAATTGGTGAAAAATATGTTGGAATTACGACAAGAAGTATGGTTAGAGACAATACATGTTTAATTTATGACTTAGAAACAAGAAGAGTAAAGGATGCAATGGAAAATGAAGATTGGGTTAAAGCAATAAAACAAGAGTTAGATCAAATTGAAAAGCATAACACATTGGATTTAGTGCCGAGACCTAAAGATAAAAAAATGTTATTTGTACTAAATGGATTTTTAGAAATAAATTGAATGAGCATTAAAATATCATAAGAAACAAAGCAAGACTAGTTTGCAAGGGATATGCACAAGAAGAAGTAATTAACTATGGTGAAACTTTTTCACCTGTTGCTAGATTAGGAGTTAGAATTCTACTAGAATATGCAACTTACAAAGTAGTTGATATATATTAGATGGATGTCAAATCTACATTTCTTAATTGTATTATTAAAGAAGAATTTTATATAAAACAACTTGAAGGATTTTTTGAGAATACTAAAAAGGACATGGTATGCAAACTACACAAGGGACTATATTGTTTGAAACAAGCCCCCCGACCTTGGTATGATAGATTACATGCATATCTAATCAATATTGGATTTGAAAGAACAAGTGATAATAGTAATATTTATCTGAAATGTGATATTACTAATGAGATTTTGATCACTGAGATATTTGTTGCTGATATTATTTTTGGAGGCAATGACACAAATTATGCAGATCTTTTGCTGAAGAAATGAAAAAGGAATTTTGAGATGTCCATGATAGGAGAGATTAAATTATTTCTTGGACTACATATTCAAAAATTAAAATATGGGATCTACATTACACAATCAAAGTACATCAAAGAGATCCTAAATACTTTTGGGATGGAAGACTCAAGACCAGTTGGAACAACGATGATCACTAGTTGCAAGCTATCAAAGGAAGATGAATCAAAGGAAGTATATGAGATACTCTACTAATCAATGATAAGTAAGCTACTACATGTTGCTCATAGAAGACCTTATATAGATCATGCAGTTGGTATTTTTGGTAGATGTTCTCCCAATCCAAAGGATTCACATATGTCTGCAATAAAAAGGTTATTTAGATATCTGAAAGGAACCAAGAACTTTGGTCTACTATAAAATAAAGGAGGAACTTCTGATTTAAGTGGTTTACAACGATGCTGATTGGGCTAGAAACATTGATGATATAAAAATTAAAAGTGGAGAAGATTTTTTTTAGAAAAAATACTAGTTACATGGTCGATTAAAAGCATAGTTGTATATCACAGTCTACTATTGAGGTTGAATATGTTGCTGCAACTATGAATTATGGAAATATTGTATAGATTAAACAACTAATTAAATGTTTGCAAGAGATTACCAATCGATTTACTATTTATTTTTTTAACACAAGTTCTATAAACATATATAAAAACCTGGTAATGCATTCTAAGACTTAGCACATCTCTATCAAGTATCATTACTTGAGAGAGCAAGTTTATGACAAGAATGTGATGTTGGAGTATGTGAACTCAAAGGAGAAATTAGAAGATATATTCACTAAAACACTACAGAAGGAATATTTGGAGTAGCTCCATGGTAAATTAGGGGTCCTACCCCTATCCAAAATTCATTAGAGAAATATGCGTGTTGCATCAATTCTAGGACTCAATAGAATATCTATTTTGTTAGTTGATGCTAGTGTTCACAATTTAGCTGTTTCCTGAAGTTGGATAAAATAATTTTGTATCTAAAGAGTTATTCGTACATGCAAGGTATGGTCCACTACTTGAACAAATTTTTAGCAGTATGAACCTTTGGCATTGTTGTCATAGAAGAAGAACAAATAATTGATTAATATAGAGATTAAGGGAGAATTATTGATTGAAAGAACGAAAAGAGGGAGAATATGCAAAAAGATGTTAAGAGAGAATGAACACAAAGGAAGAAAAATTTATAACAACTTAGAGGGAGTAAAGAAAAAATAAAGATGTAAAAGGTAGATGAACAGTGTTTCCATCGTCGATTGATAGTGTTTCCATCAATGTCAAAGAGAGAGATTGTTACTCAACTGATGGAGATGATGATGAAGACCGAGATCTGAGCTATACAATATTGTAGAAAGAATTAGATCATTTGTTATTTTGTCATTGATGTCAAGCAATTGATTATTTGTTCATATTGAATTGACATAGCTTTCAGAGTTGATTTAATTGTGCAATGGGTAAAGATCAGATAATGATAAGTTCATCTTGAGATAATTGGTTTCTAATTTATCAAGTCAGCAAAGAAGATTGTGAAATTCGGTAAGAATAAAAATTTAAGCTATCAAGAAGAGATTAAATCGATAAAGTGTTATAAAACTTGGCCAGGATACCAAGACATTGAAGAACCAAGCAATGCATGTTAGTCATCGAACTAAGAGTTAGTTGTTGGGCATAACAAATATTAGAAACCAGGATAAGAACACATTTAATGGAGAGCTACAATGATTTGGAGGATTCCATGAATGAAAATGAGGTTGGTTACATGATCTATGCATAGGAAAATTCAAGGAAGAGATCTATGGTATATATTAAGAAGAAAAAGTGAAGGTTTTATTTTCAAGAAAATTTCAAGTTCTAAGGTGATGCCGAAGTGGCTAACGGAGTTTCAAGTTCACTGAACCGTTTCAAAAATTTAATATAACCATTGAGCGTAACTAAAGTAACATATAATCAAGGAGATTAAGAGGAAAAAACAAAGTATATTTAAAGGATGAATTTGAAGAACAAATGACTGGCAAGTTGAAGTGTTGAAGTGCTATCGAGTGATGTAGTGAAGAGAAAAGAAGTGATAATCTGAGTCTAAGAGTAGAGATTGATGAAGTGTTGATGTCAGTAGTTAGAGAGCGCATAAGGGATCTAATAAAGGAATAGGTAGTTGTAGTTTTACAGATCATTTTACATATTTTTTTTTAATTACATTTATAAAAGAAGAATCTCTTAACCGAGTGGACTTAGCAGCCTTATTGTAAAATCCTTGAGAAATGTGACATTCTAAAAAGTGTTCAAATCCCTCTAATCATGCCACTCCTAACAGGGTGAATATTTTAATGGGTCTGATGTAAATACCCTAACAGGGTCACTTTTTTTTTTTATGAATAGTGCCTTTTTTTTTTATGTAAATACCCTAATAGGGTCACTTTTAACAAATGTATATTGTAATATTTAATAGGATAAGTTTTTAACTGAGCATACTTTAGAAGAGTATTTTCATTTTTGGGTGACAATACCCAGAGTGGTTTTTCCCAAATTTGAATTCCTTGTTAAATCTAGTGAGAAATGTGTTCAATGCTTAATGTGCATGTTATTTACTATTTATCTAAGTTACTATTTGAGTTATTGAATGTATTTGGTGATTTTGTTGTTTTTTTTGTTGTTTATCCTATCGAGTTAATTAGACTTAAGTTTTTAAGTTTAAAGAATCATAGTTTTCTGATTAACCCCTCTGAGTAAGCCAACAAGCCCTTGATAATTCCTATAAAACACCAAGTAATAAAATGTATATATTGAAATATTGATGTAGGAGCATCCTTGGGTAGTTGGCAATCCTTTACACCAAAAATATATGTAATTTTGGTTTTGAGTTTTGGAGGTAGTTCTCGGTTGGAAGATGTGTTTTTTCACCAATGGACTCGGTGACAAGGCTCGGTGGTACTTTTCTTGGTTGTATTGTTCTTGGTGGTGATTATCTCGGTTGTGTTTCTCCAAGTGGCTTGGATTTTGGTGCTCTTGATCACCGATGAGGTTATTCTGATTATTTCAGCTGGTACCTAGTACATTTAATTTGATGTTGTGTTCCTTGAGTTTTTTCCAGTCGTTTGAGGTGTGAGCACCTAAATCTGATTTGGTTATTTCTTCTATGTGAATTTAATAATTATTGTAGTTGACTAATGGATAACACATTGGGTGTTGAGTTCTGAAAGCTGATTGTTGTTTAATGTATTTTTTTTATTCTAAATCTGAGTTGTGGTTGTGTTGTATAAAAGGAGGGTATGTGTAGAGTAGTAGAGGGGGGGAGGAAGTTGGAAGCTAAACTGCTTGAGTAGCTGATAACTGAGTTAGCTTGTGGGCATGGGTAGATCAAATAACATCTAAGTCTTGTTTTCTTTGTACATGGTCATAACTGGTAGGGCCTTAAGACCTGAGATGTTTCATGTAATTTCATGTTATTGATAATATGAATTGATATTAGTATTATATCTTTTTATGTTATGGTTTTTGTTGTGTTGTTTGTTGAATACTGCAAGCTTTAAACTATCCAGTCTTGGATCCTACATCCTTGACTATGCTAGGTGGTATCAGAGTGAGGTTGATTTGGTTGGGTGAAGGTTACAATTCCTTTGATATTTATGTTGCAGATCCGTGTCCCTAAACTTGTGACACCTATTTGATTGTTCATGTGAGGTAGAAGCTTGTGATTTAGCTTGGAGATAGTTTGAAGGTTTTCACAAGGTGGTTAGTTGGGATTTTTTTGTAGAGGGTTGTGGCTCTTAGTATCTCATTGGATGAAAAAATCACCAATTAGAGGAAGTTGCACTTAAGGTTTTGAAAATTCATCCTAGAAGATTAAACCCTAGGTTGATTGATCAGATGAAAGAGGAGCTGCGAGATGAAATTCATAATTAAATGACTCAATTGAGGAATGAAGTAATGGAAGGTATAAGAAAAGTTGTTTTTGGATTATAGAGAGTTCCCAGGAAAAATCATTTTTATGAGGATGTTGCTAAAGAATTTGAGGGTTTTGGATCTAGTCGATACGAAAGAGTTGATGAGATGGAGAGATCTAGTGAAGATAGAATAGATCGGTTGCAGAGATCTAGTGCTCAGTTGAATACAAGTTATCAGATGCTGGTTTCAAAATTATTAGGTACATTGAGAGCTGAGGATTTGATTGATTGGATTGGTGAGTTGAAGACTAATTTGAGCTAGAAGACATTGGAAAGTCTCTTATAGTGAGGTTAGGATAGGCTAAGTTAAAGAGACATGCTACTATATAGTGGAATGAATTGTAGAGAGACCAAGAAGAAGAAGGTGAGATAAAAATCAATTGGAGGTTGATTTTGGAAAAAATAAAGACTAAGTTCATTCCTACCTATTGGAAATAATGGAATGGTGTACTAAGATGGGAGGGGTGAATCAATACCCTCAAAAAATTTATCGCTAAACCCTTTATCCTTTAGTAATCAATTTTATCACCAACCATGTAAGCTATTATATCTTTGTGTATGATATATCAATTCATAATTCAATAAGAATTTAAAACATTCATGAAATGTAATGACACATGACATAAGATTTGGTAACACAGAAAACCCATTTTAGAAGGTAAAAACTATGGAGGGTATGAAACCCACAAAGCTTCACTATCTATAGAATGGAAGGGGCCGGTTAAGGCTTACAATTTGATCACTTTTGATGATATACCCTGTTAGGAGTATTATGTAGAGACTGCTTAAGGTCTACTCTGTTAAGATATTTAGCAACAATGTTTAGTGTACACTCAGTTAAGAGATTTACAAAGGATTATTAAATCCACCTTTCTTGAAAGGATTTCTTCTAATTGCTACACTTGTTAGAATGTAGACAAAAATATTCAGTGACCTAAGTGTATGCAATATAGAGTTGTTGATTTACAGATCCATTAAATTTACATGTACAATGTATCACCTAATGTGATTGATTAATACCTTTGTTTCTCGGTAGACTTGAATCTGGTTCTTGATAACCTAATTCATCTTTTTTTGTTCTTTCTTGAAACGCTTAGTTTGATCCTCACATCCATCATGAAATGAATGATTACACATCTATTTATACAATAGATTGACCTATTTTAGTTTCACATATTACAAAGATAACGCTATGATAAAAGGCTTAAAACTTGACCTTGATCTCCTAGTTTGCATGTTTTCAATCAGTTAGACTGATTAAAAAAATTAAAATTACAATGATTGTCCCTCAAGAAAGGGTTTTAAATAAAATCAAAATGATAAATATAAAACTTAAGTTTTTTATCTGACGTGGAAGTTAGATCCACATTCATTGGGTATTAACTGACTTTCGGTGTCTAATGCTCAAGTTTCTCTATTGTTAGTCTATCAATGTTCATTTTGTGAACTATCCTTTGGGTTCCCTTTCTCTGTTGGGTTCCTCTATTTCTTCTCGAGATAGCTTTACATTTCAACATTTTTGGGTTGACCTATGCAAACTATGTCAGGTTTCTCTTGTGATGAGTCTTATCGGGTTTCTCTCAAACTTAGCACTTTTGGTGACCTTTGTTGTCTGTACTTTTGGTTTGTACTAAAATTCTATCTTTCGGTGTAGGTGTTACTGATGTTTCAAAAAATATTTTCCCTTTGTATACTAATATAAAAAATAATGTCTTCAATCTCCCCCTTTGAAATTAGTATCAAGAACTTATATGTGCAAAATAGTAAACTGTGTAGTATGTACACCATGTGTTTACCTTTCCATTTATGACTCCCCCTATGTATATACCAATATAGTATATGTATATACATGTACACTTGCCTTTATACTATACTTCCTTTTCACCTTATCTTCATATCATTTTCCCTTTTGTAACATATCATTCTCTCCCTTTTTACTACTGTACATATTATTTTCCCCCTTTTTTGATATTAAGGGAAAAGGTGTATACTTACAACTTATAAAAATATGGGAATGTGAATTCTTCATGTCTTCCATCAGTTTCTCCCATTTCTCTTTTAGCTGTTCAAGAGCCATTTTCTCTAGTGTGATTTGGGAATGCATATCATAGATGTTATCTTCTACAGACATCTCTAGGGTGGTAATTAATTGTCTTGTCAAAGTCATGTGTTATTTTAGATGTGTAAGATTTGGTAGAATTAGAGCTTGTAGCCTAATAACCTCATCTGTAAACTTGATTTCTGCCTCTAGAATTTCCTGCCTCAACCTTCTAGATTTCGTAATATTTTCCAAATGCATCTTGATTGCATTGTCATCTGTGGTTAGAGTATGTGCACCTGTATTTAGATTTGTACCTATTTGTGCAATCTTATCACTATTTTCCTTAGTGAGTTTCTCTAAAGTGCACAACTTTTGTATCAAGGCA
Organism: Thuja plicata; assembly: GCA_018584345.1. NCBI lineage: Eukaryota > Viridiplantae > Streptophyta > Pinopsida > Cupressales > Cupressaceae > Thuja > Thuja plicata. Next base: position 697,268 of record MU223299.1, on the reverse strand, counting down.
ATAGCTTCTGAAATTATTGGATCTAATTCATTAGCAAGTTCTGAGAGCTTTACCTTGTTGACTGCCACTTCTTGGTTGATCTTTTCTATGAATTTGTATTGATATTTCTTTTATGCTCATTCTTCAATGGCTTTTATGTATCAACATTATGAGATGTGATGGCATCGGTTAGAATGAAAAGTTGATCAGGGATAGGTGCATTTTGATAAACATCTATGTAAGGAACTATTTGTGCCAATTTATCCCTTGTATTTTCTAACACTAGGGATTCTTTGTGCTCTTTCCTTATCTTTTCTTGCATAGCTTACCTTTGACATATTTCTCCATATTTTTTGAGAGATTCAAAATCCAATGTAGAAGGGTCACACTTCAGTATTTCAATGATTTCATCGAGTGTTACCTTCAACTTGGAATTCTCTGTACTCTTCTTCTTCTTAGATGTTGAGTGGGAAGCACTTGAATGTATTAGAAAAGAAAGATTTGTTTCTTGGTCAGATGTTCTAGATGAAGGCTTTTGTGGTGTGTGTCTTTTGCCTACTGCGTGGTATCTGCTTGTCGGTTGGTAGTGGATGTCTCCACATTAACCTTTGGTTTACCTACAACATCTCCTTATGTATTCTTAGGAGTATCATCTTATTTCTTATCTTCTTTTCCTTTTTCTTTCTTCCCTTCATCTATTTCTTGTTGTGCTCCATCTATGACATTTTGATCACCAGTTGTATCTTTTTTCTCATCAGTACCCTTATCATCGGGTATGCTTGCATCAAGCTCAGGTTGAAGTTTCCTTTTGTGAGATTATGTTAATAGATTCTATTAACAATGACATTTGACCCAGTATATTTACCTGTGCATCATCTGTAGTTGTGTCTTGTTTGTTGGTTTGGGGTGGGACAACAGTGACATGTTCATATTTTTGTACCTCATCTGCAAGATCTCCTCTGGTAATATAAATGACAATATTATCTGCCCATATTTCATCTGGTGTGTCCATATCCTTGTTACCTTTTGTGCTCAATGCTTCTTCATTAATATCCTTGTTTTTTATAATAATATGTTTGGGGCTCAATTTAGCTTGATTTTCTTCATTATCTAGCTTTTCGATAAGAGCTACTTGTGGCTTAGGGCTTGAATCTCTTTTTGATACATTAAGTATCTTTCTCCATTCATCCTCACTTTTTCTATCAGGTTTAATTATGTGTCCCTTTAGCACCTCGTAGGCTATTATATTTAGGGAGAGCTTGTTGGAATGTTTCTTCATCATTTCTTTAATCTCTTCCATCTTAGATTCAAGTGGCATGACTGAAACTAGGGCTCTTTCCCTTATTTGTTTCTCTTTCTTTAGAGCATATGTTCACCTATCCAACAATCTATTCATAAGTTATTTTGGTGCTTTATCTTCAAATTAAATTGGTATATATTTAAATATACTCATCATTGTGATGATGCCTTCTTCTAACTTGTTCTGGTCCTCTACGTCCAAAGTTAGCCATTTTCTAATCTTGGGATCTGTGATTGAACCTGAATTAATAATTGATGCACATGCCTCATCAATTGTGGTAGGCATATTATTTTGAATATGTTTTTCATCCTATTCAATATCCTAAATTTCTTCCTTAGTTCTGATGAACTTCCTTCTTTTTTTTGGGCCCTTTTTCCCTGTTTGAGGCTTTCTTTGATAGGTCCTCACTTGACCTTTCTTGATCGGTGAAGGAATTGCATCCTTTGTTGTCTAACTTCTAGTCCTAGATGCAGTAGTAGTCCTTGGATTCTTCGGGGATGGTGCATCAGACTTTATGGATTCTAAGTCACTCACCTTCTCAGCTTCACCGACGGGTAACCGACCCTCGTTTAATTCTATCTGTTAAGTTTCCTCTTCATTTAGCAATAGATTTTTCTTCAAGTTCTTAACCATTTTGTCCTTCTTGTCAATATTTTTCACAACTAAGTCAATTTTTATCCTTTCCTTGGCTTCCTCATAAGTTCCAAACTTTGGTTGTGAATTTTCCAATGGTTCAATTACCAATGCTTCAATTGCAATGGTTGCTTGATTTATTCTAACCTCATATTTAAGTGGTGTCAGCCATTCTATCCTCGGTACAGCTGGCTTGATATGGGTGTAATCAGTGTCCACCATAAAAATAAATTTTAGCCTTGTACTTTTCTAGAAGTTTTTCTGGTATCCTCATCCTCTTCTGCATTCTTTCTTTGAATCTAGTGAAGTATTCATTCATGACTGATTCAAAATTATCTCCTAGTGATTTGATGAACTCACTAATTTATGTGGTCACTAGTTGGGTAGTGTCCCATTTGACACTGTTGATAGATGGGATGGATTCTAGAAAATAGAAAAATATGCACATAATGAGTGAAGCAAACTTACATGAGTTAGACTTTGCAGTCTTGATTGTCCTCATGTTCTCATCTAATTGCCTTAGTACAATTCCTTAAAGATCTAATTGTAGTCCCTTCTTAACAATTTTGTGTGTTGTATCCACTGCTCCGTATGCAATACTGTTCATCCTACTATCCTGAAAGAATTAGTATCCTAAGACACATTATCCAAATTTAATTTCATCATCATTAATGGTGGATACCTTTAATCCTCTTCCATCCCATAATGTTCCTATGTTCTTTTCAATGTCAGAATGAGGGGTGTGCTTTAGTGACTTTACTTTATCAATTATGAGATAACAGTAACAACATGTATAACATCCTTGGTTATCAGTTTTGGCTCATCTAGCCATATATTTTGTTCATGTACTTTACTCAGTACTAATTGAATCCATTCGGTCTTGAATTTCTTCAGGAATAGTAGGGCATGTGTTAGCCATTTCACTTCAATGTGCTTATGTTCTTTGATTGTTCCATCATAATTGAAAATCTTTTTGTAATTTTTCTCAACTTCAAGGTCTCCTATTTCTGTAATCTTGTAGTGAATGTACGCTCGAACATCCTCAACAAGTAAAACCCTAGCTGGTATATTAGAGAATGCACCAGCGTTGTCAGGTTGTGAAGCAACCTCGGGATAGATATTGTAATGAGCTTCTTCACATGTGGTATTTTTTATTAGATTGACCTTTATCTTCTTTACATTCTTGATCCTAGAGGTTCATGAAATAGTTTCCATCATTTCATAAATTTAGGGATTTTTCTCGTAAAAGAAAATGGAGTTCTTGGTGAATGTTGTTACTTACGTCAACCTTTTGTGACTCCTGGGGATCTTTGTGAGTGTTGTGAATAGGTTTCAATTCTCTTTATAATCTATTCATTCTATGCTCTGGTTTTGATTTGCTTCTTCATTCAAATCACTTTGTGAATAATGAGGTCTTGCGTCGACTATTTATAGACTTTTTCCCTAAGTCATTTCATAAATGCTCACCCACTTCTCGGTGTTTGAAGACAAATTCATGGGTAGCATACACACTTTATTCTTATTGAGAACATGATGCTTGAGCTAGGTGTCAACTCATTTGACTTTTTACTGACAGATCTCAGTATATGGTGAAGATAACATTGTATTTTTACATGACTACCAATGGATCTTTGTTTACACTAGAAACCTAGCTTTTTATGTGTTAACCGATGATACTTGGTAAGTATAGACAACTTAGCTTTGTATGTACACTGATTATTTTCAGTAAGATTTGACCAATGAGATTGGATTCATAGTATCATAACAAGTAATACCATAGTGCATCTTTAATCATGCTAGTTTGGCATTTCATCAATCTATAATGGAACTGATGCAAAATATAACTTGGTATAATGTAGTTCCATACTTACTTGTTCTACTTAGGTGGGGGTGGTGATGTCACCATATCCATTGGATAAGGTTTCACCATTTGCATTGCTCGGTCCAGCTTCATTAGTGTTTATAGCTTTCATCCACATTTTTTTTCTCATATTCCTGATGTCTTCAATGGTGTTTCCATTGGCAAAGGTGCTTGTCTCTGTCACTCGGTCTTTTCAATCCTTCCTTAGATGATCAACTTTATGACAATGTAGACACACCATTCCAGGTTTAGTCCAGCTCCTAGACTTTATCATCCATTGTCTCATGCAGTTTACAACAATGTATCCAAATCTTCTACATGATGTGCATTTTTCCCATGTATTGTAATCATAAACATATGAGTTACAAACTCTTTTTTTTTGATAAGAAGATTCATTTTCTTTAGTCTTCCATGCTTCCCTTTTCTTCTTCCTACATTCAAGAGATGTGTGCCCATGCATTTTGCAACCAGGATAGTATTTGTCTGTCTAGGTTTCCTTCTTTGGTTGTTTCACCTCATATTTATATTCATATGCTTTATGACCTTTGGTTTTGCATTTATAACAACTTCCTATGCATGAAGGTGTGGATTTAGGAATACCTTTTATTTTGCTCCTGCAAACATTTGATGTGTGTCTTGGTATTCCACGGTGATTGCATGAATACCTTCTTGGTCTTGGATTTTTGTAGACTTTATTTGTATCATCTTGGTATGGTGATTCTTCATTTTCAATATACCCTAGTCCAGTATTGTTGTTGACTCTTCTTTGTCCATCCAAAAAATCATCCATCCTTTTGGTGCTTTCTTCAGCTCTCTTGATCATGTCATTATGTTGTTTCTGAATTCTCACTTCATGTTTTAGTTTTTCATTTTATTCTCTTAGCTCACCAATAGCTTCTATTCTTTCAATGTGTTCTATGTTAATTTGTTTCCCCCCCAACTCATAAGAATAATCTGATTGGTCATCTCATGATGATGTTCTGTAAGTCTTTGTATTTCTGATTCTTTCTCTTGTAGCTTTTTAGTAATCTTCCTTTTGTCATCAATAGCTAGTTTTCTTTCTTGCTCAGCTTGTCTAGCATTGTTCATGACATTAATCATTCTTACCATTTGTGTCTCTTGATCGATTTGCAGAGATTTCATTTGTCCAACCAGATATTGATTGATATCATTTAGACTTATGATGCTTTCTTCTAAAGTGTCTGATGCTTTGCTAGATGCAGATTGTGATGATTCAAATAGATCTATGATCTCATCTTCATGATATTTTGTTTCATCAAAGCAAGATGCCATAATCTTTCTTCCATCCAACAATTATCTCATCTTGATTCTCGCTTCTTTATATTGTTCATACAAAATCTGTATCTCTAACTTCTGATCCTCAATACTCTTATCTAGCTTGTACCTTTCCATTGCATGACCTTTTTTCTTAAGTCTTTAAACTTTTCCAATTTAATGGATCTAGCTTTGATACCAATTGTTGGAAATAATGGAATGGTGTACTGAGAGTGGAGGGGTGAATCAGTACCCTCAAAACTTTTATCACTTATCCTTTTATCCTTTAGTAATCAATTGTATTTCCAACCATGTAAGCTATTCTATCTTTTTGTATGATATATCAATTCATAATTCAATAATCATGTAAAACATTCATCAAATGTAGTGACACATGATACAAGATCTGGTAATGTAGAAAACCCTTGTTAGAAGGTAAAAAATGAGGTGGGGATGAAACCCACAAAGCTTCATTATTTGCAGAGTGGAAGGGGTTGGTTAAGGCTTACAATTTGATCACTTCTGATGATCTACCATGTTAGGAGTATTATGTGGAGACTGGTTAAGGTCTACTCTATTAAGAGCTTTAGAAACATTGTTTAGTGTGCACTTGATTAAGAGATTTACAAAGGATTGTTAAATCCACCTTTCTTGAAAGGATTTCTTTTATTTTCTACACTTTTTAGAATGTAGAAAAAAATATTTAGTGACCTGAGTGTATGCAATCTACAATTGCTGATTTACAAATCCATTAAATTAAAATGTACAATGTATCACCTAATGTGATTTATTAATAGCTTTGTTGCTCGGTAGCCTTGAATCTAGTTATTGATAACCTAATTCATCTTTTGTTGTTCTTGCTTGAAACTCTTAGTCTAATCCATAGATGTGCTCCTTGGATAATATCATCCTCACATCCATCATGAAATGAATAATTAGACATTTATTTGTATAATAGATTGACCTATTTTAGTTTCATTTATTACAAATATAACTCTATGATTAAAGGTTTACAACTTGACCTTGATCTCCTAGTTTTCATGTTTTCAATCAGTTAGACTAATTAAAATAATTACAATTACAATTACAAATCTTGTCCCTCAAGAAATGGTCTTAAATCAAATCAAAATGCTAAATATAAAACATAAGTGGTTTATCTGACATGGAATTCAGATCCACATTTCTTGGGATCTAACTGACTTTCAATGTCTGATACTCGATTTTCTTTTTTGTCAGTCCATCGATATTCCTTCTGTGAACAGTCCCTTGGGTTCGCTTGCTCTGTCGGGTTCCTCTGTTTCTACTATGTTGGTTTACATTTCAATATTTTTGGGTTGAACTATGAAAATTGTGTCATGTTTCTCTTGTGATATTTCTTGTCAGGTATCTCTTGAGCTCAGCACTTTTGGTGACCTTTGTTGTCTATACTTTCAGTTTGTACTGAAATTCCGTCTTTCGGTTTAGGTGTTATCAATTTTTCTAAAAAATTTTTCCCTTTTTCTACTAATGGAAAAAATAATGTCTTCACTTCTGTCTATCAGATTGATTTTTTAAAATTGTTACAAAACCTAAACAAGAAGGAGATGACAGTGGAAGACTATACCAAGGATTAATACAAGTTGACTATTCAATCTGGACATAGAGAAGTTTTTAAGAAAAATGTGGCTAGGTATATTAATGGTCTAAGATTCAATATCTAGGATGAGATTGGTATGTTGAATATTGAATGAGTTTAGGATTCCTACTAGTATGCTCTAAAGATGGAAAATAAGATGAAGAGAAGACATCATGGTAATCCCTGAGGAAAATATAAGAAAGAGTAGTCGGTTAAAAAGAATAAACGGATAGTTGAGGATGAACCAAAACTTGTTGACCAAGGAGAGGAATGTGGAACTAAATTCAGAGAGACTTGTTTTAAGTGTGGACAATATCGACATAGAGCTTCTCACTCTAAACAGATTCTTGTGGCTCACAAAGATCCTATTATTGTTTATAACATGGATGAACTTGAGGATGGTAAGAATCTTATGATTAGAAGAACATTCTTGACCAAGAAGAAATTTTATCCTTGTCAAAGGTGAAGTTTATTTAGGACTGTGTGTAATTTTGGTGGTAAATGTTGTAAGGTGATTTTTGATGGGGGAAGTACTGATAACTTAGTTTCTGGTGCAGGAGCACCTAGGTAGGCTAGTTTTTATAATGTAACCTAGGGTTTTGCTCCTTCTTTGTTTTGGCTTGTAGTGGTTCTATCCAAACCACTATTTTAATAAATGGACCAAGTTTCCTAGTGTGTGGAGTGTTTGTAGGAGGATGTCTTATTAGGTCCTTAGTGACCTTTAGGTCCATTTAGGTCCAATAAGGTGTTTTGGGAAAATTTTGGATAAATGAGCCAAGAAAGGGAATAGAGGTCGTATTTGATGTTATTTCATCATATTTGGTGGATTGGACAATTTTGGGCATAGTTTGACCAAGTTTGGAGACCAAACTCAAAAGTTGCAAAAAGTTGTCAATGTTGTCATTAACAACATTGACAAATTTAATGACAAGATTGCATCTTCAGTGAAATCGGTTAGATAACTGTCTAAAATAGATGAATTAGTGTTTGGTTCAACTATATATGACCATCCTTGAGATGTGTGAAGGGTTGGAAAGTTTGAGAATTTTTGTGTACGGACTATATTTATGAATAACAGTGACTGTTAAGGTGTTTAGAGGTGATCTAGTACTTTAATGGATTGAATCCAATCCTGTTACGATTTTTTAATGTAATTTAAGTTGTTAGAATAATTTTTTTGGTGGTATTTTTTTTGTTTCAATAGTTTTAAGTGCTTGTATAAAATCATTTGGTTTTAATGCAGTCGTTGGTTTGTATTGGGCAACTTCTACAAATGGGGTCTTAACTCCATCTTCCACCGTGGCATTTTAAAGGGCTCTTGGATTATGGTGGTGGACTCCAGGTACAATGTGTACAGTGAAGGAGGGGTCCAGGAAAGCAAGGAATTCATTTTTGGGATGATGCCCTAGGCGAGCCAGTGATGCATGGCTAGGGGTCATTAGCAATTGCAGAGCTTAATTGGTGGGTTGAAAGCATTCATAGCTTCAACCAAAGCTTGGAGAGGAGTAGGGTGGTGAGTTTTGAGCTCTCCAAAGTGAGTGGGAGGACTTGGTGATGTTTCTTGTATAGAAAGAAATGAGTTTCATTCAGACTGGTTTTGAAACCCTCAAAACCCTTATTTTCAGCCTTATTTATAGGCAGAGCTGTATGGACAGCTTGAGATCCCTAGACCTAGAAAATATTTGCATAATTTTTAAGACATTTTGCATGTTAATGCAGAAAAGGTGACTAAATAGGGCTATTTTCTTGTAGCCCTATTTTGGGAGCAATTGTGTAAGTTCTTGGAACTCGATTGGAGTTTTGATGCAAGGTGTGGTTGTAGGTGTTGGAAAGGGTCCTATTGACACCTTGGATACTCTAATCCTCTCTATGGATTGAGAATTGTTCATTTTGAAACAATTGGGGCCTTTTAGGCAAGGATGCAAGAAAGACCATTTGTGGTCTAAGAGTAAGTTTTGAAGTGTTTTGTTCTACAAAATGGTGTCCACTAGTTGAAGGACTTAGGATATTTTGATAAGATACCTAGGTAGCTTAGGGTTAGTGCAAGAACCCTAGTAGGTCATAGAGTGACCTAGGAGAACCTAGAAGAGGTCTCAGAGAAGCAAGACTAGTTCTACATAAGAGTGGTATCAGAGCAAGTTGAGAAACTTGGGGAGATTGGTTTATGTCAGAAGTAGAATCTTGTGGTTCTACAAAGATGGTGACAAATACAAAATTAGCCAAGGACATGGAAGAGAAAAAGGAGAAAAATAGACTCCTTGAGGATACCTTGGAAGCAATGAGAGTAAAGATGGAAGAACTAGTAGATGCTACTAGGAATAAAGACTACGAAGCAGAATCTAGCAGTAAGGGTAAAAATAAGATTAAAGAGGAAGACTTCATTCCTAAACATGATCTAGTATTGAATAAGGAACCTTTCCTAAAGGCCATAAAGGAATTGAGTGGAAAATATTTGGAAGGGATACCTTTATTCAGAGGAAATATGGATATTGAAATAGTCATGGACTGGATTGAAGCAATGGAGAATCACTTCAAGTGTGAGGGGATAAGTGAAGTCCAAAGGGTTAAAGTGGCCAAGTCTAGACTCAAAGGGTCATCTTTGAATTATTGGAAATACCTTCAGGATGAGAGGGTAAGTATGGGAAAGCAACCAATAGAAAATTGGAATTCTATGGTAACCAAATTGAAGGAGAGTTATCTTCCAGGGGACTACAAAATACAACTTCATAGGAAGAGGAAAAACTTTAAGCATAAAGACCTAGATGTGGCCTCATATATTGAGGAATTCCAAATATTGTGTTTAAGGTCTAAATTTTAGGAAGAAGAGCCAATAAAAGTGGCTAGGTACTTGGGTGGATTGAAGTGGTACATCCAAGAGGAGATTAGCCTATGGACACCTACCACTATCCAAAAGTGCCATCAATTGGATATAAAGGTGGAAGAGAAGAATAAGAAGAAAGGGGATTCTACCTTCAAGAACAAAAATAACAATAGAGGTAGAGGGAGAGACCAAAGGGGACAAAGACGAGGCTACCAATGCAAGGGTAGTGAGCAAAGGTCACAAGGAGAGAATAAGTTGGTAGAGAAGCAGATTGAGAATAGTTGAAGAGGAGGCTATAATAGGGGCAGAGGTAATCATGGTGGTCCTAGAAAAGGAAGAGGAGGTAGGAGTAGTTCCTATTTTGGCAACCATGAAATGTTATTACTATGGACAATTAGGTCATCTAGCCTATAGATGTCCAGACAAGCCTTCTGTAGCAAATAGTGATACTTGAAGATAACATATGAACATGAGGGAACTTCAAGTGTCAAAACCCCTAAAGTATACCATCTAGAATCAGAGATGGGTGAGAAATTGATGTTCAGAAGGGTCCTAATAAGGCAACCAATCAAGGATGAGCCCAAACATAAGAGGCATTGTTTAGAATCAAATGTAAAATCCTTGGCAAGGTATGTAAGGTGATTTTGGACTCCAGATCTACTGATAATATTATTTTAGAGGAGGCAGTAATAAATATTAAGCTAACCAAGATACCACATGTGAATCCCTATAAGTTGACATGGCTCAACAAAGGCCAAAGTGTTCTAGTCAATGAACAAACCTGGGTGGAGTTCTCAATAGTAGGGTATAAAGACAGATTGCTTTGTGACATCCTACCAATGGATGCTTGTCATTTTCTTCTTGGGAGGCCTTGGAAATTTTATAATGGGGTAGTCTATGATGGGAAGGAAAATTCCATCACATTCAAGAAAGGAGGAAATAACTTCAAGATTTAGTATTTATTAGAGGATGAAGAGCCACAAAAAAAAAATCCTAATATCATGTTATGTAGTGGTAAGGAGTTTGTGAAAGACATCAAAGGTGATGAAATTGAAGGGTATGCCATTGTGTAATACCCAAGGAGGTAGAAGAATCAGTAAAGTAACCATTCCCAATGGAGGTGCAAGAATTGATTGAGAAGTACAAAGACATAGTGAGTGATGACACTCCTGCAACCCTACTACCTAAGAGGATTATAAGCTCTCAAATAGAATTTATTCTAGGGGAATCCTTTCCCAATAAAGCAATGTACAAGTTGACTCCATACCAAAACTTGGAGGTAGAAAGACAAGTACAAGAGCTCTTGGATCAAGGCTTGATCAAGAAGAGAATTAGACCTTGTGCAGTCCCGATTGTTCTAGCATCCAAGAAGGGAGGAAAGTGGAGATTATGCACATACTCAAGGGATATAAATAGGATCACAATAAGGTATAGATTCCCAATCCCAAGAATAGAGGATCTTATGGATTGCCTAGGTGGGGCAATGTACTTTACAAAGCTAGATTTGAAGAGTGGTTATCACCAAATCAGGGTGAAGGAAGGTGATGAATTCAAAATGGAATTCAAGACCATCGGTGGGTTATATGAATGGTTTGTTATGACATTTGGACTCTCTAATGCTTCGAGCACATTCATGAGGCTCATGAATGAGGTGCTCAAGGACTTCACAGGAAAGTTTGTGGTGGTATATCTTGATGATATACTGATATTTAGTAAGACAAGAGAGGACCATATCAGAAATGTAGAGGTAGAATTATAAAGGTTACATGAAGAGAAGTTGTCCATTAACCTTGAGAAGTGTGAGTTCTTTAAAAAAGAACTAGTTTAATTGGGTTGTGTAGTGTCCAAGGGGTCTTTAGAGATGGGCAAAGACAAAGTTGCTGCTATCTTGAATTGGCCTCCACCTACCACCGCCATAGAGGTAAGGAGTTTCCATGGCCTTGTGCAATTTTATAGAAATTTTATTAGGTATTTCAATGGGATATGTGCACCTTTTATGGATACCATAAAGGGTGGGGTTAAAACTAAGTTCAAATGGACAGTAGAAGCAACAAGTGGCTACTCAACCAATCCTACAATTACCAAGCTTTGAGAAGTTGTTTACTATTGAGTGTGATTCTAGTGGATTAGCAGTAGGACGAGTATTGATTTAGGAAGGTAGGCCTATTGCCTTCTTTAGTGAGAAAATGAATGAGGCTAAGAAGAAATACTCTTCTTATGATTCAGAACTATATGCACTAGTTCAATCCTTGAAAAAATGGAGACATTATCTATTTCCCAAAGACTTTGTAGTATTCACAGACAACCAGGCTCTTAGTTACATTAACACCCAAGATAAGTTGAGCAACAGACATTTGAAGTGGATTGATTACTTGCAGGCATTCACTTTAACTATCAAGCACAAGAAGGGTCAACTCAATAAGGTGGTAGATGCCTTAAGCAAGAGGTTGTTGACAGTGCAAGAAGTTCACTTGAGTAGAATTGGAATTGAAAGTTTCATAGACTTATACGAATCAGATAAGGATTTTGGTGAAGCCTATAAGGTATGTGTTGATTTTGAGAATCATTTTCATAGCAAGTTCTCTGATTTTACCTTACATAATGTATTGTTGTTCAAAAGAAATTAGTTATGTGTAGCCAAATGGTCAATTAGGATGAACCTCATCCAAGAGAAACATAATGGTTCTTTAAGTTGTCATTTTGGTATGAACAAGACCTTAGAATTTGTCCAAAGGTTCTACCATTGGCCAAAGTTGGTGAAAGATGTCACCAAGTATGTGGAGCAGTGTGTTGTTTGCATGAAGGAAAAAGGAGGGATGCCTAATGCAGGGTTGTATCAGCCTCTACTAGTCCCTGAAAGGCCATGGAAGTGTGTGAGTATGGATTTTACTGTGGGATTACCCAAGACTAAATAGGAGTATGGTAGCATTTATGTAGTTGTGGATAGATTTAGTAAAATAGGGCATTTCATCTCATGTAAAACTACTAATCATCCTAGCCACGTTGATTATTTTTTTTTCAAAGAGGTTGTGAGGATCCATGGTCTCCCTTTGAGTATAGTCTCTAATAGGAATGTGAAATTTATGATCCATTTTTGGCAAACTTTGTGGACAAGATTGGGTACTAACCTATCTTTTGGATTATCTTACCACCCTCAAAATGATGGCCAAACTGAGGTGGTAAATAGGGGGTTGGGTAACCTATTGAGGTTCCTAACTAATGAGTATGGGAAGACTTCATTTGTGGTCATTCTGCAAGAAGAATATGCTTGCAATGATAGAAAGAATATGATTACTGGAAAGATCCCATTTGAGGTTGTTTATGGCATGCACCCTCGGGGTGTTTGTGAGCTCAAAGATCTTGGTGGAATGGAATATAGAAGTGGCCATGCAGAGGACTTCACCTCCACCATGAAAGAGATACAAGACCAAGTGAAGAAGCAAATACAAGATAGTCAACATAAGCTGAAAGTCAAAGTTGATGAGAAGAGGAGGGATGTTCATTTTGAAGTGGGTGACTATGTCATGGTCTACTTGAACAAATAAAAGGTACATAAGGGTGTCCCTACCAAACTTATGATGAAAAGGGTGGGACCTTGCAATATCTTGGCAAAATATGGAGCTAATGCATATAAGGTGGACTTACCATCAGATTTGAGTATATCTCTAGTTTTTAATGTTCAAGATTTGATACAGTTCAAAGGGCAGATGGATGAGATCACTCCAAATATTCAGGGGGTTAGTAATGATGTGGATTTTTTTGTCTTACCTCCAAAGTTTCAGATGGTGGCTGACAAAGTTTTGGACTCCCAGGTTAAGAAGACTACTAGACCCAAAGTCTACATGGAGCATTTGATTCAGTGGAAGGGTAGACCAGAGTCAAAGGCTTCCTAGATTGTAGAGGTAGACTTCAACAAGGTGGGCATTTCAGAGGATCTTCTTCCCACAAGAGTGACATAACTTCTCCTTTTGGGGGAGTATGGTGCAGGAGCACCAAGGTAGGTTAGATGTTATAATGTAACCAAGGGTTTTTCTCCTTCTTTGTTCTAGATTTTAGTGGTTCTAGCCAAACCACTAGTTGAATAAAGGGACCAAGTGTCCTAGTGTGTGGAGTATTTGTAGGAGGATGTGTCTTAATAGGTCCTTAGTGACCTTTAGATCTATTTAGGTCCAATTAGGTGTTTTTAGAAATTTGTGGCTAAATGAGCCAAGAAAGGGACTAGAGGTCCTATTTTATGTTATTTAATCATATTTGGTGGATTGGACAAGTTTGGGCATAGTTTGACCAAGTTTGAAGACCAAACTCAAAAGTTGCAAAAAGTTGTCAATGTTGTCATTGACAACTTTTATGACAAGATTGCATCTTCGGTAATCAATTAGATAACTATCTGAAACCGATGAATTAGTGTTTGGGTTAACTATATATTACCATCCTTGAGATGTGTGAAGGGTTGGAAAGTTTAATATTTTTTGTGTACGGACTGTATTTGTGAATAACAGTGACTGTTAAGGTGTTTTGAGGTGATATAGTACTTTAATGGATTGAATCCAATTATGTGATGATTTTTTAATGTAATGTAAGTTGTTATAAGAATTTTTGTGGTGGTATTTTGTTTGTTTCAATATCTTTAAGTGCTTGTATAAAATATTTTGGCTTTCGTCCAGTCGCTGGTTTGTATTGGGAAACTTCTGCAAATGGGGTCTTAACTCCATCTTCCACCGTGGAATTTTATTGGGCTATTGGATTATTGTGGTGGACTCCATGTCCAATGTTTAATATGATGGAGGGGCCCAAGAAAGAAAAGAATCCATTTTTGGGATGATACCCTAGGTGAGCCAGTGATGCATGGCTAGGGGTCATCAACAATTGTAGAGCTTAATTGGTGGGTTGAAAGAATTCATTGCTTTGAAAAAAGCTTGAAGGGGAGTAGGGTAGTGAGTTGTGAGTTCTCCAAAGTGAGTGGGAGGACTTGGTGATTTTTCTTGGATAGCATGAAAGGAGTTTCATTCAGACTGGTTTTGAAACCCTCAAAACCCTAATTTTCAGCCTTGTTTATAGGCAAAGCTGTATGGATAGATTGAGATCCCTAGACCTAGAAAATATCTAGTGTCTTTGTAAAGGGTGTCTGAATACTAAACATATTTGAGCACTTGTTAATATATTTTGAAATTTAATGCAGAAAAGGTGACTAAATAGGGCTAATTGCTTGTAGCCCTATTTTGGGAGCAATTGTGTAAGTTCTTGGAACTCGATTAGAGTTTTGATGCAAGGTATGGTTTTTGGTGTTGGAAAGGGTCCTATTGACACCTTGGATACCCTAATCCTCTCTGTGGATTGAGAATTTTTCATATTGAATCAATTGGGGCCTTTTAGGCCAAGGATGCAAGAAAGACCATTTGGGGTCTAAGAGTAAGTTTTGAAGTGTTTTGTTCTACAAAATGGTGTCCACTAGTGGAAGGAGTTAGGATCATGTGATAAGATACCTAAGTAGCCTAGAGTTAGTGAAAGAACCCTAGTAGGTCATAGAGTGACCTAGGAGAACCTAGAAGAGGTCTCACAGAAGCAAGACTAGTGCTACGTCAGTTTCAAAGGAAATGTTCATAAGCTTAGTTTGAGGAGGTTGAAACATCCCAGTCCTTATAGGATTAGTTGGTTACAAGAAGATCATGCAATAGAGGTTAAGGAATAGTGCATGGTAAGTTTTCACATTGGTCTATATCGAGATAATATATTATGGGATATTGTGAATATGAGTTCTTGTCATTTTTTACCTGGAAGACCTTGGCATTATGATAGAGATGCTATTCATGATTGTTAAAGAAATTTCATTACTATTTTGAAAGATGGACATAAATTTACCTTGACTTGATTGAAGGATGAAGACAAAGAAATGAATAACTCAATCATTGGAAGGAGATCTAAGATTCCTACAAGGGTTATTTCTAACATTAAGGTTTAGAGATATGAAAGAAAATCATAGAGTACTAGTGTTAAAAGGAAGCAGAAGAAGAACCAAGACATGAGTGTATCGGTTGAGGAGTCAAAGGAAATTTATATCAAGAACCAATTCGGGATATATATGTGTTAAATCCCATTAGATGTTCATTGATCTGTTGAGAACATCTTATCTACACCTGGGTGTCTGATGCAGGAGTATCCTAGCGTAGTTGGCAATCTAGTATCACCAAAAATATGTGTGAGTTTGGTTTTGACTTTTAGTGGTAGTTCTCAGTTGGAATATTTGTTGCTTCACCAATGGTCTTCATGACTGGGCTTGGTTATTCTCAGTGGCACTTGTCTCAGTAGTGTTCTTCTCGGTGGTGTATGTTCAGTGGTGATCAACTCAACTTTGATTCACCGAGTGGTTTGGATTTCATTGTTCTTGACCACTGATAGGGTTATTCTTATTTTTTGGGCTCGCCGACTGGTGCATTCAGTTTGAGATTGAGTTCCTCAAATTTTGATTGACCTTTGGAGGTGTGAGGACCTAAATCTGATTTGGTTCTTTCTCCTATGCAAATTTAATAATTTTGGTAGCTGACTGATGAATTAGGGTGTTGAGATCTTAAAGCTGAATCATTTTTAATTCATTTGTTTTACTGTAAAGATGAATTGTGGAATTGTTTTATAAAAGGAGCGTATGGGTAGAGTAGTAAAGGGAGGAGGCAGTTGGAAGCTAGAGCACTTTTGTAGCTGATAACTTGGTTAGCTTGTGTGCTTGGGTAGATCTAATAATAGATCCAAGTCTTATTGTATTTGTATTTGGCCATAAATAGGAAATCCTTACAACCTAACATTTTTGGTGTAATTTAATATTATTGATAATATGAATTGATATTACTGTTATAAATCTTTATGTTATTGTTTCTATTGTGTTATTTGTTGAATGCTGGAAGGATTTGACTACCCATTATTGGATCCTCCATCCTTGACTGCATCATTTTGAAACTAATGTATTATTATATTTTAAAAAATTTACAAATCTTCACCTCGGGTGGTGAAACTACTCGTGACCTTGGAGTCGACTAAAATGTACATGGTGTACTCCTACTACTTTCTTCTCCTCTGGTCCAATTAAGTGTGTGACATGATCAAAAAACACATCAGTCAATGATGCATCTTTCTAAAGAGCCTATAACTTTGTAGAATCCTTTAGGGCTATTGGGAGAGTGACATTGATATTGTTTTTAGGAGTGACAAGCCTCCTATGTTGTAGATCTACAACCCTACGAGACCCAGCTCTATCCTGCACAAAGCCTCTCCATCTACCCTAGAACTGCTTGATGTCAAAGTAATTCATCTTCAAGAAAAGGATAAAATTGCAAAAAATATTTCTCAAAAATAAATAGTGGCACCTCCCAATTGCTACAAGGTGGTTGGTCAAAGACCATATGGGTGCCAACAAGAAGTTGAGTCCACTTGTTGGCCAAAAAGTGGAACTATTTTCCTATTTTTTTTTAAATTTATTCCAATTGATAATTTTTTTAAATCACTTAATGATTGAATCTTAAGAAAATTCAGTAATATGAAATGTAGTACTCAAAATCTAGTTTCCTAATATGTAATTTATATTAAAATACCTAGATAATTAGTATTTAATTTCACTAGGTTTTCCCAAAAAGATCTATTTAAAGCTTAATTTTTTGGGACCTTCCATGCTTGTGTACGACAACCATAATTTGATATAGATGATTCTTTTTTTAATCCTTTTGGAATATAAGTTTTAAGACACTCAAGATTGATCAGCATATTTCTTTCTACTATTTTTTTATTGGGTATATTTTTTATTTTGAAAACCCCTCGTGTACGGAAAGCATAAGTTGACCTAAACACATAATTTTTGAGTTTTTTATTTCTTGAAAGTGAAATTAATTGTCTGTAGTTTGATGTCATATAGTTTATATTTAAAAAATGTATTCAAATAAATAAATTTTATAAAGAAAGAAAACCAGTTATTTCACGCTTATGGACCAGTTTTATTAGAGATTATTTAAAATTAAAATAATTAGTCCAATTTAAAAATAAACTATGTATTTATAATATATGTAATCATATCTAAAATGGCTTTTAATTTGGTGGAAAAATTCTTTAGAAAACGTCCTCTTCTAAAAGTTGATTTTGTGTGCAAAAAGTTCTGCTAGAAGTGGACTCAACTTCTTGCACTTATCGATATACCACCTATACACATAAGTTGCTTTCATCCTAGAGTGAACACACAAATTTATAGGAAACCAAATCATAGTAGTAATTAGGTTGTTACTAGTACTAGGATTGGGGAAAAGAGCACATATTTCATCTTTAAGTATTCCCTCTTTTTTCATCTTATAATATGATAACCCAAATGTATAGGAAAATGACTCGTAGTAGTAATTAGGTTGTTACTAGTACTATGATCAGTGAAAAGAGAACATTTTTCATCTTTAAGTATTCCCTTTCTTTTCATCTTATAATATGATAACCCATTTGCATAAAATGAACGACATCTATCCCTCCATTAACCTCATTTTGTGACATCTGTAGATACTATAGACCTTATGGAAAGTCATGTTCTCAATTAGTGTCAAAACACTTAGTCCATTAGTATTACCTGAGGGATCAGTGTGACCTGAGTGATCAATATTGCTCAACTCATCCATCATCGCCCAAGTGATCACTATGACCCGAGTGATCATCATATTGCCTGAGTATCATTTTTATCACTCGATTAGACTTCTGGACCCGAGTGACAGTATTGGGTTGACTTTGCATGTATTTTTTAATATCATTATGTCTAATGGAAAATGACCTATGAAGTTAATTGTTTTGGATAAGATATAAAGATAAGACACTTTGTTTATCCAAAATGAGTAGCAAGAGTATATGTATGAGTATATATGTGAATATCAAATGACATATTGATTAGAAAATTGCAGAAGTATAAAAGTACAGTAGAGACTCATCCATAACATTCAGGTGATTAGTTATATTCAGAAGGATCTCATTCAGAAAATTAGAGTTACATAAGCAGATCATCTACTGATTCATTCTAATAGGTGGATCAGCAAAATCCTCTAACTAGGTGGATCTAACAGTCTTTTATAAATCTCTTAATAGAGTTTCATACTTATTGTATTGTATCAAATCCTTTAGCAAAGAGGAATTAACAACCTTATTGCTCTTAACAGGGAAGGCCATCATAAGTGGTAAATGTAACATCTAATAGGATAAATATATACTGCAGTATGAAATATTGTGGGTATCATCCCCACCCCAGTTTTACTTTCTATTTGAAAGGTTTCTGGGTAACCAAATATTGTGTTATGTGTTATGTATGATTCTTTCCTTTCAGTTATATGCATACAAATTAGATTAGATAATGTAATTGTGAATATATAATATTAAGTTTTATTGGTTCCTGATTCACCCCCCCTCCTCTCAGTCACCTTGAATGTAATATATTTCCAACAATTGGTATCAGAGCTGAAGGTTCTCTTAACATAAGTTTAAAAAAATGAGCAAAGATCATAAGCAATGGAAGTATACAGACACAAGAAAGCCATTGAAAATAAAAAGATAGATCTACAAATGGCCATGGATCAGATCGAGAAAATCAAAGAGCACCTATCTCTTTTCCTGAAAAGAAGAAGAATTTTAGCAGCACAAATGAACATGACAGGAATTACATAGAAGAAAGAATCGAAGATTTTTGTAGACAGAAGTTCTGAAGAAGCTGATGCAGCCATTGAAGACTTACTTGGAAATAATCTCAATTTACATAAAGTTAAAAATTTGAAAAGAGAACAAGAATTTCATTCAGTCATACTATGTGAAGTCATAGAGAAAAATAATCAAGCAGAAGATAACATAAATTTGGCATAAGAAGATAAGAGATTTTTGAGCACAAGGTAAGAAGAAAAAGAAAAAGAAATCCATCACTTGTCACTCTAGCAAGAATATTTGGCAAATCAACTCAATAATACAAACCAAGAAGTTATCAACCTAAGGACATAAAATGAAAGAATGCATAATGATCTCAACACTGAAAGAAAAACCAATGAAAGTATGATGAATTCACAAGGTAGTAGAGATCAGTTAACAGAAATTAGACATCATGGGAAGACTGGACTAGGTTATAGTTAACAAGGTGAATCCTCAAAGTAAGGAGCTGAAAAGAACATGAAACCTACTTGTAACCACTATGGTAAGTTAGGGCATACATCAAATAAATGTTGGAGCAATGGAAAATCAAAGTTTAATGGTAAATGCTACAGTTGCAAAAAACATGGACATAGAGCAAGTGAATGCACTGAGAAACCCAAGTTTGAAGGAAAATGTTCCAAATGTAACAAACAAGGTCATAGATCTTCCGAGTGCAGAACTAAGAAATGGAAAAATGTTGAACAATTGGCCAAGTCAATTTTTGGTTTGGATTACAACACATGGTACATATGTTGTCATTGTGGAGAGTATGGACACATTGGTGCAAATTGTAAAATGAATCACCTCTGAAAAATAAATCCTACTAAGACATGTTATGTGTGTAAACAACTCGGTCATCTAAGAAAAAATTGTATGAACAGAGAAAAAGTAGATACTGGTTTTGAGAAAGGAAAATCAAAGGTCTCAGAAATTAGAACTTAGATGAGTCAGCAGTGGGTAAGGAAATTCTCTGAAAGTTCACACCAGAGAAATGAAGTATCTAATGGCACCAAAGATAGTGAGTTGGGTGGATCTACCATCACAGAATAGAGATACAAGGAAATGAATGGAACTATGCATTCAATCAATCATACTTTAGTTCCAGATATGATAGTAAGTACAAATCTACATATTAATGCATTAGGACATATTATGGCTCTAACCGAGTCAGGATCTCAGTTGCACCCAAGCTACTCTATCTTAACTGAGCTGAGTCAGGTTGTATAAAAATTGGGAATTTAGTTTTCACCGAGCTTTCGAGTAAGCCTGGGAGAACTATCTGAGATGTGCCAACTACTATGTATGGTGAATTTAATGAAATAATCTAACAGTAATAACTCTTATAAATGATGAATTAGAAAGGTTATTATTTACAAATATTTTAGTTTGTAGAGAAATTCAGAGCCCTTAGCGATATGACATCCACATCCAACATAAAAGTTAAGAAAGGATCAGAAATGGTTGTAAGATATGTTATCTATAACCCTCCAAAGTTTAAACTTCATCTAGCAGTTGGAGAGGAAATTGATCCATTGGGAGCTCATTCCCTAATTCCTCCAAGGGTATTACCGGTAAATGACATTTGAAGCTTCTATCATTCTAACATTCAGGAGCTTAGAACAATTGAGATGAATTAAACATATGATAAGTTGTGCATAGAGAGGAATATGAAGCCCAAGCACAAGCATATTGACGTTAAAGGTTTAACTCACATCCTGCACATGCCAAAGAATTTCCAAATCAAATGGATCAGATTTGTTCTTAGCCACATTTATGAAATGCAACAATGGTTGGAATAGCCTATGCATATCACAAAGAGAATGATACACCGAGTAACAGGGTATCCCATGCTCGAAAAAGCTAAGGCTACCAAAACCCTAACCAAAGATAAGCTACCTAAGTTAACTCTTCTTGAGTGGGACAATAGAGGCATGATACTAAATGGAGTTACTGATATAGAATTAAAATTTTGGATTCATATGATAGCTCACAAGATATATAGTTCCAGAATACCTAATAGCATACCTTGTGAAGCTGTGGACTTAGCATACAAGGTGGTGAAAAATAATTTGGAATTTGACCCAGCCGAGTTGTAGCTCATTTAGCTAAGAAAGAATATGGAAATCATTTGGGCATCCAAAATAAATCCATGTAAGTTCGGTTCTCTTCTGGTATGCATATTATTTTATGTTCAGAAATTATTTCCTTCCAAGGGCACAGTAGTATGGAAGAAGGATAGACCCATAATTCATTAGATAAATGAATCCATAGCTTAGCTATGAGATAATTTTGAGAATATCAAGGATGGATATTTTGAGAACTTCAGACAAAAAATGCAAAGAAGATACAGGATTCCTAAAGAACTAGTTGAAGATTATGAGGGTGATATTTGTTTCCTAGTTGATTGTGAAAAGGCTTACATACAATCTATAAATCCTAGGGTTGCATGGGTAAAACCTCTTGCATATGATGTTAACATAGATGAAACCAAGAACATCATTGAGGCTCTTTTGAATGAACCTACTAATTCCAAGGCACCATACTTTGGTACCTATGAGGAAGAAAAAAGAAGGATATATATAGATAGAGATTTCCAAGATTCTAAAGAAAGGAAAGAAGAGGTTAGACAAGTCTGAAAATAAATATGGAAAGACCTCCGACTCTCCTTCTATCACTGAAAGTAAAGAGGATACAGTCAAGATAGATGATGATGAACCTGAGAAAGAACATGAAGAGATAGATGTAGAACCTCGTCAGAAGAAAAGGAAGGAAACATCTAAGAAAAAGGCAAAGACCACTACACCTATTATCACCACAAGGAGATGAAGAAGGAGACTTGTATTTGGTAAAGATGATGATGATGATGATAAATAAGTTGATACAGTTTTCTTCAAGAAACCACCACCTACACTTGAGAAAATTATTGAAAATCGTAAAGGAGGCAGTTGTATGGGTTCTCTTAAGTCATTGAATTATTCTTCAAGAAATAAGGAAGAACAGAATAAGATAGAGGAAGCAGTTGTGGAGAAAATGACTAAATGGAAGTATGACCCCTTCGAGTTAAAGAGTCATATGACAAAATATTTTTTCAAGGCAATATCTATTCTCCCGTACAATGCACTCAGAATTGAAAAAGACATAAGGGAACAAACCTTGAGGGAAGTCATGCCTGCTATGAAGAAAAAAGAGATAAAAGATGCAATAACCAAATATGAAAACAATCATACTCCCAGATTCAAGACTTTCCAAATACTAAACAAAAATATAGAAGATGTTGTGAAGTTTTCCACAACAGTGTGGAAATCTATATTTGAAGTGAAATGAGATTATAAGGTAGAAGTACCAAGTTCAGATCCTCCTAAACAGACCAATGATGATACATTAATTGAGGTACAACCAATTGAAGAGTCTAATGTCGTAAAAATTGTAGTAGAAGTGATGACATCATTGCCCCAATTACCTATCCAGAATATATTATCTCTGAGAAAGGACAAGGTTACAGAATCAACATCTGAACGAATAGGAACCGAGCAATAGGCTCCACCTATAATTGGGCCAAGGAAAACTATGTTAGAGATGGAAAAGGTAAATGTTTCTTCAGCCAATATTGATTCTTTAGTTAACCTTCATTCAACAATTGATACAATAAAGGTCAATGACCTAATCCAATTGAATACTAAGATAAAAGATGAGGATGGAAAAGGTAAGGAAATTGTTCCTTCACCTAATCCCAAGATTAAAGGTAAGGAGAAGGAAGTGAATACTAATGAGATTGTTCTTGAGGAAGATGTTGTGATTCCAAATTGGGATCTTTCCAACTTATCAGTAGAGAAAATGGATATACTTGGAGAACTATGGAAGAAAAGAGAAATCCAGAAGAAGCTCGGAGAAGAGAAAAAGAGGAACAAAGTACTTGAAGATATAAAAGGCATATTCATAGATGCACTACAGATTGAAGTCAATGAGAATGACTCGATTATGGATCAACTTTTTGGCATAGTCCATAAGTTTAATGAAGACATGAATGGTCAAGAGAAACTTCTTGAGAAAGCAAAGAGAAAGTTTGAAAATAAGGTTCTAGAGAATGTTGTAAAGAAGATTGCAATTGACCAGGTGCCGCTAACCAATATTATTAGCACTCTAGAAACCATAGTGACCAATGTAGTAGAATTATTTGTAAAGTTGAGTGATACCTCTAACTTTACTATGGAGATAAATAATAAGTTAGAAAATATTGATGCAGATCTAAAGGAAAGTGCAAAGCAATTGGAACTTGATTTGAGCACAAGCTCCACACACTTTTTGAAGATCAAATATCTGACCAATCTACAGGCTGAGTTACTGAGAGAAGAAGCAAGGCCTAGAGAATATCTTACACCCATCTAGAGCCAACTCCTACCACACATGGATGCAATACAGAAACACATCATACATGCCATGACACTCATTCATAACAATAATTTCTAAGTTGCAGACTTTATGACAGAGTTGTCAGTCAAGCTACATATAGAATTGCACATCATGAAGGTGCTATAGGACAATTGGGACAACACTCTATCACAAATTTGAAGGTACATTGGGATTTCCTATCATACTTTGGAATAACTTTGTAATTATATCTTTTGGAATTTTTTCAAAAACAAGGGGGAAAATTCATTGTATATACACTAAGGAAATACATGTACAATTTAGTAAAGAAGAAGATATACATTACATAAACAATTTTGAAAAAAAAATAGAGTCAGTTGGACCCGAGCAGCAGAGCAAGTGTCAAAACCTGAGAAGATGGTAAGGGGGAGTTTTGACCTATTAGATTTATAGTACAATGATAAGTGTTTTAATCACTAATGGAAAAGGGGGAGATTGCAGATCTTATGGAAAGACATGTTCTCAATTAGTTTCAAAATATTTATTCAATCAGTATTGCGTGAGTGATCAGTGTGACCTGAGTGATGAGTATTTCCTGAGTGATCAGTGTGACCCGAGTGATCAGTATGACCCGACTGATCAACATATTTCCTGAGTATCAGTTTTATCACCTGAGTATACTTCTGGACTAGAGTGACAGTATTGGGCTGACTTTGCATGTATTGTTTAATATCATTATGTCTAATGGAAGCCAACCTATGAAGCTAATTTTTTTGGATAAGATATATAGGTAAGACACTTTGTTTATCCAAAATGAGTAGTAAGAGTATATGTATGAGTATTAATGTAAATGTGAAATGAAATAATGATTAGAAGATTGCAGAAGTATAAAATTACAATTGAGACTCATCTATCACATTTAGGTGATCAGTTATATTTAGAAAAATCTCATTCAGCAAATGAGAGTTACACAAGAACATCATCTACTGGTTCATTCTAACAGGTGGATACGCAAAATCTTCTAACCAGGTTGACCTAACAGTATTTTATAAATCTCTTAATAGATTTTCATGATTATTGTATTGTATCAAATCCTTTAACAAGGCGGACTTAACCATCCTTATTTCTCTTAAGAGGGTAGGGCATCATAAGTGGTCAATGTAAGCTCTAACTGGCTAATCTATACTGTAGTACTAAATCTTATGGGTATCATCCCCACCCCAGTTTTAATATCTATTTGGAAGGTTTCTGGGTAACCAAATATTGTGTTGTGTTATTTATGATTATTTCCTTTCAGTTCTATGCATGCAAATAAGATTAGATAATTTAATTGTGAATAAAGAAGATTATGTTTTATTGGTTCCTGGTTCACCTCCCCCTCTTGGTCACCTTGCATGTTATATATTTCTAGAAGATACCTCATTTTCACTATTGGACATTGTTTCTAGGGTTTTGTGAGGGATTAGTGGTGCTCCTGATTAGAGAACCTCAACCTATTTACTAATATAGAAATCTGGATAGTGTTTTGTGTTAGGTGATTGATAAGATCAACGTGTGTGGCATGTACATGATCTCCTGGAGCACGTAAAGAATTTAGGGGTGGTGGTGGTTGTTTAGGAGTAGCATTCTAAGGATTTTTCATAGGTGGATCAACACCTTGAGGTTTTTCTTTGTGGTCATGGTCATTGTTTCCAGGGTTCTCTTATGTTGGTTGTTCACGAAGAGGTCCTTGTTGTTTCTTTCATTTTCAGGGATTGTTTGTAGAATATGATATAAAATAAATAAATAAAAAATAAATCAATTAAAAAAACCCTACTTCAATTAAAATGCAAACAAAAACAATCAAAATAATGAAATCTTACCTGTTTGATGGGGTAACATTGTTGTAAATTGCTCTAAATGCCAGGGACACATGACAATCTATTGAAATTGTTAGATCCAAAAAAATATAAGTGTTCAATATAAATAAAAAATGACTGCAAAATTTTGTGCATTGGCACAAATTGTCCAACGTGGAATCACTTTAGTATCAATTTCACTTTTTCTCCCTAACTAAAAATATTGGGTATGGGGGAAGGGCACATAGATCTCCAGTCTCTTGGCCAAAGAAGCATAAACCCGATGAATCTATGTCTGCAAGTAGAGGATGAAGGAGGCCTGGGGATCAAGAATTCATGTTCCCCTATAGATTTAGGCATGAAACAAAGGTAAGAAGAACTTTGTTCAATGTAGGGGATAACTAGTTTAAAATCCCAAGTCACAACCCTACAAAGAATCCCAGATAAAAACTTGAAGGGAGGGTGATTGAAAGGGATTTTGTACCTATACTGAACAAAATCACCATCTTGAATGAAGAAATCTATCCCAAGGAAGGCCATTCTCCTTTACATTTCCAGAAGTTATGCCAATATGAGAAGATTCGCGCTTTGGTAGGAACTCCCACGAATAATGCCCCAGTGGTGAAACTTAATCAAGTTTTATACTCCCCCCACATAAGAGACTATGACAATGTGATACAGAGAAAGTAGAAAATAGAAAATCACGGGAAGATGAGCCGATTCCCCTTCAGAACAAAAATGAAAAGGGAAGTAAAGAAATGATTCCAGTTAATATTAATCCTATTAATGAAATAAGGATGGGGGGCTACTGTGCATATCACGACATCTTTGCAAAGTGGCTAGGTCATGAAATCTTAGTTGAGAGCCTGGCTATCTAGTTTCAAAACACATTTTCAAAAGAGGTAATAATAACTGTTATGAAAAACTATTTTTTGTTCCTAGACTGTAAATCTAAATCATTAAAGGATAAATTATTAGAGGAATTTGCCCTGATTTTAATTTGATGGGTTTTTTTTGGTAGATTGGTGTCCTAATTTTGATCCATATAAAGTCAGCAATCTGGATACTATCATATGGATCAAATTCCCTAATATGCCTATAGTGTTGATTCATAGTTTTATCTTAATAGATCTGGCGAACGCTTTAGGAGAATTTGTAGAATTAGATCAAAACTTTCATCTTAGGTCAAATGTGAAGGTGGTCATTTGAATGGATAATTATGTGCAAAATTTACAATGAATTCAGTTCATTACAGGTAATGGTAGCTTTTAAGTACAACCTAAATTAAGTGAACCATTGTTCTATGAAACCATTATCGATATCTGTAATTATAAAAATTTGGGTATCGCCATCAAATTCAATGAGATATTGGGTGGTTTTATAATATGTGAGGAGACAAGTTTGAACACAAAGAATTCATGTTTTAATGGGACTAGAGAAGAATTTAGGAGCACCAGGGTGGTCCCACAATAGTGTGTCCCACTTTTTTGAACATCCTGATTTTTGCTGAAATTGCACATTTTTAAGAAAATATGATGATTTAAGCCTTGAGAGGTCCCATTTGAAGGAGTAAATTCAA
>MU223299.1:614261-629745 GCA_018584345.1 Thuja plicata | reverse complement strand
AGCTTGCCATCAGACAGCTTCTCCTGCACATTGCAAAGGGTTAAAGCGGAAGCGTGCATCACCTTCAAGGCGAATTTGTTAGACCTCCTGTAGAGATCCATCAGGTCCTGCATTCCATTTTTTATCTTAGCTATTTCTTTTTCCACCTTCGCGAACCTGCACTTAAGGGTGCCCGTAAGGCTACTTTTCTCCTCCATACCAGGTGAAAGGGGATTATCCTGGGGGTCGCCTTTGGGACTTCGGGGTGGGGAAAGGCTCATAGCTCTGTTAGGGTTGTTCATGGGTGTATTCTTGGCCGGGCTCCTAATGCCATCAGAGGAACTCTTTTTAGACTCGGTTGAATGTGAGGCCTTTTCAGACGGGGAGAGCTCTCTGGAGGCCGTCTCCAATATTTTGAGTTTACATCTTGCTCTTGTTATTTAGACATTTAATCTATATTTCTTATTAATATAACTATTCTTTTTATTTATTACATTTATTTAATCTTTAATAATATATTTTTCTATCATTAATCTTTCTTCTATAAACAGTATTTTAACATTTATTAAATTAATAAAAAAATAATATATAACTATTTTTTTTTTGTCGAGAAGATTAAAAGAAAATATAAGTGTGCACCTTCTTATTATCCTTTTTTAAGATAAAGCATTTCTGCTTATATTGCATGGCCTGACTATTATATCCAACTTTACTACCAAGTTTTCTATATTAATATGGTTATTTTTACGTTTTAATTCCATTGGGATTTCTAACTCCAAATATTAATTGGAAGGACATTTTTAAACCGTCGTTTGCTTTCGCTTGAACAAGATAACTATAAATTAAACCACTGTCCCGAGGTAAAAAGATATTTAAAAAAGAATCCAGCCAATGTGATGAACTTTGGATATATTACTTGAGCTCAATCGTCACAATTCTGAATCGTCAGTAAATCAGATACTCATTTATTTATATATTGGCAGAAAATAGAACGGAAATCACTTAATAGTCTTGTTTCTTCCCTGGCCGTTTTGCATGTTATGACTCTTGGGATTCTTACATTTATATGTTAAAGTAACCGACTTCCAAGCCTTCCTAGCCTAAACATAAACAGTTCCCCCATCCAAAGTGAATAAAATTTTGTTGCAGTCATTCATTCCGTTTCTTCTTGCCGACCTCCAAGCCTTAAACAAAGTGAATAAACAGCAACCATGTCTAGTGAAGATGAAAATAAGCAGATGGTTGCTGTTGCTCAGGAAAATCTACCCATCATGACCAACTTGTTGCAGGAAGAAAAAACTCAAAGAAACGCCGAGACACATTTTCTTGCCCCAAATCCTACCATGGACTTTTTCCTTCAAACATTCTATTTTGTTTATATTCTAATCAAAAGGATGGATGAACATATTGAAATCATCGGAAAGGTACATGGAGATTGCCTGGAATCCCAGATTTTGGATGACATCCAAAAAAAGGGAAATGGATTGGCAGGAGAGATAAACATTGTGAATCAGAAACTGACAGTCATCAAAAAAAATATTTCCACTATGGAAGAAATTCACTGCCAAGCTTCTATTGATTCTGATGAAAGGATAAAAACGGGAGAGATGATAAAGTACATAAAGCATAATCTGTGGAAATCATTAAATGTTTTGGGAAGTATGGCAGAAAGGTTTATAGAGGATTTCAAACGAACGTTGAAGTGGCAGTTCGTCATTCTTTCAGATCACGAACCAGGAGAAGACATATTGGATAAAATAGTTAAAACCGGGGAATTTCATCTACATAATTATCCTTATGAACGACATGTCACAAATACAGCCAAGGAAACCAAGGCTAACACTATCAGTAAAACAACTGAGCTAATCAAGCATAAGCACGAGGTTATGAAAAGAGTTCAGACTGAACTAGAACACACAAGTGCAATAATTATGGGTATTTTACATAACACTGGAGATGGCAATAATTATGGAGAATATGAATTGGAGGGCACTGATGTGAACATGACCGATATTGTAAGCTCACTGAAAAAGGTTGGAGAGAATAACATGGCAGTCAATTTGAAATCATTGAAAGAAGTTGAAGAGAATAACACCCCAAACATTATAAAGTCGTTGAAAGATGTTCAAAAGAAAAATATGGTGGACATTGTGAAACCATTAAAAGAAATTGAAGAGGACGGCATGACAGAGGTTGTCAAGTCATTCAAAGAGGATGAAGAGAATAACATGGCAAACACAGTGAATTCATTAAGAGAGATTGAAAAGGTGGCAGACAATGTGAATTCATTAAGAGAGGTTGAAGAGAATAACATGGAAGAATCATTAGGAAAAAAGGACTCTGTGATCTTTGAAGATAAACATCAAAGGAAGAAGAAAAGGTGGGTGGGTTTTCTTGTTTTAGTGACGTTTATTAGTGCATGTGCGGCGTTCTTTTTTATTTAAGATTTAAATCGTTTACACTGAATTTGACTTGGAAGCCATGAACATATTTTAAAGATGAGAATTCGTTGTATATTTATTATTTATTTTGGCTTTGATTGCTCCATACTGTGACCTGGAATATTTCAGAAATATATTTGTATTTGTCTTGTCTCTGCACTCTCTGTACTTGATCGGCTTGCCTTTCATTTAATTAGGTCTGTCGATAGATATTTCCACACACCTTCGATGGTTTAAAATCCCCGTGATGTTAAAGAATAGCTTTCTTTTGTATTATCAGTTTCAAAAAATTGTATTTAATTTTTTTTAATAAAAAAAGAAATGTAAAAGGAATCAAATGTATGTTCCAAACAGTTATGAATATTAATTGAATTATGTGAATTAAAATTTATTTTTCTAGGGGCTGGAAGACAAGAATGAACAGGTTTGTCATAATTTGGAAAAAATGGTTAAGGTGACGCGGACCACTATTAAAATTAGTGTTTAAAGGATCTGTCTTCTGACCGACAAAAGTAAGAGTTTGAGAGAAGATTATGCGGTGGATGCTCTAAAGGCTGCTGATTAAGCTGGAGAGATTTTGGTTAAACGTAACTAAGTTTTTCACTCGGCTTTTAAATTGTGAACCTGGGCCTGCCGGTCAGCCCACCATATTAGTTTAGGGAGATTGCATCAGTTATAAATCTTGAAATATTTAAAGGTTTAAAATTAATTGTTTCTGAAACATTTATGTTTATTTATTACAAGTTTTCTTTTTCTTTTTCTTTTTCAACGGAATTTTATCAAATTCGCTCAGGGTATAATTCTGGCCTGATCCCTTTTAGATGCAAGACCTAATTCCTGCCTCATAACTTTTAGATGAAGACATCTTGTATTAAGCAAGATTTAATCCCTTGGCTCATTAACAACCTCTTAACTTCATAAATAGACCAAGGGCCCATTGACTATGTTTTTATATTTTTATTATAGTATTTTTTAAATAGTGCTATTTAATAATAAATTTTAAAATTAGAATTGTATTTGGTATAATTAATTTAAAATTATCTTTTGAAAAAATGTCAAAGATTTCAATATGATAATTCTAATATTTGAAGTCATTTGTGTTCATCTAGTTTATTTTACTTATATTTGATAGTTTTTATTAATTTTTATAGAATTAATTAGAAGAATTATTAAATATATTCGTAAGAGATTGCTATTAATTTTCTTGATATTATTTTGATAAATTTAATATAAAAAATAGTAGATTTATTGAAAATATATATATATATATATATATATATATATATATATATATATATAGAGAGAGAGAGAGAGAGAGAGAGAGAGAGAGAGAGAGAGACTCACATTATGCAACTACATTGCAGAAACTAACATGAATGCAACCTAGGACTTAGTCACCTGGTTTGAGCTTGAAAATTTTCATCATTGAGCGTTTGGGACATCGGAGTCAATACAACCCTTACTAGTGCCACATCGACCATAAGGATATGAGTATGACTTTTATCATATAAAATATGGGAAACCAACATAAGCATCGTGACACAAAAGCTATTCATGAAGAAAAATGTGTATGTAAGAACATTTGCTATAGGTGTTATTCTTTAAAATGATCAAAGGTAACTGTGTATGTAGGAACACTCTCTCTCTCTCTCTCTCTCTCTCTCTCTCTCTCTCTCTCTCTCTCTCTCTTATGTAGGAACATTTGCTATAGATGTTATGGTATTGATGAAGGAAAATATGTATGTACGAACATTTTCTATAAGTCTAGGTTTACATATGGGTATATAAAATTTGGTTGGAGTAGTGGAATGTCTAAGTGATTTTGTTCAACTAGCTAACACCATAGTAGCATCCAAACCATATTTACTATATTAAGTGATTAAATTTTTTAAAACTTTAGTCAAGGGTTTTGTCTCTAGCAAACTCGTCTTGACTCACAAATTCTTGAAGATCTTCTAGTTTATTAACAATCATCCTGAATAATTCATTAATTCCTCATTTTGAAGATTCATCCTCGTCATGGGAAGCATGGAGAGACAAATTCTTGATGATGGTGGGTGTCAGATTAATTGAAGAGGACTCACTCAATATCGTTGGTGAAAAAATCAAAAAATAACTGAGGATTAACACCATTATTGTCTAAAGCACAAGAAGCCATGAGCTTATAAATTATTCTCATAGAGTTATTAGATTGAGAATAATGTGTTTCAAAACACACACATAAGCATTTTTACGATTAAGGTCTTGTCTACCTTGTAAATCCTATGTCATGGTTCAAATATCTTTTGAAGGTGTCTTATGGAGCTTAAGATGCATGTAAATAATAAATTCTAATACATTAACAAGGGGCACTAGGTTCAAATAGAAAACATGAATGTGGGTATTCATAACTTAATTATTTAATATATTTTTTTCCACTTATGAATATCTAAAATAATAAATTCATTGACTTAATAAATATGGTAAATATTGACCTATGAGATTTTCATAAATGACACTAGTGCTTGAATGACACAATTATGTTTTAACACTATTGCTTGATTTATATATAGCTTAGTCATGCCTGGTAAGCCTCTAACATTCCCTTTTTTGCTTATCTTTATCATGTTTTCAAACTTCACATGACACAATCTTTTGTGCCACCACCATATGTCTTCGTTTATAGCCATTAAACAAGTGGTGTTAGTGTCATCAAGATAGAAAAGGTTACCTTTTGTCTGCTCACCGATACCAATCAATCTTCCTAATTCATTGAAGATATTTCCCTTCTTATTTTCAAATGCTACTATGTGACCTAAATTGTTCAGTTGTGAAACACTTAACAAATTATAATTTATTCCTTTTACTTAGTAATCATTTTCACATTTTATCAGGTTATTCAACATTATAGTTGCTTTACCTTCAACTGGACAAGGTGTATCATTTCCCATTCTTACTGAACCACCATTATAGTATTCAAAAGTATCAAATTTTTTTTTATCACTAGTCATATGATGAGTGCAACCACTATCTATAATCCACAAATCATTCTTACTAACTTTAGATATGAGTGTAGTTTCTACATACCTTTCTTCGCTTCGTCTGAGTCATCCTTCATGGATACAAATACCATCTCAATGTCTTCTTCTGATTCGGTGTTAGTTTCATTAGCTCTATTCTCAGTGAGGTAACAAGATTTCTTCCCTTTGTCTTTATAGTCTTGGGTATCTCTTTTGTCAGATTGTTGGTTGCATCGGTAATCTGTATTATCACCTCTATCAAAGTTCTTCTCATATGATTTGTCATTTTGTCTGTCATCTTTTCTTCTATTTGGACAACTCGCAGAAAAGTGTCCAACCTCTTTACAATTGAAACATACATGTGGTAATTTACCTTTGTATCTACCTTTGCCTCTTTGCAATTTTTTGGCGATTAGTGCTTCAATCTCATCAAGTCCTTGATCCTCATTATCATTGTCACTATCATTTCTAATAGCATGTCTATGACTTGAGTTACTTATCTTTAAATAAGATTTGAATGCATATTCTATCGATGGTAAGACACTATTATCAAATTTATTCATCTCAAATGAAATCAGTGTACCAATCTGACTATCTAGAGTAACTATATTTTTTGTAATTAATCTCATTTCTTGAATAGCAGAAACTGTAATAACATATATAGACAATAAGGTTCTTAATATTTTACTTACCATTGTCTCCTCTTCAAGTACACCTCCAACTCCTCGGATAGCATTAACTACATCTTTGATTCTTTAGCTATATTGAGTGATATTTTCTCCTTCTTTCATCCTTAGGTCATCAAACCTCCCTCTTAGGCTTTCTGCCTTTGCTCTTAGTACATTAGCATCTCCTCCATGTACCAGATTCAACTTATCCCCCATTTTCTTTGTAGAGGTGCAATTTTTGACATCTTCAAACTCACCATCAGAGAGTGATGATGCAAGTTCTATCATCATGCAATTGTGCTCATGCTTCACTCTTTATTTCTCAAGAGTGTGAGGTCCTATAGGAAACACATATTCAGTATCAAGGTATTGAGTAACATCATTTTCAATACTTGATATGTGGATTCTTATTCTTCTTTTCCATGATGCAAATTTGTCTTTATTCAATTTGGGCACATCTTGTCTATTCATCTTGTGATCTTTAGCTTGAGTTGTTAAATTCCCTTTCTAAGCACATAATCTCTGATACCAATTGTTAGTAATAAATTAGAGGGGGGTGAATCAGTGGCCTCAAAAATATTCCAATAATCAACCCAAAAACTTAGTACCACAATATTAAGCCTCTAGTTATCTTCAATCATATAAGATGAATGCCTTCAAATACAATTATCAAACTACTACTGCTCAGAATACTTTGTTAAACCTTATATTGTATGTTTACCGAATACCAGTCTATTAATTTACTGAAAGATAGTAAATTATCTAGAGTATGCCAATCAATCCAAATTAGCTATGTGTAATACAAAACACTAAAGTAATAACTCATAAACACATTGAAACATGGATTTATAATGTGGAAACCTTGTTAAGGGAAAATCCACTTGGAACCAATAACCCAAAATTTTCACTCTTCTCAAGTGAGCTCACTGAAGAGCCAAACTTGTTAAAGGGCACAAACATACTGTTAGGTGTGACCTTGTTAGAGGATTCAAAAGTTTAGTCTGTCACTTGATATCGGGCATCTCTATGCTACCTTCCTTGATCAAAAACTCACTTGGACTGTCAATAGGTATCTGGCATCTCATGCTATCTTCATGATCAAAATTTTTGATGCTCCTTGGGATGTATCTCAATGTGGAAAGGATCTTAAAATCCTGCTCAGTTAAGAGACTTTCAGAATCAATTGTTAAACTTAAACAATATGATCTATTCACATATACAACTTATACTTGTAGATTTTCAGATCTATTGTAATGTCATAAAACTAATCTAATCAATATATCTATGTTAATACCTTTGATCCACTTTAGTTATGCTCGGTTATGTTGTGCTATGTTTCTCGGTGTCAACTAAAAACTTTTTCTCTTTCCTCAGCTTGATTGATCAAGACTGTATGAAGTTTCTCTTCATCAGTTTCTCTCTAGCATCCTATTTTTATTCATTCACCCACACCATTCATAATGAATTAAGTTGTGTCTTGTATAGACATGATATCACCGTTTTTAGGTTCTTGATTTTCTTGATCTTGGTGTGCTCCATAATCTTGGACAATTATATTTATAGAAAAACTCTTGTTCTATCTCACAGAGATCTTCTTGCCAACTGGACAAAATAACTTTAAATCCTTTACTTATCTCTGGCTTTATCTTGGTGATGAAAACAAAGATAACTACTAGTTAAGTCCATATTTATCTGTGCCAGCTGGATATTTTTTCATTTCTAAACTCAAGTTAATTTCAATGTTTAACTCTTTGATAGCTTCGTTCAACACTCCAGTTCTCCTCAGGCTTCTCCATCAGTTTAGACTATGTTTCTGGCCGTCGTTTATGCTTGTGATTCTGCTCTTCAGTAATGCTCATCGGTGTTCTTTCTTGGGCATCACTGTGACTTGAATTTCGGTGATCTTTGTCCGTTGGGTTCCACTAGCCATCGGTGTTTGAAGTCACATTGCGAATGCTTATCTTTTATGCATTACTGGTAGCATAATATTTTTGTATTTGATTCTCTGAAGTCTTTGACACTTTGATTATAACCGATTAGATTATATCAAGTTGACATCAATGAAAATACAATCCATTAACTGATTTGATGTCTTTCATTATCTTTCTATATTTTGGTGATCAACTTAACATCTTCAAACATCTAATTAGTTACATGTCATCAACCGGTACCAAATGGATATTCAGAAACAAGTTGAATGAGAATGGAGAAGTGACAAGAAACAAAGGAAGGTTAGTATGCAAGGGGTAAGCACAAGAAGAACGTATTGATTATGGAGAAACCTTTGCACCTATTGCTAGACTAGAAGGAGTTAAAATCTTACTTTCTTATGCTGCATTTGAAGGATTCAAGGTATACCAGATGGATGTCAAATCTGCATTCCTAAATGGAATACTTGAAGAAGAGGTATACATTGAACAACCAGAAGGGTTTGTTGATCCAGAGAAGAGGAACATGGTATGTAGACTACATAAATCCATGTATGGATTGAAACAAGTACCTAGAGCCTGGTATAAAATACTTCATTCCTATCTCACTAGCATTGAATTTGTAAGAACAAGTGAAAATAGAAATCAGTACTTAAAATAAGATACCAATGGTAATATTCTGATTGATGAAATATTTGTTGATGATATCATTTTTGGGGGAAATGAAATATTATGCAAATCCTTTTCTAATGAAATGAGAAAATAATTTTATATGTCTATGTTTGGTGATATCAAATTCTTTCTTGGTCTACAGATTCTTAAACAAGATGCAAGCATATTTATCACTCAGTCCAAATACATCAATGAATTGTTGAAGATATTTAAGATGGAGAATTCCAATCTAGTTGGAACACCTATGGCTACCGGATGTAAGCTGACAAAAGAAGACAAATAAAATAAGGTAAATCAGACCTTGTATAGATCAATGATTGGAAAATTAATGTATGTTGTTCATACTAGACCAGATATTGCACATGCAGTTTGAATAGTTGCAAGATTCTCTGCTAATCCCAAAGAATCACATATGATTGTTGTCAAGAGAATTTTGAGATACCTAAAGAACACCGAGGACTGTGGCTTATGGTATAAAAGAGAAGGTAAATTAGAGCTACAAGTCTATGAAGATGTTTATTGGGCTGGAAACATTGATGGCCAAAAGAGCACAATTGGAGGAGCATTCTTCATGGGTGACAGACTTGTCACATGGATCAGCAAGAAGTGAGGATGCATCTCTCAATCTACTGCAAAAGAAGAATATGTGGTTGCTGCTACAACTTGCTCAAATATTGCATGGATCAAACAATTGCTGGAAGGTATGAATACAAAGATTATATTGTGATAATACCAGTGCAATTAACATTTCTAAGAATCCAGTCATGCATGCTAAGACTAAGCATGTTGCTATCAAGTATCGCTATCTAAGAGAACAAGTGCAAGCAAAGGAGGTGATACTAGAATATGTTCAATCAAAGGAACAACTAGCTGACATATTTACCAAGACATTACCGGAAGATACATTTGAGTACCTGAGACAGAGACTAGGGGTAGAACCCTTGTCTATTGGTCAGTAAGTTGACTAGGAGGCTGCATTAGCCTACGCACAATCAGAAGATCATTCATGTTGATGGAAGAACTGAGCTGAACAACAACATATACATTTGTACATAGCAAGGACCAAATCTGCATTGAACACCAAAGACAATGTATTGTTGATGGATAGGGAAATTCAAGGAATATATTATAAAAAGGGAATGAAAGATGATATAGAAGAAAATTGTTTGGCATTGTTGTCAAAGGGATAGAGATTCTCATTATCATAAGGGAGAGAGATTCTCATTATTATAAGGAAGAAATAATCTCATTATCAGGAAATGATTATATCATTATCAATGAAGAAAAGTTCCTAAGAAATTAAAGGAAGAGTTAATCAATATCCAAAGGGAGAGATTGATTACATATGAAATATCCATCTAAGGGAGAGAAGTAACTAAGGGAGAGAATACATCTAAGGGAGAGATTGTTGTCAAAGGAAAAAGAGGTTATCAAGAAGATGAATAGTCAAGGAAGATCACATATCAGAACAGAGAAAAAAGCCGCTATATCTATCTAATGTAGGGATTAAAGATTGAAGAAACTCACTCTACAAGAAACAAATCTAAGCTATATGAGCTTACTGAGAGAGGGACATTTGTAATAGTTACAACAGGAGAGATCGATGAATCTATTATATTTCATATTTTATTAGCAATAATATAGTATGATAATGTAGTGTGTTGCCATCAATGCCAAAGGGAGATATTGATGACATGTAACTGATTGAAAGTTTGAAGATGTTAAGATTGATGACCGAAATGCATAAAGATAATACAAGACATTAAATTAGTTAATGGATTATGTTTTCATTGAAGTCACCTTGATATAATCTAATCGGTTATAATCAAAGTGTCAAAAAATTTAGAGAATCAGAGAGAGAAATATTATGCTTTCAGTAATGCATAAAAGACAAGCATTCACTAAGTGACTTTACACACCAATGGCTAGTGGAACCCGATAGACAGAGATAACTAAAATTTAAGTCACAGTGATGCCTGAACAAATAAACTGACAAGCATTACGAAAGAGTAGAATCACAAGCATCATCGATGGCCAGAATTATATTGTTAATCAATGAGAAAAACTTTACAAAGAAGCCTGAAGGATAGACAACCCCGAAGGATAGACAACATCGATGGAGAATCTGGAGGAGAACTGAAGTGTTGACTGAAGCTATCAAAGAGTTAAAACATAGAAGTTAACTGGAGTTCAGAAATGATAAAATTTCTAGCCGGCAGAGCTAAAAATAGACTTAACTGGTTGTTGACGTTGTTTTAATTGACAAGTTAAAGCAAGAGATAAGTAAAGGATTTAAAGTTGTTTTATCTAGTTGGAAAGAATATTTCTACGAGAAAAAATAGGAGTTATGCTTTAAATCAAGATTGGCTAAGATTGCGGATCATGCCAAGAACAACAAAATGTAGAAGAGAGAAACAATAATATCATGTCTATAAAGAGACAAATTAATTCATTATGAATTAAGTGAAATGAATGAAAAAGAGGATGTTGAAGAGAAAATGATGAAGAACAACTTCATATAGTCCTGATCAAGCAAGTTGAGGAAAGAGCTAAAGATTTTTGCAAACATTGAGAAACAAAGCACAACCTCACCAATTAGAACAAAAAGTGGAGCAAAGGTATTGAAAAGATATATTGATCATAATGGTTTAATGAGCTTACAATAGATCTAAAAATTGGCAAGTATAAGTTGTATATGTGAACAAATAATTTATTGTTTCAGTTTAACCATTGATTCAGAAATTCTCTTAACCGAGCAGGATTTGAAGATCATTTCTATATTGAGATACATCCCAGATACCATTTGACAAACTATATTAGGTTTGGTCATAGAAGGTAGCATAGAGATGTCTGATATCAAGTGACAAACTAATATTTTAAATCCTCTAACAAGATCACACCTAAAAGTGTGTTTGTAACCTTTAACAAGGTTGGCTCTTCACTGAGCTCACTTAAGAAGAGTGAAAATTTTGGGTGACCGGTCCCAAGTGGTTTTTCCATTAACATGGTTTCCAAATTAAAAATCCATGAGTCAATTTGTTTATGAGTCATTACTTTAATGTTTTTCATTACACATAACTAATCTGGATTGATCGGTATACACTAAGCTATTTACTATTTTTTAGTAAATGAAAGACTGATATTCGGTAAACATAAAGAATAAGGTTTAACAGAGCATTCCAAGAAGTAGTTATTTGATAAGTATATTTTAAGGCATTAATCTTGTAGGACTGAATATAACTAGGGGCTTAATATTGTGGTACTAAGTTTTTGGATTGATTAACTGAAATATTTTTGAGGCCACTGATTCACCCCCCCCTCCCTCTCAGTTATTTCTAACAAATATATCTTCTTCTTGTGATAAGTCAAACCTTCATTTACAAGACAAAGGGTTGATTCCTACTCCTCAACCTTTACTTGAACATGAAAATATTTTATTATTGCTTCTCAAAGCCCACTTGATAAATCTTCCTCCTGCACATAAAAAGATCCATACGAATGATGAAGTGGAATACTCTTTTTGTGCATATCATGAAGTGCTTGGACATTCCACTAGTGAATGCAATTCCTTGAATGGTAAAGTATAACAACTTCATGAATCGGGGGTCATCAATAATTCATCTATTGATATACCTTCTTCTTCTTCTTCTTCTACGCATGACAAGTAATATTGAGGTTTACCTCTACCAAACCTTTGTTTCATGTATATCTTAAAATTATATCTTATCTTATCTGCCTTCTCAGAGGCCAATCCACTATCTTATATGATATTCCTTTATGGGGGCCAATCCATTATATTATCTTATCTACCTTTGTGGGGGCCAATCTACGATCCTAGCTTATCTGCCTTTGTGGGGGAAATCGACTATCCTATTTTATCTATCTTTATCGGGGCTAATCCACTATATAAATCAATAATATTTTTCCTTATCGTACAAGCATCTAGAATTTCTACCCATATCAACATTATCAAAATCTCTCATCGAATGATATGAATATCTAGCATAACACACTTTCATACTCAAACGAACATGCTGAAAGTTTCCCTATCGCATGACTTTCTAGATTTTTCTATTCATGTCAGTGCATGTCTAAAGTGGCCCTGTCACACAACTATGTAACTTTGCCTATTCATGTCAATGTACATCTAAAGTCACC
The DNA here is from genome assembly GCA_018584345.1 of Thuja plicata. Taxonomy (NCBI): domain Eukaryota; kingdom Viridiplantae; phylum Streptophyta; class Pinopsida; order Cupressales; family Cupressaceae; genus Thuja; species Thuja plicata. The sequence goes on along the minus strand of MU223299.1, from coordinate 616,900 downwards.
CTATCATGCAAATATCTATATTTTACTACTCACATCAGTAGATGATCAAAACTACTATATTATATGACTATTTAGCATAACACAACATGTTACACATATTGGTGTAATCTCATTGATCTTTATCTTGCGATCTTTATTTAAGCATTTTCTTAACCCCTAGCCTTAGATCAAGCTAGTGCCTAGTCATGTACTATCTCTTTGATGTTTATTTTTTCCATGTCTTTTGGGTGCATTTCTTATTGAAGTTATCATTCCTAAAAAAAGTCTCTCCTTGTTTAGATTTCCGCTTAGTCTTAACTCTTTTATTTTTGCGACAACAAATTGTATTGACACAACATTTTACATGAAGGTCTGTTGACTTTGCTGACTCAAAAATTTTAGTTTGTTTCTTGTGTTTTATTATCTGCCTATCATGATCTGACCTCGTGGATTTATGGATTTTATGGTCTACCCCAGTTGTCTTGTGTAATGTTTCTCTCTAAAGAATTTATTTTGTAGGTCTTCACCCTAGGAGCATATTTCTCTGGTTTGAAGAGGTATTTGTTTCCTCTATAATATCCTTTTGTATCATGATGTTATTTATTCTTAGTAGATTTCCTTTAGCATGCAATTGTCATTTGTATTCGTAAGCCAACGAAAGTGGGGGGGAAATTGTAGTGTAAGAAATTGCTTGTAACTAATTTGTAATGTTTCCTACACTTTTGTAGCTACTTTAGTGTCTATTTTCCTAGAATTTGTGTAGGTCCAGTTCAGACCTTGCATTAGCCTTTTCCCTTTCAGGATGCTAAAGGTCCTTTTCAACAGATGTCTTCTAGCATCAATTTTTCATTAACTGTTTGTTTCCTTTGTCACTCATTATTTTTTAGTATGATTTTTCTGAACATGAGCGCATTGTATAAAAATTCATGTATTGTGAATTCATCCTAAGACAACTTAACATTAAATTTTTGGTGTTGACTATTTTTCCATTTGTCACCGGTCGAAGTCAGTGAAAATGGATAGGAACCTTGTAGAACATCTCAAGAACCTCTTTTTCCCTCCTCTTTTCTCTTTTAAATCTATCTTTTTACTCCATTCAATCTCCCACTAGTAAATTTGACTTCAAATTTCGATGAAAATTGGTCAAAATTTTGACAGTAATTGGTCGAATTGACGACCAAACCTTTCGTCATTTTTTTTTTGTTGAATTTTCAACGTTTTTCTTATTGGTCGCAATTGCGACCACAATTGAGGTTGAAATTTTGACTATATCTCTTGTTTAATTTGACAAAAATTACCATCAAAATGTTGGTCCAATGGTCAAAATTTTGACCAATCTTTGGTCAAAACGAGCTGTGGAATTGGTCGAAATTGCAACCATCCCATTGGTGGAAACCATAGCATTCTCGTCGAAAGCTTTTAGTGGAATGGTCAAAATTTTGACCACTGTTTGGTGGAAATGAACCATGCCATTGGTCTAAATTGCGACCATCCCATTGGTGGAAACCATAGCATTTTCATTGAAATCTTTTAGTGGAATGGTTGAAATTTTGACCACTGTTTGGTGGAAATGAAACGTGACATTGGTCAAAATTTTGACCATCCCATTGGTGGAAAGCATAGCATTCTCATCAAAATCTTTAGTGGAATGGTCAAAATTTTGACCAATGTTTGGTGGAAATGAACCGTGATAGTGGTTTAAATTTTGACCATTTTATTGGTGGAAAGCATAGAAATTCCATCAAAATCTTTACTCCAATGGTCAAAATTTTGACCAATGTTAATTTTTTTTTAAAAAAAAATTTGACCAATTAAATTTTTTTTTTTAATTCTACTTGGATTCAACTGTGTAGTTTTTCGAGTCAAACTCATTGACCTTTGATTCATGAGTAGTGGTTTACACAAACCCATCTCTCATGAGAATGAATGGTGCACTCGAGTTGGAGTCGTACTGGGATGGGTGACCTCTTGGGAAGTCCCGATGCTTCACCTTTGTGAGCATCACCCAGAGCCAATGAGTGCTAAGTGTTCCATTCATTCTCATGAGAGATGGGTTCGTGTGAACCACTAGTCATGAATCAAATGTATACCTCTACTTTTGAAGATACATATCCTGATCTCAAATAGAAAAAGCAAACTCATTTGGAACCCATTTCAGAAGTGAAGGATGATGTGGTCCAGGTTATTAAGTGAGACTGAATGCTTTGTTTTTAAGTTTTAACACAAAAAATTATTTCAATTCCTTCAATCCAGTAATATTGAGCAATACTGTCTACAACGTAATGTCTAAAATGATGGTCAACAAGCTCAAAAAGTTGTTTTCCTATATCATGGCTATCAAAGCATAGTTAGTAGGTTAACATTTTAGATTCATTACAGAGATGGGGGAAAATGGAAATCTGGATTTTTTTTTTTTTGAAATACTAAAATAATAAAATTCCTAAAGCAATCGAAAAATCCATACTGAATTGGATAAAACCATCTGATCCAAAAAAGCTGGACCAAACTAGATCTGAAAACTATGCTAGAAAGCAAGGGGTTTATCTCTGCAAGGTAAGCTATAACATAATTCAGCAAGTATATCTCTGCTAGGGTTTCTGTAAACCACAAACTAGATATTCTAGCTGAAAACTCGATTTATAGAATACAAAAGTGATTTC
>MU223299.1:595147-614161 GCA_018584345.1 Thuja plicata | reverse complement strand
TTCCCGGTAAGAATGACAAGCCAATGGTTGAAGTGAATTATAAAGGTGAGAAAAGGCTATTTGCAGCTGAGGAAATCTCGTCCATGGTGCTGGTGAAAATGAAAATGATAGTCGAGCAATACCTCCAGTGTGATGTGAAGAATGTTGTTATTACTATGCCCGCTTATTTCAATGACTCGCAGAAGCGAGCAACTAAAGATGCAGGTAAGATTGCAGGGCTTAATGTGATGCGCATCATCAATGAACCAACCACCGCAGCAATAACTTATGGCTTTGATGCATTGGAGGAGGGTAAAAGAAACATCCTAGTTTTTGACCTTGGAGGAGGTACGTTTGACGTATCTATTGTTATAGTTGAAAGAGGTAAGATTGAAGTAAAAGTTGTTGGAGGGGACATGCATTTGGGAGGTGAGGATTTTGACATTAGGATGCTCAACTACTGTGTTCAGCTATTCAAAAAAAATATAAAATGGAAATGGGTACGAGTCCCATATTACTAAAATCTAGTTTATCAGACCAAGAACCTTTAAAAGAATTCACACATTGCAACCCTTGATCTAATTACCTATGTCGAATCCACAGTGCCGCACTGGTTTCACTCTGTAACCTAGAAAAATTCGCAGTCGTGGCGGTAATAGGAAGTGGTAAAATGAAGTTAACTTTTCTTTTTTTTTACTTTTATGCACGTGTTGGTCAAAATTTTGACCAACACGGGCATAAAAGTAAAAAAAGGAAAAGTTAACTTTTATAATGCGACCAAATAAAACAATTTTGCTAGTTGGTCGAAAAGTTTGGTCAAAATTTGGGGTCAAATCTATTAGTGTCCCTTGGTTCTTATGCAAAAACTCTCAAATTTTCTCTTGCTTGCAATATCTTGCATTCTCTTTCTTTCTCACTTGCACAATACTCTCTCACAACAATATCTATAGCTCGCTTGGATTTCTCAAGCATATTCAGTAATATCTTTCTTCTATCTTTGAGCATCTTGGGATCTCTCACATTCCTTATTATCATTTATCACATACAATAGGGGTTTTCCTCTATTAAGTGAGGTTTGTTTCTATTTCCATGTCTCACATAAAGATGGGGTTTCATGCATAAAGTAGGGTTTGTTTCTATTATGTTATCATTTATTTATCAATTTGTCTTTTTGATCTATCTATCTTGTTACTGTGGAGGTGGAAACAACAAAATGGGGACTTGGCTGAGGCAAATCTCCAAATAACCCCAAACCTTTTCCTCTCTTATGTGTGCTGGTTTAGTGGAGGCGTTCAAACCATGGTGAGGTTATTCGTAGTACAAACCTAAGCTTTTGCTAGATTCAGAGTATTTCTTGTCTCAGTTCATACAAGAATACAACATGTTGTGTAGACATATGCACATCGTAGTAGTATCCTCGACCAAGATGCTCACTTTTGGACTAAAAACTCCTTGTCATCTAGTTTTTCCATTTCTATAACCAGAATATTCAATTTCTTTATTTATCTATAATTATATATCTTTTCTAGTTTAGGTAGTTGGATATATTTGAATGTGTGTTGTGAAAATGGTTCTCAAAGGAACATAGTTCCTTTTGATAGGGTTAGATTTGCTCCACTATAGTGGGTATTTGGTGAAGATGATCGTCAACCTTTATGGAGTTTCAAAAATGTTTCTAAGTAATACTCTTAGCTCTATCTTTGTCACTTAATCACTTCGACCTTGCTTATTGTTTACATTTTAGTAGTTTCATGCTTGCTTTATTATTTTTATTATATAGTCTTTAGTTCCTAGATGCTAATTAGGACATTTTATGTCTCTCTATGACGGTTATAATTCTCTATTCATATGGAATGATAGCGCATCGCGCTATTGTCGTCAACCCGCATGTGCATCATAGACAATGAGCTCACTAAGATGGTTGAGAGACCTTTGTTGTCTCTATTTTTAGTTTTTGGAATCTAAATAGTTTAGTTAATTTGTATGCTTGGTTACCACTCATATTCAACTAAGTGGTGGACAAATTTGAAGGTCACAGTTACTTGAAGGTTTGTTTAATGTGGAGAGTTGAGATATGAATCCTTGAAGGATTTCATTAATCTTTGTAGTGGTTTATTTTTCATCCTCTTCACATCGTGCTATAACAAAGATAAATAGCACAATAATGATTACAAGAATATTCTTGCTACTTAAGTTTCCCAAAGTCAATGTTGACTATGGTACCAAGTGTCATTTAATATGATTCATATTGAATGGTGCAATAAAAATAGTAAATAATGCAATAAGAATTCCAAGACTATTTGTGTTATTTAATATGATTCATATTGAAATTAAATGTAAAGAAAAACTATATCGAAAGGTGCAATAACAATTTGTAAACAATCCTTCAAACTCATGTCCCCCCAATATACAATAACATAAATGCATATAAATATTGACAACAAAAATAAGACATAAAAAAACAAAGAGAACAACAATCATTTTTAATAAAATTTTACTAAATAAACACACCTCAACCACAATAAAAAAGCCTCGATTTCGAAAAACAAAAGCCTAGATTTTTTTTTTGAAAGTTCTAAATTTGAATAAAATGAAGAAAAATAAAAACACCTCAACCACAAAAAACTAGAAACATTTACCTTAAATTATTATATATTTTCTAAGTTCTAAATTTGAGTAATATTGACGTACTATGAAGAAAATGAAGGACAACCATCAAAAAATCTTCTTCATATCTTTTGAGTGGGCCACACATATGAAGATGCTCTAGACTGCCTAGTTTGAAAATATTTCTCCCACTTCGGAACGAGGCGAGTGAGACAAGGACTTGGGTCCTTCAAAACCTCATATGACATTACTGATTGCTGTTTTTGCCTTTTTTTTGGGATTTCCTTTTGCAAACGCAGTGAGATATCATTGCCCACAAATCAAACTCGTACTTTCTTTTATTGGAGGACGAAATTAATACCTTACCTTGAAATACGAAGTGCAAAACATAGAGCAAATAAAGAAAATATTTTTATGGTAATTTTCATTTTCTAAATGTCTATATTTGCTTTAAAGTAAAAAACCTTTGGACCCATTATTCTTGCTTGTTATAGGTACCTCGCCATTATAAAAACTGTTGGTGTGCATTGAAAATACAATGCTATGGTTTCAAATGCTCTTCTGCTCAATGAAATTTTATGAAGGATTCAGAAGGAAATAGTAAAGCTGAATTTCATGGCTTCTGTTGTTTCATTGATATTCACTAACTCAAATGTAGACTACTTGTAGATGTGAATTGAATACAGAGACAAGTGACAAGTGTTAGAATAGCTTGAATTTATCTACATGCTGTCCCCAATGCTGATAGAGGTAACAAGTTCTTTTAATTTTGTGTTGCAAAACTGGTAGGATTTCTTTTGTTGTTTGTTGTTACTGAACAATTTATTTGAGAAAAAGTTGGAGCTACTGACATGGTTTTCCCATGCTTCTTAGGAAGTTTATTTGGATTAGCTTTACATTAAGGCTTTGGACATTGTCACAAGTTGATAATGCTATAAATAAGCAAAATCACTAGTGGGTAAAATCCCTGTAGGTCCATTCTTTGATACTCTTTTGAGAAATAAAAGTAGGTATGTACTTTCAATCATTGTTGAAGGCTTTGACATGTGAATATTCTTCTAAATATATTCATGGATAATGTTTTAAGGTTTTAGTTGTGGATTTCTACAGAAGTGTACTGAGGGAAAGAGTAGCAAGAATAATCCTGAAATTGTGTACTTGAAGGCTTTAGACATTGATCTTACAGATTTGTTTTATGTTTAAATAAGATTATGACTATAATACATGTCTTTTGGGAAATGATCTGGTGATGAACCACCCACTCTTAGAAAAAGTGAAGATTTTGATTTGAAAGCTCATTAAGACTTGCGAATTCTATTAATTTAGAAAATTTATTAGGACTGTGGATTTGTGTCATGTGTTTTACAATGTCGCGCCTAAGAATTTGTCAAAGGATTTGTATTGGGTGCTAATTTTATGTTTGACAATCATAATTTTAAGTTTAAAGTCCTTAAGTACAGTTAAACAGACAGGTTTTAAAGTCCTTAAAGTTTGAAATCTGTGGGTTTTGTAATGTCTATTATAGAGGTGTGGTTTAAAGTCCTAGGCAGTAATTTATGGTTAGTTTGGTTTTTAAATATTTGCTCTTGACACCATCTTGGTATTTGAGTTTGACAGGGGTCTATTTGTTTGAAGCTCGATTGTTCTTATATTCATATATTGGCGCCATTTGTACAAGACCCAGAGGATATGAATCATATGAATCTGAGACATTTACCAAGAAAATTCTCCTTAGAGAGAAGAATCAAACATTACTCCAACTTCCACCAGATATTATTAGTGGGGAAGGAAACTTCTCATTTTCTTTAGCTTTGGCAAAGGCATTTGGGTCTGCTAAAAACATGGTTTCCACCTCTCTTGATAGCAGAGGTCTAAAAACTTTCATCCCACATTCTCTTCTACTTGTTTTCCTTGTATTTTTGCATCCTCAGTAATCCTTGTTATAGTTTTCATAGTTTGCTGCTTGTTTATGTATGTCTCTGTTCACTGCAGAGGAGGTCTTAAGTTCATATATCTCTGCCCGAAAAACCCTGAAGCATTTGAAGGGATGTGGAGCAACGGTACTGCATGGTGTCGATGCAACCGTAATGAATAAGCTTGGGATTTTAAGAACGAGGATGTTTGATAGAATTGTCTTCAACTTCCCCCACGCAGGTTTCTCTGAAAGTGAATGGGATGAAGAAGTAATCAAGTAAGATTCTTAAATTTTGTAATCTTTTTCTATTTTAATGGCAGCTATCATGTAAAAATAAGTTTTTGTTTTCAGATCATAGGAAATTTCTTTAGAAACATACAACAGAATTTGCAGATACTTTTAATTAGAACATAAGGTTTCACAATCCATATGGGTAATGTAAAATTGTTTTGGAAAATTATAATTGTGTAACGAGTTTTAACATTTAGATTGAGTTAAAGTCTTAAAATTTAGATTCAATTAAAAATATGAAATTTTCATAATTTACAATAGCAGGTTGAAATTTTTTTTATGCTGTGTACTTTCTTCGTCTTGATTACTTAAACATTGTTAAAAAGAAGTACAAAACCATTTTAATCTCTTTAAATTCAATAATACATCATCAAAATAATAATCTCAATATAAACGTTTCTCTTCTAATTCCTTAGACAATCCAACCTTCTCCACATTTTGAAGTATGTTTTAGTTTTGCAATATTATAAAATCATATAATCTTGAAAATTAATTTTAAAAATTATTACACAAAGCTCTCCAAAAGAGTTTTACATTTTTTAATGTCCAATTTCTACCAATGATAAAATCCGTTTGTTGGGCAGAAAGCACAGTCATTTGGTTAATATGTTCTTCAAGAACGCAAGGACCATGCTCAACAAAACAGGGGAAATCCATGTTACCAACAAAGTAGGAGAGCCCTATACCAAGTGGAAACTAATAGAACAAGCACAAGAAAGTGGGCTAGATTTGAAAGAATCTGTTGAATTTGATAGAGGAGATTATCCTGGATATGTTAACAGAAGAGGAGCTAAACCAAATATCGGAAAGACTTTCTTCCTGGGAGAGTGTCGTACTTATATATTCGTTCTAGGGTAAAATTATCACTGCAACAAGCTCTCTCATTTATCCTTTGGTTTGTAGGTTTCAATATTGTATGCATAGCTTATTACCTAAGCTTTCCTTTTGTAGCTCTGCCTTTCATGATTCTTTTTCCAAGCATTGTGAAGAGAAGAAATTATTAGCCAGGCCAAAGATGTTGGAGAAGTTTTATTCTAAATCACATCCAAACAGTCTTAAAGCTGTTGTTTTGCAACTTAATCTGAAAAAATGCACCGAAAGGCAGCTGAAACTGCAGGAGTAGATATGGAGGCTAAATTTTCCCAGTTGATGACTCTCGCGGAAGAAGCCTTGGATGAGAGGGATGAATTCAAAAGGCAAAGAGACATTCTACAAAGGACCAAATTTGGAGAGAGAAAGAAAATATTGCCAAACAATTAGCTGAAACTTTGAGACTGAAAGAAGATGCAGTTATGCAAAGAGATATGAGCATTCTAGAGCTTGAATCTGAAAGGAAAGCCAGAATTGATGCTGAATCTGCAAGAGATGAAATATTAAAGGAAAGAGATGAATTTAGAAGTATGAAAGATGGAGCCTTGCGAGAAAAGGCAAAGGTTGCCAAACAATAAGCTGAAGCCTTGAGAATGAAAGAAGATGCAGTAAATCAAAGAGATATGAGCATGTTTAATCTTAAGTTTGAAAGGCAGGCAAGAAAGGCTGCCGAGGCTGCAAAAGCAGGTACAGAGGATTTAGTTAAGACCTGCAAATTTAAGAACAGAGCATGCAAGCGAAGAAAATAAATGCTCTACAGAGACAGACAGATGATTCCCTCTCTCAAAATGAAAATGCTTGCAGATAAAAAGAAGAGATTGCATAACAATTAGAAGAGGTTTTGAGATTGGAAGCCATGAAAATAATCACTCTACAGAGACAGACAGATAATGCCCTCTGTCAAAAGGAAAATGGATGTAAGGAAAAAGCAAAGATTGTTTTTGAGCTGTTGACAACAACTAAGGATAGAGAAGGGATTCTAAGGAACAGAATGACCTTAATCAGATTGTTTCTTGGATGGTTGTGGCTTGTGATTTGATGGTTGTGGCTTATGACTTGAGTGTTTGTAATACCTCACTATTATGTTTGTAATTCTGCAACTTAAAAAATGAGTTACGTGTTTGCATTTGTAATATATTAAGCACGTTGTTTTAATTTGCAACAACATTTTCTACCATGAATGTGCCTTCATTTTAATTCTATTTATTTCAAGAAGATGCCATCAAATGGTTTAAAAAGGGCCTACTGTTTGTTTGTTATATGTCTGTGTTAAGCTTCTAACTTTTCATACACTTGAGGATCTTTCCATTGACTCAATACCTATAAAGAGGATTTCTATAGAGCATTAAATTGTTATTTGATATCTTACTAGAGGGCTATAAAATTGTTGGAAATTGAAAATATCCTATTGAAAACATTTTCAAATCTGTGTTAACATAAAATATATATAAGATTTATAATAATATTTAGTTTGGTGGTAAAAATTCATCAAAACATGAGTTATATAAAAATTAAAATAAGAACATCAAATTGTTATCTTGATAGACACTTGCAGTTGTATCAAAAGGACGTAGATCTTCATAACAATGGGTTGCCCACAAGAAAGGTTTACATAAGGGAGGATCAAATATCTTCTACCCATCTCAAAATTCTTGAATTTTAAGTAATACCAACACATTATTGTAGGAGGTAAGACATCATTGGCTTTTGTACCACCTTACACAAATGTTCAAATATACAAACAAATGATCTTTTTGTCTTAGATGAAGAACCCTAAGCTCAAATGATCTTTTTGTCTTAGATGAAGAACCCTAAGCTGAATGAAAGTAAAGGTACAAATTATGCTTCCCACATTACTCTATAAGAGAATACATGTAAAATTAAGTTGATCATACATTTACAAGGAAATAAAAAATGAAAGCAATATAACATAACACTGATTTATGTGGAGAAAAACTTTTTATAAAGGAAAATTTCAATACTTAAAAACATAATTCAATGTAATATTCAATAATCAATAATTGCAGTATCCTTGTAGAGTTTAAGCTTTTATAAGAGTATTACCAACAAATAATTTGGAACAATTGAGGTATCACAACAATACCTATAAAGCTTATTATAGAATCTTCAGCTTAAACACCTAGTAAATAAGGCACACTACAATTATAAAATGGTAATTAGGTTACCACAAGTTAAAATTATTCACAATTTAGCACCCAAATTCCTAGTCAAACTTCAACTGCTAAATCCCCAAATAAGTTTACAAGTTAAAATAATGTATTTCTTAGGCATAATCCCTTATCCATCTTGGGCATTTCATTTTGACTCAATTATTTTCATTCAAAGATCCTATATAGTTTGTCATAATATGCATCATAAGTTAGTCAACGAGTATAACTCTATTGTGTTTTTATTTTATTTTATCTTTATGTGGGGCACCTATCTTTTGGAGGACCTCAACTTTTAATCCAAGTAATTGATCAATCTATTTTTAAAACTAAATATCTTGGAGATCTCTATGTCAGCATAACCAACTTACTTTGGTCAAAGGCCCATTTCAATTAAAACTAACTTTTATACCTAAGAAGATATATTTTTGTGTTCTATCGCTTGAAATTATATATTTGTGTTTTTTCTATTAGGATAAAAGGTTGAGACATTCTAAGTAGCATTCTTCCATTTAGCTTGAAAATGTATAGGGAATATGAATGTGGTCAATTATTTATTTTTTATATTAATTAGCGACAAATCAAAGGTACTAACCTTTACAAAACCACAACCCAAGAGCATAAAGACAAATAACACACTAACAATGTAGAAGAACATTAAAGGAGATGATGGTTGTTGAGAAATTCTATGAAGTAATTGAGAAATCCATTTCCAAATTTGTCAACTCCTTTGTCCTTAAACATCAAACTTGTTCTTTTTCCTTGACTTCCTTGGACAGCTTCATTCTGAAGCACTGGAAATCAAGTGTGATACCTCCTAATGGTAGCATACAAATCATAGTATTACGAAGATCAATAGAAGCAATATCAAGTGGATTCTACCTTCAAAAAAGTTCATGAAAACTAATTTTAATGTTGTCTCTCGTGGCAATCCAGAGTCTCAGGGGCAGGTATTTGCATAAGGGATCATCTTGGACAACTGCTTGCAAGTAAATATTTATTTCTCCCAAGTGGAACAAATAACACAATAGAAGCCTTTGCATTATTACAAGATTTCAATATGGCCAAAAAATTGAATTTTAGAAAAGTTCACATTGAAGAAGACTTGTTCCTCATCATCAATGCCTATTACAAGACAGGTTCACAATTGGCACATCAAGTATATCCTTCGATAATCATAGAATATTGTTGGAATATTTTAAGAGATTATCTTGACAAAAACATACAAAGAAGAGAACAAAATCACAGTCCTTATTGCAAATATTGGGGAAGATAATAAAATCTTTGACACAATGGAGGATAATTGCAACACTGGATGACTGTCCTAATATGATTCTCCTTTTGTATGGAGAAGGGTCAGGTGTTCACTAAACCAATGATATCATTTGATTACACAATATTTGATTGAAGACAAAATCCACGTGTCTCCATATTTTCTCAAAATTAGATTACAATTTAATGTACAAGTCTAGGTAAATCTCAGGGTTATTATTTGATGAAGAGAGATTTGTGCACAGATTGGATTTAAGATCTACTAAGTTATAATTGTCCAGATAGCTATTTTGTGATGAGAGTTTAAAGATATTGACATCATGAACTTTCCTTCCATAAAATACAGGTCATGTATATGCAATTATTGTAGATGAGAACAATGAAGAAGGAACATATTACTTTTTGTGTCATTGTATTGACGGAAAAAAGAAATTGACAACTACAGTAATTGATGGAGTGTGTATTGAGTACCCAATTGGATCCATTGTTGTGGCAGGGACATGGCTTAGAAGGTACCATATACAAAAACTAACGTGTTATTTTATGAGGACTTAGAGACCTCTTAAATTCATTTTATTATACTTTACATTAATTTTGGTATTAACTTATCCTTCTATAAAATACATGTACCCTATCAAAAATTATAATGCTTAGTTTTTTGAGGATTTTGAGACACATCTAGACAGATTCTTCATTACTCTAATGTTGTTGTTGCAATGAATATTCAATTGATTAAGTATCATGGTAGACCTCTTATCAAGAACTTGTGGAAATTTCATGAATTTTACAATAAGGGATAGAGACAATCCAAAAGGTTCACTCTATTAATTTTGGGCCATCTAGAAGAATGATTCTACAAAATGGTAGAGTATTTTTGATAATTTTGTATATATCTTTTGTTAAATGTTTTAGCTTCAGTTTTTTGTACATATAAATAGCCATGAGATGTTGTATGTGCGTATTTGGAGGCCAGATTTTGTATATAAAAATGGTAATAAGTTGTAATGTGCATATTTAGATGCCAAATTTTCTCAATATAAATAGTAATGAGATGTCATGTGCATATTAGAAGAAAAAATTTGTATATAAAAGTGGCCATGGGGCTGATTTGCAAATATTGAGGGGCTAAATTCTATATATCCTAATGTGTACCATTTGATTATAAATACATTTTGAATTCTTTATCATACCCTTCACGATGTAAGAAAGTGCAAAAAATGTTGTCTTCATGTCTCCATGTGGTAGTTATGAATCTTAATGTTCAAAATAAGGTTTTTGGACCATTTTTATGTTAAACCCCACAATCATTGAAGCAGTTGCAAAGATTCTAAACAAGTAATAATTGACTGCAAACATGATTATACAGATGCTTTAGTAACTAACTTGGAACTTCATAGGTTTCCATGCAACAAGGAATATTTCATGCTTGAATTCATCATCACTGCGAAGGAAATACAATACTTTCATTATGATGTACACCCTCAAGGCCCACATCCACAAACTCAACCAATAAACCTTATAGGCACTATGTCTCATGAAGGCTTAAAACACAACAAAGGCCAACTTCATGTTTGCATGCCTACTCACAAAGCTTGACCAATGGAATTACATGGTATCAAAAGGACATCTACTATTGATTAGTAGGATAGTAGGAAACAATAAACAATTACTTAGATCAACAACCCAAAAAAACCATTTGAAAATTCCAACACATGGGCTTAACAAGCATTGTAGACTTGAGTTTTCGATTTCCATCTTCACCATCGGAACTAAATTCCAAAAACAAAGACCTTAAACCTTTTCATGAACTTGAAATGCACACCCCTCTATTAGGATTTTGTATAGTAAAAACACCCTGCCAAGTTTTGGGACTCATTGTCAAAATTAGACTTACAAACATTGATATGCTCAATATATTTGATCACCTTCAGCATAGAGTACAATAGGAATACAAGGTACATTTAGGGATACAAATGTGCACTTTGAAACAACAGTTATATAGCCCTTAAAAGAGTACAAACAATGAGAGCTTCCAAATATCAAAAGGGATTAGATATTAAGAGTTTGATGCGAAAAAATAGTTTACAAGATTGTTGCAAAAATAATCATTGTTGATCAAAATTGAGTGCTCCTCTTGAAAAGATTTCATACACAAAGAAAAATTTATTTTAAGACAAAAATCATGAACTTCTAAAGTGACTAAAAGTTGAGATATAATTACAGATAATAAAGGGAAATGTGTCCATCAATGATTGTCAATGTTAAAGGATAGTTTGGCATTGCTCTTCAAATGAGAGATTTCAAAAAAGAACATAAAACAATTTGTTTTTTTCTTTGTGATTATGATGACAGTGCAGTTGTGATGAGTCAAAAGGAGATTAGTTTTATTTATAAGTATCTTGAGTTTTCTTTCAAATTTTTTTGATAAATTATACTTTTCAAAGATTAATTAATCTAAATATATGAAGAAGACTTAGGCCCATGTATTTTTTTCCATTTTCTGCTCACGGTTGTTATTGCTTCCACATGATTTTGGAGTTGAAGCTATCTTATACTTGATCTTTTACTTTTGTCCTCAAGTGATTTGAAGCTTGTTGCATTCCTTAGTCTATAAAAGGAATTCCAAGATCACTTGAGAGGGGTTCCCAATTTTCTATGTTATGTCAGTCTATGTGCTAAAATGTTGACACACTTCTATGAATCATTCCATCCAAGGTTGCTCAAGAATGAGGCCTCAAATATCGATCCATAGCTCTCTAGTCATGGAGTGCAAAGGTTTGAAATGGAGGCCCTCAGATTGACCTAGTTAGTGCCTATGTAAGTACACCATGAAATGAGAGATTCGAATGCATGAAAATGAAATCTACTCTATATGATAACAATGCATGATTAATCTATGAAAGGAAATATGCAAATCTAATCTATGAAAATAAACATAAATCTAATCTACATGAATAGCCATGGATGCAAGAAGAAGAAGACAAGAAGAGAGAAGTTGCAATATCCATGCTTGAGTGCTCAAATCCTCCTCCAAAATTGCTCTCCAAACCTGCAGCATAACAATACTAAAAATTCTAATATGAAAATGAGAAGGAGAGATTTCCTTATAAAGAAAAGTGAACGGTTGAGATTAAGAGGCAAAAAGAATTGATCAATGGTTGAGATTAAGAGGCAAAAACCCACCACTTAGGAAGATGTGATGAAAAAGGGATTTTTATTTAATTTTATTTAATTTGTTTCTTTTTTCATCAAATAAAGTGCTTTAAGTGGGGATTTTTATTTATTTAATTAAAAGAGGGGTTTTCTTTCAATTAAATAAATTAGAAGAATTTTTTTTAATTAAATAAAGGAAATTGAATTTAATTAAATAAGAGGAATTTTATTTGATTAAAAGGGAGAAATTTACTTTAGTTAAATAAGATAAATTGTATCCAATTAAAATGGAGATTAAATCTTTTAATTAAATAAGATAAATTTTATTTAATTAAAAGGAAAATTAAATCTTTTAATTAGATAAAAATGATCAAACCTTAGAAAATATTGAAATAATTGAATAATTTGAATTAATTACAATTTGATCAAGGAAATTGATTTGAATTGAAAATATTGCAAAGCATTGATTCAGGAAATTTGATAAAATGATAAAATAATAAAATGGGGCCCAAAGTCTAGGCGACCATTTTAGGGTGCATACAGAGTCTAGTTAAATACAATACAAATACATTTGAAGTTATGTATTTTCTTATAAACATGTATCGTGTTTGATGGTAAATTAGCAAATAAAGTTTGATAATATGTCTTTGTATTGAATGTAAACTCTTTATGAATTGAATAAAAATTAAGGAATTGTCTCAATTTATCTCTCTGAGTATTCAAAAGTGATTTTATTATCTTTTGTTATCTTTCAAGGAAATAATTAAATATGGTGAGATGATTAACTGTGAGAGTTTACGATTTGTGGAAAATTTGATAATAGTTGTCCATAGAAATGAGAAGTTATATGAAAGGCATATTTTCTTCGAATTCTATGTTGAGCGGTTAATGAATATTTTCTATCAAATATTTTCTTCTTTTATGTGACTATAACCCAAAATGGATTAGGGACTATTCATAGGTGATGCATGAAAAATATGGTGAAACAAATTCAATATATAAATATATCATATGCTTTGTTTGTCAAATAAATTAGTGACGTTTATCTTAAGTATCCATGTTATCATCTGATGAGGATTATTTGAGCAAGTAGATGAATTAAAGGTACACTCGCCTAAGTTTTATGGAGCTTGAAGTGTAGAAGGTTTAGTGACCTTGTTATTGTTGGGATTTTATTTTCTTTAATTTGTGGATGAAGTAACGATTTATTTAATTATGTTCCTTGACAGTCATGATGAATATTAGTGATCTTTTAGAATCAAGGGTACCAAGAAAAATCACCAACATGATCTTTGACTTGAGATGATGGAGACTTAGCACTCTAAACTTAATGAATATTTACTATGAATGTTGTACTATCATATTTTCACAATCCCGTCTGATTATTTGACAAAGATATGATGTATTTTATATTTGACAGTAAGGTTGGTTGTAAGGAATGATTAGATAGACTTATAAAATGGTTTGCATTCCTCCACAGTGGGATTTCAGGGTATGTTGTTTGGTGGACATGGTCAGATTATTCATTCAGTGTTTTATTTCAGATATCTTTTGATGACTTTTTCAATAGGTGAATATTGATTATCACAATTGTTATTTTGTTATTTGTGTTAGAAAAATGACTAAGTTGACTATTTGTAGTGAATTTATTTGATTATTATTGGTCTGGATATAGATTAAGGGAAGATTTAAGAGACTTAATATGACTATACAGTGACATGTTGTGTTGACTGAAAACCTATTTTTAATGCCTTTTTACATGTTGTCTTTGGTTCCAGATTCAAAGGAAGTTGTGATGCATGTGGATAAGTTATATTATTTGAAGAAGATTGTGTACAATGGGTTTGGATCCACTTTATCTCTTGGGGTGGACCATAATGAATATTTTTTCTCAAGGTGGAAAACTTTTAGTGCAACTAATACTTATATTTTTATGGTTGTTTTTGTTGATGTTTTTTATGGACAAATATCTATATATTTGAGTGAAAAGAGAATGAGATGAGTATAAGTGTATGTGAGGTTATTACAAAGCCTTTGGGAATAAAGTGTAGAGGTGAGATTGTGGGAATAAGGAAGAACTAAGGTCCATATTGTTGAATAGAATAGAAAGGTTATGACAACCAATTAGGAGATTTTTTTTCTCATTCACTATGATTTCTAGGAAGTAGTAAGTTTCCTCTAATAATTTATGAATATCTATATTTATTTTTTCTTGGGAATTACTTAGATCCTTGGCAGTGTGCCTAAAATGGTAGGGACAATGAGTTCCTTGGCTTCTAGACTAAAACATCATACTTATATGTTTGCATATAGTGAGTACATTTCTCAATATTTTTTCCCATCTTGGGTTTTCGATGTAAATTTGGTGTCCATGTGTGTTCATTATAATTTTCTATTTTTAAAATGATGATTAGTTAGAATAAGGGATTAAGGAATAATCACTGAGATATGTGACAAAAATTTTAAGTTTTTATTTATGTTGATTTAGTCGTTACGACACCTATTGGGGTTCAACAATTGGTATCAGAGCTAGGTTCCTCTAGAGGATCTTAACCATCCAAGGTGGATCTGAAATAGTGAAATAATTGGTGAGCAAAGCACTGAAATACCTAAGTTTTATATAAAAAACTATGCCTTCTTGAAGGAGAGAATAAAATATTATTTGGACACTATCCAATATGGTTTGATTGATTCTATAAAAAATGGCTATGTTCCTATAGTATCATTTATTTTTACTACTTCATAAGAGATTATAAAATATGAGAACAACGCAATGGAAAGAAATACAACTATAAGTGGCTTGGGTGATTTAGAATTTTTAAAATTCATGGGTTGCAAATTTACATTTGATATATGGGAGAAACTTGAAAGTATTTATGAAGGAGACAAGAAGATAAAGGATATCAAGTTGTAGAATATGGAGCACAAGTTTGAGACTCTGAAGATGTCAAAAGATGATAATATTCAAGGTTTCCTACATTGGGTAAATGAAATAGTTATCTCTACTAGAGGCTGTAGTGGATCTCTTGAATAGAATGATGTGGTATTAAAATTAATGAGGACAATGACTAAAACCATAAAAATTATGCTTATTAACATACAACAAATTCAAGATATGGAAAAGTACACTTTGGGGGAACTTTATGGTGTTGTCACTACTTTTGAGCTATCAAAATTTAAGGAGAACAAGGGTGAGAAGAAAGAGGATGCTTTCAAAGCTACTCAAGGGACTAAATATGGATCTAATTTGGATGAAGAGGAAAAAATTGTTAGAATAAAAAAGAAAGGATCTTCAAAATATAGAGGCAAGTTACACTTCAAGTGTTTCAATTGTGGTAGAGTAGGACATTACGCTGCTAAATGTCCTTTCAGAGAAGATAGGGAGATGATGATGACATGAAAGAGGTCGACATAAGATATAAAATAAATGATATGTTAGATGATAGACATAAGGGAAAGAAGAATTTGGGTGCAATGGAATCTCATTCATCAGAAGATGAAGGGGAAAATGACTCAAATGATGAGCTACTATTTTTGGCTATCAAGGATGAGGACAATGTTAGATATGAAAGAAAAAATATTTCTATGCATGTGATAGAAGAATCTTGATCTTGGATCATTGATTCAAGTTTCTCAAATCATGTGATGAGTGATATAAATGTATTTGTACATCTTGAGAGCTATAGTAGAGGATCAATTTCATTTTCTCATAATGGCTCTACACGTATATGCTCCAAGGGAACTATTTTAATTGATGATAAGAATAAAGATACCGATCTCTACTATATAAAAGGATTAAAGAAAATCCTTTTATGTTTCATTTAATTGTGTATTAGATGTTTTCAAGTTACTTTTCTTGCAGAAAAATATAAAATTAGGAAAGGATTTAGGAAGCTAATGTCTACTATCTCAAGTAGAACAATGAAGGTAGTTTCTCTTTCGCACTAAAGAATGAATGTTGATAGTTTCATAAATGAATGGGAAACATCAGCTTTGTTTATATGTCGAAGATAAATTCCTCTAATTTTGTGAGAGAGATGCTAAAATTTATGAGACGCTCTAACACAATTTGTAGAGAATTCTAGATTGGGAAGAAAGCCAAATACACATTCAAGAAAAAGGAGTATTCAACCACAAGCTTGTTGGCACCGATACACAATAATCTATGTGGACCTACAAGAACAAGAGTGCTCAATTATCACTAGTATAAAAATAAAAATATACGACTTAAAAAATACTAAAAATTGCATTTAAATGACTAATATTAGTCATGTGACCATTAGTAGTATATTGTCAGTCATTTTTAATGGGGCAAAATTTATGAATAAACATATTATATCTATTTATTGGTTATTTTGATTGATAAATTTGGTAGTATATTTAGTTATTGATTATTGTTAACTCATCATTTATTTAGTCATGGTACAGTCATTTATTTATTCATTGTAATAATTAATTGGCATCCATTAGTAGTATATTTAATTATTTTTATTCCCTAGTTTCCATCCATTGGTAATATATTTAGGCATTTATCTAGTTATGTATTTAGTCATTAATTGGGTCATTAATTCACTCATTTATGTAGTCATTGATTTACTTGTTAGTTTAGTCATTGATTGGTCATTTATTTAGTCATTATTTTGTTGTCACTTGTTCATATATTTAGTTATATTAGGGCACAATGAAATCGAACTACCATCCCTGTGCATGTAAAGTAGGTTCTCTTCCATTAAGTTAGCACCATTTGAAGAATAATCATACCATTTGTCCTATGTTAGCCTATAAATATATGTTTGTACAAAACACAAAATAAAGTGAAAATTAAAAAATATATAACAAAGGATAAAATAAAAGGACACTAATTTATTCTCAAAATTTTACTCCATATTGAATTGGACTAAAAACTTAAATAAGTGTGAATGCTAGACTTGATTTAACCCCAACGTTGCACTGTTGCTTCCATAATTATTTTCCTTAAATATGTGATATCACATAGTTCATTAGTTTAGGCTCGCCCAAAAAAAATGATAAACTTGGTTATACTATCCCATAAATAATCACTTAAAAGACTAAAGAAGAGTGTACACTATTTCAGTCATAGAAGAGCACATACAGATTGACAAGACTAAATGCGGTTTCTAAGACAAAAAATAAAATAAATTAATTAAGAGAAAACTAGCTTTACAAAGACCAAAAACCCCAAGTCAAGGAAAAATTAATAGAAATTTCATCCTTGTTTTATAGGTACCATAAAGACAAGATAAAAAAAAAAAAAAAAGCAATATTAAAACCAACTGCTAGTCCAACGACGAGCAAAAATAACCCAAAAAGGAAAGAACACCCCAAATACCTATAATTCCTTAGCTGAATCTATTGTATTTTGATTAAAATCAGTATTAATGTTCCTAATTTTACTCACTATATTTATCAATGGGGGTAACCCACTTATCCTTTTTGTGAAGCCTGGTAGCAGGGTCGAGCATAGTCTTTGTTTTAGCATCATCTGTAGCAGCTTCCCCACACTTGGTCGAGACAATGTCCTTGACCTGAGTCTTCTTCATGATTTAATGCTCACATAGGGGGAGGTATTCAGATCCCTAGATAAGAATTCAAACACCTTCACTTTTTCATTCAACTTATTTAACCCCTCAATGGAGTTATCCATCGTAGTTTTGCTCACAACAACAACTTCCATGACTTTATCCTGCATCTTCTGAAGAATATCCTCCAAATTCTTAATCCTTCCCTCACGATCCTCCTTAAAATAAGTAATCCCTTTCATCATTTTATTTGTAATTTGTTGGAAAGTGACAATGCAAGCAATTATTATTTTGTCATTGATGTCAAACCTTAACTGGTGAGACTATTGTTATCTATTTGAGTACCATATCTATTGATTGATGAAGAATATTTAACAAGAAGACCAAGTGAATGGTTGAGTTAAGGCAAATAAAAGGGTACTTCATCAGTTGGCACTCTGGAAAAGTAATTAGTTATTTATCTTCCAAAGATAGTTTTTCTGGTTGTTTTGTGTCGAGAAAGTTTGGTTTGTGCCGAGTGAAGTTGTTTGTGATGAGCAAGTTTGTTCAGTACCGAGAACCAGTGAAATTGCTGAGTGGAAATAGTGATGTTGGTCGAATTACAATTTTTGGATTAATGATTAGATTTGAGATCTCTGGCCGACTTAGTTAATTTTATTGGGATATGTAAAGGTAATTAAAGATTGATCCACGTCATTTAATGTATGGGTAACCATAATTAGTGCATGGTTTCAAGATTTAATTAGAGACTACTTTGGAGAAGTAAATGTAATGTAATGATGGAATGATTCATTGGATCTGACCTAACCTTAGATCTACAATCTTGATTATGCAGAAAATATTTATCTGACCTAGACAGAGAGGTATATGATAACCTCAAGGGGTTATTCATTAAGAGTGCAAGTGTGGATGTACTGATTGGTGTACATGTATGCAAGAGGATTGCATAGTTGATTTTCTGATTGGCATGACCTAGCAGAGAAGGCTAAGCATAGAAGCAGAGAGTTGCATGTGTGATTGCTTGGAGGATTTCCAAGCAGATCAGAAGATTGAAATGACAATGTTGGCCACTTAGTAAGTTAAGGGTAAAAGTACAAAGCTGTGTCACACTTTTATAAAGGAAAAGGTCAACAACACACAAATTTTTTAACTTTAACGACATAAAAATGGTATTTATGTTTAAAATTTGGAGATGATGTAAACTAATGAAATGTGTAAA
>MU223299.1:573826-594465 GCA_018584345.1 Thuja plicata | reverse complement strand
ACTTAGCTAGAATGAATCTAGCTAGACCATATGTTTGACAAAAAATAATTTTAGTTAGAAATACTCAAATTCAGCTATGCTGATAAGTTGTCCTGAAACGTGACACAGCTTTGTGCTTTTACCCTTAACATCAGAACTATAATTAGATCTGAATTTACAAAGTAAGTTGTATGTATCAGATCACAACTGCTGATTAATTTCTAACCATTGTATCAGTTAAAATCCTTTAACAAGGTTGACCTGATAGTCATTTGTATAAATCTTGTAACAAGGTGACATTCAGGTGGAATGTTCTAAGTCCTCTAACAAGGCCACTCCTGACAGGGTGATTAAATCCTTTAACCAGGTCACACCTAACAGTGTGTTATTGTAACCTTTAACAGGTTTGGCTCCTCACAGAGCTCACTTTAGAATAGTGAAACTTGGTAGCATGTTACTGGTGGTTTTTCCCATATTGGGTTTCCACATTAAATACATGTGTCAAATTGTGTGAATGCTTATGGTTTGTTTTACTGTTATGTTTCTACAAGATAATTACATTATACAGTAAACTGCATGATTAAGTTGTTGACATATGCTACTTCTGCCGAGTAGATCTAAAATACAGAAAGTTTTATTTTCTACATCTAGACCTGAGGATAACTGATTCACCCCTCCCCTCTCAGTTATTCTAAGTTCATTCTAACAATTGGTATCAGAGCTTTGGTCTCCTGAAAATAGTTTGAAGGTACTTGGACCGAAAAGATCAAGATGTATAAAAAGGAGGTTCTGAAGCTGAAAAAAGATAACTTTCCTGCATGGCAGAGTTTGATGAAACTGCATTTGGCTGGTATTAGAGATTATGCTAAGAGATTTATTGAAAATGACTACGTATCACCTAGTACTCCTCTCATAGTTGCACAACTAAGAGAAAAGCAAGAGCACAATCAAGCAATGTTGGAGATTGCATCCTCATTGAGCTATTCAGAGTTTGATGATATAAAGAGCTACACTAATGCAAAGAACATGTGGGATAAACTAGCAATTGTCTATGGTGTAGACACAAATGTGCTAAGAGCTAAATGAGAAAGTCTAAGAGGTAAGTTTGATGAGATGAAAATGCAAGAAGGTGAAAATGTTAATCAGTATTATGGTAGATTAAAAGAAGTTGTAAATGCCATTAGAGGAGATAATGGAACAATAGATGAGAACACTATTATGAGAAAGGTACTGAGAAATTTACTTCCTATGTATGCTATTAGAGTTTCTGTAATTCAAGAACTGAGATGTACTCCTAGCAATAATCTGAATCTGGAAAATCTGATAGGCAGACTCACTACATTTGAAATGTCAAATTATGATAACTACAATCCACAAGGTATTGATTTTGCTTTTAGATCTCAATTCGTCCTCAATAAATCTAATGAAAGAAACATGTGAATAGTGATAGTGACACTACTGATGATGATCTTGAAGAACTCAAAGTAATTATGGAAAAAAGGTTATCTAGAGGAAAAGGAAAATACAGAGGTAAACTTCCTATCATTTGTTTTTCATGCAATAAAGTTGGTCATATAGCTGCTAGATGTCCTGATAAAAATGAAAAAGATGAAAGAAAGGACAACAAATACAAGTAATACAAGGATAGAAAGGATGATCGATACTTCAGGAAATATAAGGATTACAAAGACAAAGGTAATAAATATTGTTATATTGCTGAAGAAACTTCTGACAATGATACTGACAATTCTGATGACAATGATATAGAAGTTGTTTATGTTGCAATGAAAGAAGATTCTCGTGATGATGAGAAAACTGCATTAATTTCTTATAAGAGTAAAGGTGATCATTGGATCATTGATAGTGGTTTCTCCCATCATATGACTGGTGAAAAGGATAAGTTTGAAACCCTAGACCAATGCAAAGGAGGATATGTAAAATTTGGTAATGATGCACATGTCTTATAAAAGGTAAATGATCAATTAACTTGACTGACAAAGTCATATGTGATAATGTGTATTGGTTTGATGATCTTAATTACAATTTGTTGAGTGTTGCATAGCTAAACACTTCTTTTTACAGAGTTGAGTTCCATCATAGAAAAGCAAAAAGCTATGACTCTACTAGAGAACTAGTTGGAAGTGGTGATCAGACTAAAGGTAACTTGTTCTATCTGAATTTATCTAAAGAAACATGTGTGTTTGCATAGTACAATGATGTTTGGTTATGGCATAAGAGGTTGTGTCATGTAAACTTTGATAACTTGGTAAGAATAAGTAAATTGAAAAGGGTTAGAGGGCTACCTAAGTTATAAAAAAAAACCTGAGAATACAATGTACAAATAATGTCAACTAGGAAAGATGACTAAGTCTAGTTTCAATAGTAAAACATATATTTCAAAGGAAATTTTGGAATTAGTCCATACTGATCTCTGTGGTCCCATTGGAGAAAGAAGCTACTACATGGTGCTAGATACTTTATTCTATTTGTTGATGATTATTCAAGGATGATGACTGTAATGTTTCTCAAGGAAAAATTGGATGCATTCCAGTTATTTAAATGGTACTTAGCTAAAGTTGAAAAGGAAACAGACAAAAGTTTGAAATACTTAAGATCTGACAGAGGTGGAGAGTTTATTTCTAATGAGTTCAATAGGTTCTGCAATGACCGAGGCATAAAGAGACAGATGTCCAAACCCAGGACACCTCCACAAAATGGTATTGTTGAATGCAGGAATAGGTCTATCATGGACTGTGCAAGAACACTAATGATGAAGAAGAATGTTGTACAGAAATATTGCAAAGAAGTTGTAAGTAATGTAGTTTATACCCTGGATAGAGTACAAGTAAAGAAAGGTACAAATGCTACACCTTATGAACTTTGGTATGGTTATGCACCTAGTGTAAAGTACTTTAAAGTATTTGGAAGCAAATGTTTCATACTGAAGGACAAAAGAAATGAAAAAATTGATGCTAAAGGTGAAGAAGATATATTCCTTGGTTATTCAATGAAAAGAAAATCATACAAATGTTTGAATTCTAATACTAACGACGTTGTGGAAAGTGCAAATGTTAGAATTGATGAGTTTGCAGAAAAGAGTGAAGCTAAAAGTACACAAGAGCCTGAAAGCTACAAATCATTCATATATCTAGATGAAATAGGTTCTAATACATTACCTAAGACTATTGTCCAGCAACAGTCTACACCTGCCGAGTCACAGAGTGGAGTTGCCAAGCAAAAACAAGTGAATGTCGAGCTATCTGATGGAGATGTCGAGTCTCAGAATCAACCAGAACTGAACACAATCAATAAACCTGAAGCAAGACCTGAGCCTACTCTAGGAAAATATGTGAGGAGACCCCACAATTCTAATCAAATCATTGGATCAAAGGATTTTGCAGTTATGACATGAAGTAAGTTGAGAAATGGCACATGTTTGTTATGTGAATTTGAGCCCAAAATAGTGAAAGATGCTTTAGAAAATGAAGATTGGATACAAGCAATGAATGAGGAAATTGAACAAATTGAGAACAAAAAAACTTGGACACTTGTACCTAGGTTGAAGGATAAAAATGTAATTGGTACAAATTGGGTATTCAGGAATAAACTGAATGAACAAGGAGATGTGACAAGAAACAAAGCTAGACTGGTATGTAAGGGTTATGCATAGGAGGAAGGAATTAAATATGGTGAAACATTCACCCCAGTTGCAAGATTGGAAGGAGTCAGAACCTTACTTGCATATGCAGCCTATAAAGGATTCAAAGTTTATTAGATGGATGTGAAGTCTGCATTTCTCAATGGTATCTTGGAAGAAGAAGTGTATATTGAGCAAGCTGATGGTTTTGTTGACCCAAACAAAAGGAATATGGTTTGCATATTGCACAAAGCTCTATATGGACTGAAGAAAGAACCAAGAGCATGGTATGAGAGATTGCACAATTATCTGATCAAGATTGGATTTGCAAGAACCAATGAGAACAACAACCTGTACTTGAAGATAGAGCAAAGTAAAGGTACATTATTAGCTGAAATTTTTGTAGATGACATCATATTTAGTGGACAAGATGTGTTATGCCAAACATTTGCAACAAAGATGCAAACATAATTTGAGATGTCTATGTTTGGGGAGATAAAATTATTTGTTGTCTTACAAATTTATCAAATGAAGAATGGTATCTATATCACTCAATCTAAATATATCAAGGAGATACTAAAAGCTTTTGGAATGGAAGAGTCCAAACTAGTGAGTACACCCATGGCTACTAGACAGAAGCTGACAAAAGATGATGACACAAAAGAAGCAAACCAAACACTCTACAGATCAATGATTGGAAAACTACAGTATGTTGTACACAGTAGACCTGACATTGCCCTAGCTGTTGGAATTGTTGCAAGGTTTTCTGCTAGCCCCAAGGAAACTCACATGATGGAAGTAAAAAGGATTCAAAGATATTTGAAAGGAACTGATGACTATGGTCTATACTACAAGAAGAATGACAAGTTTGAACTCAGAGTTTACACTGACTCTGATTGGGTTGGAAATGTTGATGACAGGAAAAGCACTACTAGTGGAGAATTTATTTTAGGTAAAAGATTGATCTCATGGACAAGTAAGAAACATAACTGCACCTCACAATCTACAGCTAAAGCCGAGTATGTGGTAGGAGCAGTCAATTGTTCTAACATTGTGTGGTTGAAGATACTACTGAAAGGTATGAAGGAAGAAAGCACTGAAATAGTTGTCATATATTGTGATAATATGAGTGCCATTAATATTTCTAAAAGCCCTGTTATGCACTCAAAGACAAAGCAAATAGCTATCAAGTATCATTACTTGAGGGAGCTAGTTCAGAATAAAGAAGTGAGACTGGATTATGTGAACACTAAAGAATAATTAGCAGACATATTCACAAAGGTACTACCCAAGGATGCTCATGAGTATCTGCGAGGTAAGATGGGGGTGATTCCCCTAAATAAGGCTAATTAAGTTCTGTATGGTACTGTTGCATCAAATATTACATTCAGAATACTTGACACATTGATGCACAGTAAGTCACACTTTAGGATGTTGACTAAATTTGTGAAGTTGGGAAAAGACAGAAATGAAAATCACTCATAATCAAGATGACAGGATCAGCATGATACTGAAGACCTACATGATAAAGATTTCAATGTCTTTGGCATTGTTGTCAAAGAGGGAGAGGTTACCTAGAGGGAGAGATTGCATAGAGGTAGAAGTATAAAGAGAGAGAGAGATTACTGTATAAAGGAAAAAGCTATTGAAAACAATGAAGTGATTATCTACTCAGAGGGAGTCTACAGATGATTAGACATCGATGATTACAGTGTGATTACAGACACAAAGGAAGAAATTTTTTACAGATGAGAATCAGAATGAAGCTAAATATATTAATGAAGATTTGTTCATAGCAAGGAACACAGGTGACTTTTTGGATTGTATGATAACTATGCTCGTTAAATCATTGTTTTAATATTTTGTGTTTCCATCAATGCCAAAGAGGGAGATTGTTGGAAAGTGACAATGCAAGCAATTGTTATTTTGTTATTGATGTCAAAACTTAACTGGTGATAGTATTGTTATCTTTTTGATTACCATATCTATTGATTGATGAAGAAGATTTAACAAGAAGACCAAGTGATTGGTTGAGTTAAGGAAAATAAAAGGGTACTTGATCAGTTGGCACTCTGGAAAAGTAATTAGTTGTTTATCTTTCAAAGATAGTTTTTCTGGCTGTTTTGTGCCGAGCAAGTCTGGCTTGTGCTGAGCAAGTTTGGTTTATGCAGAGCGAAGTTGTTTGTGATGAGAAAGTTTGTTCAGGGCTGAGCACCAGTGAAATTATAGAGTGGAAATAGTGATGTTGGCTGACCTACAGTATTTGGATTAATTATGAGATTTGAGATCTCTGGCCGACTTAGTTAATTTTATTAGGATATGTAAAGGTAATTAAAAATTGATCCACATTATTTAATTTATGGGTAACCATAATTAATGCATGGCTTCAAGATTTAATTAGAGACTACTTTGGAGAAGTAAATATAATGTAATGATGGAATGATCCGTTGGATCTGACCTAACCAAATATCTACGATCTTGATTAAGCAGAAAAGATTTATCTGACCTAGACAGAGAGGTATATGATAACCTCAAGGGGTTATTCATTAAGAGTGCAAGTGTGGATGTACTGATTGGTGTACATGTATGCAAGAGGATTGCATAGTTCATTTACTGATTGGCATGACCTAGTAGAGAAGGCTAAACATAGAAGTAGAGAGTTGCATGTGTGATTGCTTGATAGATTTCCAAGTAGATCAGAAGATTGAAATGACAATGCAGGCCACTTAGTAACCTAACATCAGAACTGTAATTGGATCTGAATTTGCAAAGTAAGTTGTATGTATTAGATCACAACTGCTGATTACTTTCTAAGCATTGTATCAGTTAAAATCCTTTAAAAAGGTTGACCTAACAGTCATTTGTATAAATCCTCTAACAAGGTGACATTCAGGTGGAATGTTCTAAGTCCTCTAACAAGGCCACTCTTGATAGGGTGATTAAATCCTTTAACCAGGTCACACCTAACAGTGTGATTTTGTAACCTTTAGCAGGTTTGGCTCCTCACAGAGCTCACTTTAGAAGAGTGAAACTTGGTAGCATGTTACTGGTGATTTTTCCCATATTGGGTTTCCATGTTAAATACTTGTGTCAACTTGTGTGAATTCTTATGGTTTGTTTTACTGTTATGTTTTTACAAGCTAATTACATTATACAGTAAACTGTATGATTAAGTTCTTGACATATGCTATTGCTGCCGAGTAGATCTAAAATAAAGAAAGTTTTATTTTCTACATCTAGACCTGAAGATAACTGATTCACCCGTCCCCTCTCAGTTATTCTAAATTCATTCTATCATAATCTCCATAGTAGAGTCAAATTATTGTTTGGATGAAGGAATACACCCCTTAATGTTGTTAATTTTGGCAACAATCAAAGAAAAGACTGCATTTTAGTTGTCTCACAAACCTTTAATATATTTATTGACACTTGGGGCTTCAAGTACAGAGAAATATTATTAAGGAGTTAAAATAATATTTTAAGTCCAAATAATAGCACTTTCCAAGAAAACAACAACACTTTTTTTAAAAGGAATTGTAATTTTTCAATGCATTAATGAGAACTTGATAGTGAAGAGTAACATATACCCATTGAAGATAATAAGATGAAATGCCAAATCTGTGAAAAAGATGTGAAGAACTTTAAGTTTTTAAAGGAATACAATAGTAGAGAGCACCAACTTAAGCATGGAAGAGTGATATCAATCAAAGAGAGACAATAACCAAATGATAACAAAAGATTCATGTTTGCAAAGGTAGGGTTTATCTACCTTTTGAACGTTCTTGAGAAATTAATAACAAATAACTATGAGGTCTTATGCACTATTGGTAGTTGTTTCAAATTTCTCTTTGAAAGCATTAAGTTCAGGAATAAAGAGATACTCTTTATTATCATAACCCAATGCACAAGAATGATAAGAGTGCAGATTTCAAACGAGATCATAACAAATCCTTGTAAACCAAATCCTAATCCTTTTAATCATGAGCATGAGCCACATCATTTTCTAATAGAAGATTTTGTGGTACATTATTATGAAAAAAAATGCAAAGAGCGAGCTTTTTCTAGATGTTGATTCAAACACATTCTTCACTAATTTACATCATATCTTGGAAAAGTTAGAATGATATGCCACCAATGATTACACCTTCTCAAAGAAGTATTTACCCTTCATTTGATGCTTAACACAAACAAGGAATTTATGACTTAAAAGAGAGAACCTCATTGTGACTTTTACAATGTTAGAAAGTTAAATACTCATGTTCACTCAATATGGTCATAAACAATAAAAGCTTAAATGTATGCATAATGATAGGGTGCTTATGTTGAAAGAATTTAGAAGAGTGCACCATGCAGAATTGTCCGAGAATCTTAGTCCAAGAATGGCATACTTTACAAAGAGAAAAGCTTAGATATTGACAACTATGAGGCTTGATCAAATGCATACCATGAATAATATTAGGTTTCCTAGGGTTTTGGAGGGACAAAAGGACACACAAAATGATCTTTTGGGAAGTTAAAGGCACAATCACATATTCATGTTTTAAAGTTAAAGGTAGAATTACACGTTGATGTCAATCTTGTGAGAAAACCATAATAAAAGTTAGTGTTCATTAAGAGGGGTCTAAAGGAAATGATAAGATATTTTCTCTATTTTGACTATAGTCTTAAGTTGTACATAAGTGAGGAATTACATGATAGAAATGATCATCCATGCTAATAGTAGATACTATTAATTTTTCATGGCTTCTTACAGATACATATTCCTCCATACATTGTTGACTACGCTTTCCTACTTTTAGGGATCATGAAGATAAAATGAATAAAAGGTTTGCGATCAATATTGTAGCTGTCAAAGGTCAAAAAGGTTATA
This sequence comes from Thuja plicata, assembly GCA_018584345.1. Taxonomy (NCBI): domain Eukaryota; kingdom Viridiplantae; phylum Streptophyta; class Pinopsida; order Cupressales; family Cupressaceae; genus Thuja; species Thuja plicata. Next base: position 585,979 of record MU223299.1, on the reverse strand, counting down.
ATGACCCCAATTCAAAATAGGATAGTCAAGCTATTGTTTTAAAATGATTTTACATCAATTCACAAGAAACAATCAAAAGGATAAAAATATCAATGACATTGCTATATCTAAATATCAAAGAAGTCATCCAATGAGTAAAAATGGAGGAGAATGGATAGGCATAGAGACTGTGATATGTTTGAGACCATTTTTAACTGCAATTTGGCATTCTAACTTTCCATCAATCATTTTGGTAAATTTAGTCCATATGCTTGAGTGATTTCAATATGTTCTTTTACTATAATTTACAAATTTTCAAAGGAGTTTCATGTTGAAGAAGTCCAAGACATCATGGAATGGTGTAAAACCAACAATTTGTTGCTCTAGTCACTCACCACATTACAGCGGAATTAATGTCCAAGCTTAGGCACATTTCTTATTGGTTATTGTGAAAGCTTGAATGAATCATACTGACAACACAAGAGCAAGACAAGTTATAGGGAACAAGATGTGGTGATTAAGAAACTAGTTCAATAAAAGTATTTCCTTATATGACAATTATAATTGAATTTTACCAAAAATGTTGAAAATAGGTGACAGTAGAAAGGGAAAACTTTATCCAGAGTGGCGATATTAGGGAATAATAGGCATGTGAGTCTAGGAAATGAAACAGGTATGTTAGATTCATGATCAAGACAAAATTATGATGAATGGAGGCCTTTCTATTAATTAAAATATAAGAGTACAATATTCACAAAAAGTGGTCGGGGGATAAAAAAAAAATCACCCCACAAAGTCACTCACAAACTAGGCCAGAAATAGACAACTATTCATCCAAAAAAACATATAAAAAAGTCCCTCAAGATGCTAGAGCAGTTTCAGAAGAGGGAGGAGGATCTCTATTATTAGAATTGCCCCAAATATTAGGCCCAGGGGTCTAGTCAGGAAGCGACCAGCCATCATTAGTTTCTTTTTCTTATTTCAATTCTCCTTCCTTTCGCTTGGGAGAAATAGCAAGCACTAGGTAGGGGAACTTATCAAAAGTGGTAGAAGGTCACTTAGGAACACTGGCCAAAGGATGAGCTGAAGTAGCAGCAGTGGAAACAAGCAAAGGAGACTAGCCACCAGCCGCAACCCTCTGAGATAAAGGAGAGTCAGAGTGGCGACGCCAAGAGCGTGGCATTCTGGAATGCATTGCAGAGGAACTCTGACTATGATGGAAGCCCCGGGGTGGTGTGTGATCAGCCGAGAGAGAATCTGGCGGCACCCGATAAAAAACACAAGGGGCATTACCCCAGTGTTGTAGCAGCTCCTATAAATGGGTGACCTCAAGGGCCACCTTGTCTGCTTGAACTTGAATCTGCATCATGAAATTATTACATAAACATGCCTTAGCATAAAGGGAAATAGTGATATACAAAAAGCTGTGAGTAAAAATAACAACATTTTGGTCTTTCCATAAAGAAAACAAAATTTCCATCCTAAAAAAATGCCAAATCTAGGTGTACTGGGAAGGCATTCGGGGCAAGTCACCTAAGAGTTCCATATGCTTGGAAAAAGGCTCAAGCCGGAAAGGCCTAAAAAAATCATGATCCAATTCCAATAGTTCTTGGCCCGACTAAAAAAACAAAAAATGTGCATGATGGTTTCAAAATTCCCACAAAAGGGGCATTTAGGATCAGGCACACCTAAATGCCCTGGCTGAGCTCCCAAAGGTAAACCTTGGTAAAGCAGAAACCAAGAAAAATGAGAAATCTTGGGCTCTATAATAGCATCACAAATAGTAAAAAAATGCCAACTCCGGGCTTTCTGGGAAGATGAAAGGTGCCATCGATGATTGAGAGAATCAATCATCGAAAGACAAGACACTAATCAAGAATATCCAAGTTTGGATTTCTAGCTGGTAAATGACATATCATGGTACCATTTCCAATCTTTCCACCAGGGTTTAACTGATTGAATTCCCAGTTTATTCAGGAAATGAGACAAAATAACCGAGACAAGAAAGTTAAAAGTCTGATGATCTAGGCATGTGAGCCAGAACTGAACACAGAGATCGTCACAAGAGAAAAGACTCATAGTGTCTCTAGAAAATAAATCCTTGGGAAAATGAAAAGTTGTCATCTTTGGATTTTAGCCAAAGGAAGCCCTTGCTAAGAAAAAAGAGGGAACGGCAAATATTCTATTAGTTGAGAGAAAGCCCATCTCAAAAACCATTCCCAACCCAGTGAAGCCAAGGCTTCACAGCTTCCCAAGCTCTCCAGATACTTTTGGCCAAAAAAAGTACCCTAGATATGAATAGGGTTATTCATGACCAGAAGGGTTTGAAAGGAAATCCCTTTCCAAAAAGTCTTGTGTAAGGGATACCTTGAAGAGATTCAATGGTGAAGAAAATTTTTCCAAGTTTCAATGTCTGTGAGACACCGCACAATCCATTTCACATAATGTGCCAATCCCTACTTCTGAGTATCTAATAAACCAAGCCCATCAGAGGCCTTAGGGAGACAAAAAAATTCCCAAGCCACTCTGTGGAAGCCACGATGATCAACACCAGAAGCTAAAAGGAAATCCCGCAACAATTTCTTAAGCTTGTGGTAGGAAGCTTTTGAAGGAGCCCAACAAAAATAATAGTACACATGAGTGGCAGCTAGGACATTAGAGAAGATCTAAAACTTTCCTGGGAGAGAAAGTGTCTTGGTCATCCAATAGGTAAGCTTCTTTTCAATTTTAGCTAAAAAACATTCCATAATTCAGTAGAGGTATCTTGAAAGGTAAAGGGAATGCTTAGGAAGTAAAAAATATCCTCATGCTGAATCTTGGACCATCCAAACATAGAAAACTAGGGTGGATTGGGAAGCATAGATTGCCTGAAGCACAAGGTTTTATGTCACTAAATGGAAAAACTAGAGGCCTGGCAAAAAGTGTCTAAACACTGGAAGGTTGCCTTGATATTGTCTTCATCCTCTTCAAGAGTGAGAAATGAATCATCACCAAAGAGGCCATTGACTAATTTCTAGGTAGAATAAGGTAAACCAATCCCACAAACATGGCCCATATAAATGGAATGAGCTAACAAGTAACCAAATCCCTTGGCTGCTAGAACATACAAGGCAGGAGATAGTGGACAAGCTTGTTGAATGGATCAGAAGAGCCCAAAAGTAGAAGAATTTTTTCCATTAATGGTGATGTAAGCTGACGCATCATTGAAACCCATCTCCATAGATTGAAGAAATATGGGGCCAAAACTAAGAGCATGAAGCATAGCTAAAATAAAAGTCATTCAATGCAGTCATCATCTTTAGAAAAATCAATTTCAAAAGAAAAAGGGATTTCTTGTGAGACTTACATGTCCATTCCTACCTTCCCAAACTACTATGATATTATCAATAATAAATCTTAATTTGATAAAACCAGTTTGCTCCGACGGCATAATTTGAGGCAGGACGTGGCAAATCTTGAGAACCAAAGCCTTAGCAATGATCTTGTAAGAGACATTGACCAAGGTAATGGGCCACCAATTGCAGATATCTTCTAGGTCCCTGGATTTGGGAATGAATTTAATATTACCTTTGTTGATGATGTCCCCTAGAGATTGGGAATGGTAGACTTCGAGGTAAACCCGATGCAAATAATGACCAATAGCATCCCAGAGGGTTTTATAAAACTTACAGGGGAAACCATCACATCCTAGGGCTTTCTCATCAGCCATGGAAAAAACAACTTCATGAGGACCATGTAAGTTTGGAAGTTGATCATAGAAAACATTATGAGTATGGGAGACACAAGGGGGAACAATAGCAATGCAATCAGCAAGAGCTTGATCGCAGGAAGGAGTGGATCCTTGCATCAAAAACATGTGTTTGTAATGACAAATAAAGGCCTGCAATATATTAGGAAACTCTATAAAAAGGGCTTGACCTTCTTTAATCCTTGTTATGCCCCATTTTTTTGGTGAGCACGGAGAGCAGTGAAAAATTCTTTAGATGCTTGATCTCTGATCTTTAACCAATCCATTCAAGCTTTTATCTAAGCGCCTCTAACAACATATTTATTTGCAACTTTACTCTGATGACATATATTGGCAAGGTGGAGTTGTAGGTCTTGATTGAATAGATCATGAGCTAAGGCCTCCATTTCCATGGCAACACGAAGAGCTTTGGTTTCAACATCATAAGATCTACGATGATACTTGGAAATTTTCTTGACATAAATGCATAGAAAATGTGTCGTGCACCGGATGGCATCATCCCACCACTAAATCTAGCCAAGCAAATGTGACGGCTGAGGCTAAAGGTTCCAAACTCGATAAATGTGGGCCACCATGGAAGGGTGGTGAAGGATAGAAGTATTGAAAAAAATTGAGTGGTGGGAGGTCTTTACTTAGCTGTCTGCCAAACAATATTAAATTGAATAGGGAAATGATCTGACAAGGTCACATCAACAAGAGGAGTAACTGGTAAGCCTTACGTTTCAAAAAAAGAGAAAAAATATTGTACCAAAATCATAGCATGATCTATCCTTTTATGAATTCTGTTAGAAGAGGCTCTAAAAATACACTAACTGTGCCAAACCCAATCGAGACGACAATGACCAACATTGGGATAAAAAATGCCTAATTTATTACGCATGTAGTACCATGCTTCTCTCTCACCAACTCTCCATCAAAAAGATAAAAGACCATCCTTGTCAGAAGTCACTTCAACCATATTAAAGTCACCACAAAATGTCCAAGTTGCAGGTGGAAGAGAATCCGCAAGCCAAAGCCAAAGGTGAGATCTTTCAACAGCATCATTGGGCGCATAAACATTAACTATACCTAAAGAATGATTCTTAATAATGAAAGTGGCCCAGACACATCTCTGCATGGGATCTAAGTCATGATTAATCAAAAAGAATGCCAATGTGGAAGAAGTAGAGTAACAACTCCACCTTGACCAGCCTCGAGTTGAGAACAGAGAGCAAGGATCTTAGGCCAAATCACCTTATAGGTAGCATCAAGCAAGAAACTAGAGATTTTAAATTCCTAGAGGCATAACACATCTAGATGACTAACACGACGATGCACATCATGACAATGCACATCCTTGGAAAAATACTTTCTGGGAAGGTCTCTCAGACCTCGAACATTCCAATAGATGAACTTCATGAGAAAATAGTATCGTCCATACCATCACCATCCCGAAGTGAAGCAAAACTATTTGACAAATATGCTGGAGTGAAATCATTCCCAGGAGACTCCATGGAAATATTTTTGCATTTTTTTGGAACACCTTCAAGCATGGCCTTGGCATTCCCATAAGGGTTGTATGAGTGAAAAAAAAGGAGAGGGGAAGATATCGCAAAAGTCACCTGAGGCATGTGAACCTAAGGAGGATTAACAACATAATCAAGAACCTCTGTCTCTTGCTAGTCTGGGTTTGAAATAGGAGCCACATTTTCAGTACGGGCCTCTACAGCAAAAGGTGGCAGCTACTAAGTGGAATTCAAAGTGATAAGCTTGGTGTGCTTATTCTTGCAGCTGACTGTTACCCAGTCATCTTTCTAGGTTTCCTCTTTTTTACTAGAATCAATTGGCTGAGAGCCAGAGTCCATAGGAGGAGATTTGGTGGGAGGTACTGGAAAAGGGAAGTCCTTAATTTTGGGCTCTATAGATTGACAATGATAACAAGTGTTGGGAGGGTTGAGATAAATCACCTTCTAAGTGAAGGTGGTCTTACCAACCTAAATCTCAATAGACTCTTTAAGGTCCCTGGAGAGGTTGACCTAAACATAGAGCCTCTTCTGGGGCCAAGGATTAAGAAAAAAATCGTGCTCACTACAAATAACCCTACCTATCATTTGTGTAATGACATGCATGAAAGGCCAATAGGGTAGAGGTAGACCAAGAAACTCAACCCACAGGGGAAATTTTAGTTTCTTTTTGTTAGAGATAGAAAAGTCTCAAGACTAGCATTGGTAAACTAAAAGGGAAGCCCTAATATTCCACATTCCTTTGGCAAAAATGGAATCCACATGGTTGAGGTTGGAAAAATGAAATAGAAAGAAACCTTTGGTAAGACTCTGAATGTCATCCAAACAGATTCCATGAGGAGTTGAGACTTCTGCAACCTAATCTTTAATAACGCCTTCAGGAGGGTTGCAACTGAGAAAGTAACCAATAAGAGTATGTGTTTCAAGCCAAGTACAGGCATCATCAAACTCATGAATGGGTAAAACAATATCAGGCTGGTACATACCTCATGGAACACTTTGGGAACAAACTTGCGAGGTCTCTTGCTTGGAGGCACCATTGTTATCCATCACCACACCAGCACTAGCATCAACTGTTGGGCGAATGCTAGATAGGGCCATAAATACCAAGAAATTTCCCAGTGTAAATGCAGTATGAAAGGATAGGAGGGCTCAGAATAGCGACGCAACTCAAAACCCTAGAAGAGAAAAAAAATGAAAAAACCATCTCCTATATATGTTTTTTAGGATCATCAAGAGAAATTTGAATTTTACTTGTAGGTAACAAGTATTTTCTAACAATAGGGTGTCAACTCTTCACACTTGTAATTTTAAACAAAGTGTAGTATAATTTGATAGTTTTAGTTTTAAAATTCACAAATATTGATCAACTGTTGACTCCATAATTGCAAGAAATCATTTTTTGAAAGAAGAAAATTTTTTTAAAAACCTCTGATTGTTGTCACAGATCAACATGCACTTGATAATCATAGACATACATGAGGTGCTTAGTAAAAGTGACCCCTAAAATTAAGATAAAAGATTACAATCAAAAAATTTAAAAATCACAAGCATAACATTGCCAAATGTCACTCAAAATACTTTGAACAAGTAAATATAGTTTTAAACCATGGATATAGGAAATGGATGTCATACCTATCAAACTTCCATCATAAATCTACATCCCTTGACTAATTGCAAAACTGGAGACTAAAGATTCATATGGATCCTAAAGGAGTAAAGAAATATCATTCCTAAAGGAGTAAAGAAATATCATTCCTCACCATTAAGAATCAAAACATTTTATAACCACCATCTCCAAAAAAAATTACAATATACAAGTACAATAAAGTTACAATAGGGGAATGAAGTTACAATAGGGGAATAGGCATTGCACGTACAATGCACTATAGCAAGCATTCACATCCCAACTTGTCAAGGGCTTTGAAACCAACTTTCCTTTGACCCAACCTCCCATATTATTATATCTCCATTTGCAATGCCAACTAGCAACATACTTACTTTATCAGTTTTGTGCAACTCACCTCATTAACGATATTTCTATATTTTTACATATTATATCTCAAATCATGCATTACATAAAACATTAGATCCATAGAGCATCAATTCTACAAGCGAGAACAAAAGAAAACCTCACATAGTAAGAGTTTTTGTTGAGAAGGATGAAAGTCCATGCTTATACATAATAACCTTGATTGAGTGTTTGGGCTATTATCTTTGGAAGGTCCTCCATTGAGTGCAAACTAGGTATGTCACCTACAAAAATTGAAGAATATATTTGATGTAAAATAATAGATTGCAACATTAATATGAAGATGCTAACATGGGGCTTGAAAAATAAATAACATTTGACAAATATCACTCAAATATCACTAATCTCATTTTAACTTTCACCCCTCTTGTCATTTGATATTATTCTATCCTTTGTTCATTATCACTGTCACGGTTTATAGATGTCCATCTTTTCCTTCTATCACTACTCTAACCATTGACACACTTCTTTTATCTTTGCATGCACTATTTTGATGCCTCATTCATATTCTTGAAAATACTTCTCTTACACATTGCATCATTTATTTATGCATACACTAATGACCATTATCTCACTCGTTTGACTCTTGCTTACACTATTATTTTGTTCTCTTCTAGCTATGCTTTGGCATTGTTTTGATCTTCATTTTTGTCTCTAATCTTTAATGATATTGTTACCACATAGAAAGCAAAGTCCTTCACTCTATCAATGGTTGCCTCCTCTTCATGGCTATTTGTTTTCTATTGCATTTTTATTAAACATATATAATTGATGTTATCAAACCAGAAAGAGCTTGTAATGTTGCCTCCTTCTGACCAACGTTCATCAACTTTGCATCCAAGATAATATAAAACTAGTTAGAAATAAAATAATCATTGTATGAAATTTACATCTAGCAATCACAACAATATCATTATTGTTTAATAATTATCATGCTAAAAATTAACGATATTTTATACTTATCTTTTTACCACATCAGACACCTAGTGACAAAAATAGAATGAGAGAAAGTGAAGCAGAGTTAAATGAATCCAAATGCAAATTATAATGATTATGGTTTAGATATAATAAAACCCCATCTAGAATGAATGAAAAAATACAATAATTTTTCTACACATCACATTGACAGGAGAAAAGATTGTTAACCTCAGGAAAAACATAAAACCTGACTTATGATGAAATATATATGTAATAAAGTATAAAAACTATCTTTAATGCCTAAGAAAATGTGAGAATTATGATCAGTTAAGATTATAGATATACAATCAAAATATACCAAAGTTGTTGACCTGTTTGTCCATGGTGAAAAAAATGACATGATTAAAGCCACGTGCATATCTACATCTTAATTTCGGCGGTCGTGGAACTTAACTACACAAAAGGGTTTACGATATCTTGACTCAACTTTGATAAGATAAGTCACATGAGTTAGGGTGATGGACTTAACCGCATATTATATTTTGACAAAGGAAAATGTTTGTTTGATTAGTTATTGCAAAGCCTTTTCACGAGCGACACATAGGATATTCAAGATGCATTTTTAATGGAAGACTTGGCTGAGAATGAAGATGATTAGCAAAACTCAAGGACTTAATCACAACTGCTACAACCTAACATATGGTAAATTTGATGACTAATTGTGGCTCACAGGTATGTTTTCCTAAACAATTTTAGAGGCTGAGCTCTTTACACAGGAGAGTAAAATGTTGTTAAGTTTACAAGTTGGTAAATGCAATACAAAAGCCTGATCTTTTATTAACCCTATATGGGTATTTCAAAACAGAAATTTAAAGTTTATTTTTAACCCTATATGGGTATTTCAAATCAAAAATTTAAAGTTTATTTTTTTTGTTGAAAACCCTATACGGGTTTCATGAACAGGAAACATTGAAAGACTATTTAAAAAAAAAAACCTTTACGGGTAAAATGGAAAGAAAAACTATTTTAAACTGCATACATGTTTACTAGAAGTGGAAGTTGAAAATAGTTATGTGCCCTCACATGATCAAACCCTTACGGGTATACCATGAGGTTGAGACAATAGTTGGATATTTACAAACTATTTATTTTAACTGTGTATACATCTATAGATACTTGATATTTATAAATGTATGTGCAGTTGTAATAAAAAAGTGTAGTTGTGTTGAGTAAAAAAAAAAGAAGATTCGATGCTGAAATTTGAAAAGGAAAGAAATTGAATATCTTTCAGTCTGTAATAAAATCTGTGACTGTATAATTTGAAAAGGTTGCAAATATACTCTCATAGAAATTCTTCAATTCTTGGAAGGTTATTAGGGATGGACTCCTTGCAACAGGGCTGCTAAACTGGATGTAATTTTTTGGACTGGTTAATAAAGGTTACAGAGTGGTTTTCTCCCTATGACAAGATCTAGTTGGATCTTGAGGGTTTCCACTTAGCACAAAATTGTGTCGAGTTTGTTTGTTAGTGCTCTGATATCTTTGCATTATCTTTTTTTTTTAATTTAATAAACCTTAAATATATTTGTTGCATTTCAATTAGTACAATTTTTTTCTTCAGTCTCTATTCATTTTTAAAAGCATCTCTCAGTTATTTTTAAAGGTCACACACACTGTTGTATCTCAAATTTTAAGGTAATCTGATTCACCCCCTCCCCCTCCCCTCTCAGAGTACATCTTCTTTCAACAATTGGTATCAGAGCATAGGAGTCCGTACAGGTCTTCCCTAGGACTGAACCTTCTTTTTGAAAAAGATGGCTCAAAATGAGGGTGCTTTTCTCACTAGAGCACCTTTGTTTGATGGCACTGATTACACCTTTTGGAGAGTTAATATGGAAGATTTTATTCATTCTCTTGATGTTAGAATGTGGGAGGTAGTGGCTAATAAATATGATGTACCTTCTACTATGCCTATTGATGCTGATGAAAAGACAAAATATGAGTTGGATAAATGTGCTTGCTTTGCATTTTTATGCGGATTATCAAAAGAAGTCTTTGTTAAATTTATGTAATTTAAATAAGCAAATGACCTATGGAGAAATCTTGAATCTATTGATCAAGGTGATAAGAAAGTTAGAGAATCCAAATTGATTAGTTTGAAAAATTAGTTTAATTCTTTAAAAATGAATAGTGATGAATCAGTACCAGCCTATTTTCTACGTATTAATGAAATTGTAAATGCTCGAAAGGGCCTTGGTGAAGAAATTTATGAACATGATGTGGTTGCTAAAGTTATTAGAACACTATTACCTAAATTCAAAACTAAGATTTTTGCTCTTGAGGAAAAGAAAAACTTTTCTAAAATGATTGTGCATAAGCTTCAAAGCATACTTACATCCTATGAAATAAGGATTGGCAATGGCCCATCAACATCTAATGAAACAGCTTTCAAAGTTGAGAAACACAAGGATAGTCAGTCTGAACTCTCTGATGTTTTTGAAGCACTACTTGTTAGGAAACTTAGGAAAAAGTTTCATAGAAAATTTAAATGTTTTGGCTGTGGCAAAGCTGGGCATTTTGAAGAAAAGTGTCTGTATCTAGATTTAAGTAAAAATGATGAAAATTTTGAAAAGACTTTCAAAATACCTTGGAATCCTAGTAAGAAATTTAATAAAAAAAGTCTCATGTCAAAAGAGGATTCTGATGAGTCAAATTGTGAAAATGGTCAAACATTATTTATGACTAAAGTTGAACCCATTGAAATCAGTTCTTAAAAACTAGAATCAGATTCTGATACTAAATTAAATGAAGTCAATCTTGAAAAGGGTAAAAGTATAATAGTGTGTCATAGTAGAGGAAATCATAGGAGGGTTCGGCTGGAATGGGTCTGGCAGGATGGTGTCCGGCCGGACCCGTGTGGCACCCTTTAGGCGCCAGGTGGCAGCTATGTGGCTCGGGGGGTCCAGCCAGACCCCCAAAACTTTATATAAGAAAAAAAAGGGGCCCACGTGGATCATTGTCATTTAGCGGCTATAAGCTTGTGAGGAGAGCTACAGGGGTATTCCGGCCGAAAGGGGTAAGTACCTTTTTTATTTTTTTATTTTAATGTTTTTAAATGTTTTTTTTAGTTGTTTTTTTAATTTAGTATTAAGTAATTTTTTTTAATTAAAAATCTTTGTTTAATAGTTATTTTTTGTTTAATTAATAGAAAATAGTTGTAATTTAAAATAAATATTTTATTTTAATAGTTATTTTTATTTATTTAGTATTATTATTTTTAATCGTAGAAATAAAATAATATGATTTTATATAGAATGAGTTATGTAATTAATATAATCTTTTTTTTTCAGTTAATTAAATGTGTTAGATATGTTTTAAAATGTTTTAATTTAATTTTGTTAGATATGTTTTAATTTAATTTTGTTAGATATAGTTTAATAGGAGTTAGGGTGTAGTTAGATCTTGGATATAATGCTAACCCCAACCATAATATTAATTTTACATCTAACTCTAATCCTCATTTATCTCTAGACCTAATTTAAACCCTAACCCTATACATAATCCAAATTATACCTCTTAACCTAGACTTAACACAAATTCTTATCCTAACTCTAACCCTCAATCCTAACCCTAACTCTAATAACCATAATTCTAACCATGATGTACAAACCCTTACTCTAACCATAATCCTAACACTAATCTTGATTCTAACCATAATAAAAACTTTAAACCTAATAAAAAAATTAATCCTAAATATAATACTAACCATGAAACAAATCCTTACTCTAACAACAATCCAAATCCTAAACCCTAAGCTGGACCCCTAATTTAAAACTCTAACCCTAGGCATTATCCTAACCATGGAATAAACCTAAAAAAAATTCCTAATTGTAACCCTAAACCCTAACTCTCATCAGAATGCTAGCTCAAACCATAATTACAAGCATGATATAAAATCTTGAACCTGAACATAA
>MU223299.1:558551-570392 GCA_018584345.1 Thuja plicata | reverse complement strand
ATTAATCAAAGCATACATTTAATTAACTAACTAATTAATCAAAGCATAATTCAGGTAGTTCTAATATAATTTAGTAAGTAACTAACATAATTAAGTAATCTAACAAACAAAATTAAGTAAATTAACTGACATAATTAGGTAATCTAACTAACATAATTAAGTAAATTAACTAACATAATTAAGTAATCTAACTAGCATAATTAAATAACATAATTAGGTAACTAACATAATTAACTAATCTAACTAACATAATTAAGTAAATTAACTAACATAATAAAGTAATACAAAGTTAACATAATTAACTAATATAATTAAGTAACTAACATAACTAACTAATTTAACTAACATAATTAAGTAAATTTGTAACTAAAATAATTAGGTAACTAACATAATTAAGTAATATATAACTATCATAATTAACTAAAGCTTAATTACCAAAAGCATTAATCAAAGAATGCATTTAATTAACTAACTAATTAATCAAAGCATAATTCGGGTAGTTCTAATATATGAAAGTACAAGAGCTACAAAAAGAAGTTTATTCTGAAGTTTATAGAGTTCTAAAGCTCATCATACATATAGTTTGGATCCTCTCTATCTTTTATTATCTCCAAAAGTTTTTCATGATCTTCAATAGACAACCTCCACTTCTGATTGACATTTTTTTCTTTTTGGTAATGTCTTGAATTGTAACTTTGTTGCTATAACCAAGTGATTGTAATGTAGAACTTTTTTGCCGGACATGTATTCAATAAATTGAATACAATTTTTGTCGACCTTTATTTGTTGATAATAGGTTCCTTCAATAACAACTGAACCAATTGGATATTTTTGTCCATCACCATCTACAGTTTGCTTTGTCAACTTGTATTTTGCTTTCGTGCATCTTAGTAGATAATAATCTACACTTTCTATATTGTTAGGATCCACAACTACAGCAAAAATATCACCTAGATACAAATAGATTTTATTAAAATTAAACATCACTTATACCATAAATTAAAATTAAATAAAATAACATGTATGTGCACATACCTGTAACAACTAAATCAGAAACATGCTCATAATCAGCTGAATATATAGGAACATAAATGTTTATGTCAATGTCATCATCTTCATAAGGAGGCATTCTGATTAACTCCTTCATATCCCATTGTGAAACATATCCATTTGCAATATTCTCACATTGACTCAATGGATTTTCCTCAATACAGTGAGCAAAAAAACATGATTTTTCTCTAAGTTGAATCAAAAGAGGCTTGTGTTGTCCTGTAGTGATCAATTGATGTAAACTTCTAATACCAACAATTCTTATACAATTGTAAGGATTAGATCGGTCTATATCTGTTACAAATATGAAATCAAAGTTGTACATGTTTAGATCAACAATTATAAAAAGATAAACATGAACACGAAATCAAAATTTAATTTAAAATTTTACAAAAAAATATAAATTACCTTTCACTTCCCAAAAGTAACATTTGTTGTATATGGTGTCCCGAGGAGAAAAATGACTTTGACACCATTCAACAATTTTCTTTGAATTCTCTATCATTTTACCTGTACATTTCTAAATTATCAGTTTAAAGAAAATGGATCTAAGCTAAAATTATATTATATTATATTATATTATATATATATATATATCGAACACCATTTGTACCTACAAGTTCATGTTGGCAAAGTGCACGCTTCACACATACTCCTGCTCAATCATGCTCTCCTTTTCCATGTCCACTTTCAAAGAAGTTTCACAAAAACTTAACATTGCATCTAGCATGTTGCATGGCTAGCCAATTAAAGGCTTTTGTAGATTTAAATTGTCCTGAAAAATTAAGTTGTACATACATACATACATGTCATCCTTTAAAATAATTAAATGACAATGAAAATAAATTGAAGTATCTATATATGTATACCTGCACAACCATCATACCAAATCTAGTGTTGTGAGATATTTATCCCACGATCCGCAATATCTTCAAAAAACATTGCAAAACAATGAGCCACATAGCTTCTATCATGAACCTTATCATCACTGATATAGAAATGAACCTCCTTGATGATAATGTGTTCATTTGGATCGGGATTTTCTACCCCATCCAAAGTATATTGTGCATGTCTATAGGTCATTTGCACAAATATTGCAACCTGATTAGAATGATAATATTAAGCTTGAAGCTCTTTTTGAGGGGAAAATGTATAGTTCTCGGAGAAATCTACAATTGAAAGAATACAACCAAGTGGAAAACAATCTTTGGAATCACAAAACTGTTTAGCTTGCCATCGTGCACCATGACAATGCTGGATATGTGGATAAATTAGAGCACAGAATCTTTCCATAAACTCAAGGTAGGGAAATTCACTCTCCTTCAATTCAATTTTTTTGGATTCATCTCCACTCTTTGTTTGATATGTCTCATATTCAAATATTTTCCACAAAACCGATGTTGAAACATTAATATTCTCAATTTGCAATGGAAATTTATTGAAATCTCCACAATCACTACATGCATTATTTATACACTGTACTTTGAACTCATCTGAATCTTCTAATTTATCACATAAAATAGACTTCACAAATTGTGTCGTACTTCCAGGGATGACCATATTTGAATCAAGAACTGCCATAAATTTTTTATATGATTGCAAATATAGATAAAACTCAACATGATTTTGACAACAACAAGTTTCATGAACCTTATTTATGTGTACAAATCAAGGGCGCAACCTCTCAAACATTATTTGACATATTTCTACATTTGAAAATTCTTTCTTGAATGCTTCAAATAATTCACTTTGTGTTGTATCTATAAAATGTTTTGGATGTGCAGTTTTCATACCAGTCTCTTCATCTTTCATCTGTATTGTATCCCTTCTATTAGAAGAAACATGAGAGTGAGCAGTCCAATATTCAATGACCTATTTTTTTGCATGTTCAAAAATTCTATCTTTTCGAGGAAGCCTACAAATATATACCCAATTTTTTCAATATTTTCATCTAACATATTTCTCTTCCTGATATATCTTTGAATAGTTCTTGTAGATACATTTAGTAAATCAAAAATTGCATGCACTTGTTTTCTCTGTGTCAGCCTCCTACTAGATAAAGTAGTCAATATTGCTCTACGTGCAGCACTTAAATCAACTCCTCGACTTAAGTTATTAATGTTGTTCAATGCATCTTGTAAATTTTGAAATATTGTTTGATTTACATTTTCTCCTGAGTTTTTCTTGTTTTCAACACCCAACAACTCCAAAACAGGATTCATTTGTTTTTTCCTGAATAACCTAACAAATAATTGAGCTCTTGCAACCATACCTTAATTTTTAAAATATTCATCCCAATGTTTTTTGCAATGAGTTTTAATTGTACTTTCAGATAACATTTCTTCAGATGGAATTTGACTAAAAAATGAATCATCATCCATCTCCATCAAATTGCCCATGCCAAAAGATCTATTTTCAGCTCTAGAACTACCAATTTGTTCCCCTGCTTGAATTGCATCTTCCTGAATATCAATAGGTTATTCTTGAACTTCAACAGGTTGATCTTGATTATGTTTTGTTTGATACTTTTTGTCATCCTTTGTTCGATCATATTTTCTTAATCTATTCCTTTTATTTCCCATTGCAAAAACTTTTCAGATTGAAAAATATAAAATAATCACTTAATTGAAAAAACTCACACATTTCTCTAAAAGCTTACACTCATAAGAAAACAAAATATATACATATTTATCATTCACAAAATCACAACAATATAATCTTGAAAAATTTCTCAAGGACAATGAAAAAATATAATTACTCCAAAATAATTGCAAAAAAAATATTCAAACCCTACCTTAAACCACCACTCGAAAGAAACCGTGCAAAGAACAATCCAACAACCCTAAAATTTCTTAAAGCTTTCACAATCCTCGAATTCAATCTCAGAGCCAAAATCTATAAACCTGTATATTGAATACTAGCCAAAATCCTCTTAATAAAGAAAATCAAATAAAGTTTTCAATGCATGCAACACCATAAACAGGTAAATTGGCCTGTGAAAAGTAGAAAAAAAATCAGTTAACTTGAAAAACACTAAATCAAAACTTGACATGCAATACAAAAAAAAATTAAAATAATTAATAAATTCCAAAAACTATAAAAAATCACTTAATTCAAAATAAAAACCACTTAACTCTTCCAAATAAAATTATAAAACTATAAAACTATAAAACTATTAAAACTATAAAACTATAAAACTATAAAAACTATTAAACTATTAAAAATCTATAAAAAAAATTGATTTTTTAAAAAACTAAAAAACTATAAAACTATAAAAACTATAAAACTATTAAAAATCTATAAAAAAAATCAATTTTATTTAAAAAATCGGGCGAATTGTGAAAATTTGGATTTTAGGGGCTGGCCATGCATGCGACTGTGTTTGGTCGCCTAATGCATCCGGTCGTACTTGGTCCAGCCGGACTAGGGTTCGGCTGGAATGGGTCCGACTGGACCTATATGGAATCCTATTTGGCAGCCAAGTCAGCAAAAATGGGTGGCTATCTCAAGTTCTCCCTTCTGGACCTGAATTCTCTGTCAAAATTTACCTTTCTGTAAATCTAAAAATACCCTTTTGTAGAGCTCGTAGTCAAGATTATGGTCGTGTAATTTTTATCATGTTTTGGTTTCATATAATATATTATAAGTTGAAAATACTTCAAGTAGGTATTTTAACATTTAAGAACACGCTCATTCGAAAAATATTAAAAATAACAAACGATGTCAGAAAAATTAAAACTTTATATTTAACACTAGAGGAGAGAGTCTTCTTCAAGAATATGTAATTTTTTTTACTGGTGTACATTTGATAGGGAAAATTGAACGCGAACTGAAAACTATTGATTTCAGGTAAAACCGACTTTGGATAGTTATAATAGAAAAATTATATAACAAAATCCAATCTTTGTTTTTTTATGCATTAGCTATACATGTCATCTAAAACATATTATGGAATCAGAGGAAAAAAATATTATTTGCATATAGTTTTTTAACACGGACTAGACCCTAGATTTTCAGCATATTTCAGGAATTAAAAAATGGACTTCAAAAATTAAAAAAACTATGTCAATTTTTGTTCAAAATTTTTAAAAAAAATTATAAGCCTAAACTTCACCAAATTTTACACATTTCATTAGTTTACATCATCTTCAAATTCTAAACACAAATGCCACTTTTATGTTGTTAAAGTTTAAAAATTTGAATGTTGTCATCATTTTCCTTTATAAAAGTGTGACGTGCAGGTTTGTACTTTTACCCAAGAATAATTGCTTTGTGCTCTTCAAGAAGTCAAAAGACTCAAAAAGCTAGTCAATGCCTATGAAGATTCTAATGAAATTATGCAACTAGGTCTAGCAAATACTAATAAGATCATTGAAACTCAAAAAGGTCTTATCAATGAAAAGGAGTTAGAAATCAGGAAATTACAGAAACAGTTCTACAGTCTTTAAAGCCAAAAACAATCTGAAAAGGGTGAAACGTCATATCAAAACACTGCAAACAGAAATCAGTTTTTGAATAATAGATTCTTCCATGGCTATTGTCATATTTGCCACTTGTTTGGACATAAAGTTAGTAACTGTCGATTTACAAAAAAAATTCACTTTTGGCTACAAATAGAATTTTGGTGTTTTAAGGATCATAAGATGCTTTGCATGTTTTCAATATGGGCATACTTTTAATCATTGTAAAATGTTGAAACAACCTACTAAGGTTTGGAGACCAAATCTTGAACAAACTATGCTTGTCCAAACAACTTTCATATCTACTAAATATACCATCTGGGTGTTAGATATTGGGTGTTCTCATCATATGACAGGGGACAAAAGTAAGTTCTTAACTTTAAGAGATCATCCAGGAGGTTTTGTTAAGTTTGGGGACAACCCTGGTCTTTACATAACTGGAATTAGAAATGTTATGATAAATAATGATACTCCCATAAAATATTTTTACTATGTTGAAGGGTTGAAATATAATTTACTAAGCATCAGCTCGATATGTGATAGTGGATGTCAAGTTATGTTCAATTCTTATGGAAGCACTATTAAAAACAAGTCTAGTAAAATAATAGCTAATGGTTTTAGAACACCTGGAAATTTGTATAATCTATCAGATTCCACAAGTCAAGAATAACCCACAAGCATATGGCTTATGATTCACATAGATGAAAACTGGTTGTGGCATAAAAGGTTTGGCCATGTAAATTTTGACAATATAGTCAGAATTAGTATGCATAAAAATGTCAGAGGTTTACCTTTGATCAATAAACCAACAAGTACAATCTGAAGTGAATGGATTAAAGGAAAACAAACCAAGTCATCATTCAAAACAAAAGAATTGTTCTCTTCAAGACCATTAGAGTTGATTCATACAAATTTGTGTGGTCCCACTAAGACCTAGTCCTTAAATGGGGAAAAATACTTGATGTTGTTTGTGGGTGATCTCACAATAGTGTGTCCCACTTTTTGGGATGAAGGATTTCAGACTTCCTTCAAAAAAAAAAATTAATAGCTTCACGTGAAGTGACTGATAGGCTTCGCGCGAAGTACCCTGCGTGGGTGACTTCACGTGAATTCATGACTTCACTCGAAGTAGCCCACGTAGGGTACTTTGTGCAAAGCCATTTTCGCCAGAATTTGTTTAAATTTTTGACTACCCATTTTATTTTTACTATTTACTTTTTGAGATTTTGTGGACTCGAGGCTTAGAGCGAACTAGTGACGACCAGTGACGATGTCAGTAGCTCTCGAGCTTCTTCGATCTCTTATGATTGTTAATAGTACCAGGTACACACATTTTTCTCATTTTTTATTGTAAATTGTATATTTTATATTTATTTTAGTTAATTATTTGTTTTAAATAGTATTTAGTTTGTAGAAATGTTAGAAAATGATAGTTGAATTTTAGAATATGTTAGAAAATTATACTAGTATGTTAGAAAATCATAGTAAAATATTAGAAAATATTAGAAAACATTAAAAAATCATAGTATATTTATGTTTGCAAATGTTAGAAATTTGTAACTTAATATGTACATTAGAAAATATTATAAAATTGTAACTTAGTAAACATTATAAAATATTATAAAAATGTAACTTAGTAAAATTAGAAAATTGTAAATTATAGTATGTACATTAGAAAATATTAGAAAATTGTAACTTAATAAAATAAGAAAATTGTAAATTTTAGTATGTACATTAGAAACTATTAGAAAATTATAACTTAGTAAACATTAGAAAATATTAGAAAATTACAACTTAGAACATTAGAAAACTGTAATTATAATGTTAGAAAATATTATAAAAAATTGTAACTTAGTACATGTGTTAGAAAATTATAGAAAACCATATAGTACGAAATGTTAGAAATTAAAAATTTATTTGTTTTTCAATTATTTTAAAAGTTGGTAAATTTATTAGGAATCTCTCTCTCTCTCTCTCTATTTAATTATTTACATGTATATGTTTTATAACTTTATATATGTATGTATATATATATATATACATTATTCATGTAGAGTTAGATGTTAAACTATTACATGCCTTAGAATGTATGTCCTAGTACACTTTAATACACTTAGAGGACCCAAGTAGTACATGTACCTTAGGACCCTTTAGGACCGGGCTACATTGACATTTAAACATTTTTAAGAACCCACTTGTATGACCCTTTAAAATATAGGAGGACATGTGACCTATTAGAACTCAAGTTAATCTATACCTCCAGGACCCTTAAGATCTATTATCTAGGACCCAAGTAATCATATTGAACCCTAACATGAAATTAGGTAACCATATTGAACCCTAACACATGAAACCTTAAAACCATACTGAACCCTAACATGAAACCTTAAAACCATATTGAACCCTAACATGAAACTCTAGAACAAATTAACCCTAGACATGTGAAACTGAAAAATAAATCAACATAAACTATAGTTCATTAACCCTAGCATGAAACTCTAGAAAATTAAGGTCCTAAGATGAAACTGAAACATAAATATTGACATAAACTAGATAATATTAGTTCCCTTACTTTCATAAAAGGTAATGTATATGAAACCATTAAACCATATTGAACCCTAACACATGAAACTCTAACAAATTAACCCTAGACATGAAACTGAAACATAAAGATCAACATAAATTACATTGTGTATTAACCTTAGAACATGAAACCTTAACCATATTAAACCAGGTTACATGAAACTGTAACATAAATCCTTAACCTATATTGAACCCTAACATGAAACCTTAACTAGATATGAAACCCTAACCATATAAAACCCTAACTTGAAACTCTAACAAATTAAGGTCACGTAATGTTATGAAAGGTCGTAACATAAAACCTTAACCATATTGAACTAGGTAACATGAAACCTTAACTAGATATGAAACCCTAACATGAAACCAGGTAACATGAAACTGAAACATAAATCAACATATTTACTTAACATTTTAACCCTAACATGAAACCTTAACCATATTGAATCGGGTTAAACATGAAACCCTAACATGAAACCTTAACCATGTATTGAACCCTGACATGAAACCTTAACCATATATATGAATTTATGGACCTAACATGAAACCTTTTAACCATATGAAACCAGGTAACATGAAACCTTAACCATATTGAACCCTTTAACATGAAACTCTAACTATATTGAACCCTAACATTCAAAACTCTAAAAAATTAACCCTAACATGAAACTGAAACATAAAATAATATAAACTTAACATTTTAACCCAAACATGAAACCTTAACCATATATTGAATCAGGTTAAACATATTGACCCGAGTTCATGTAACCTTAACCTATTTATGACCTATTAATACCCCTTAGTACATGTCCAAGGACCCTTAAGACAGGTAATAGGAACCTTAAGACCTAATAGGACCCCAAGTAAGAAAGTTAGAATTTTATACATTCATCTATATTTGTTTCCATTTTACACGCAAAAGTATAACATGTTTAATCAAGTACTCAATTGTTAACATTTAGCTTTCATGTGTACATGTATGTTACATCTCTAGATGGCCACCTAGGATGTACCTGCACATGATGTACCAGATCAGGATGCACATCGCACTCCTAATCTGGCAAGTATTTTTCTGACATCCGAGATAGAGATGGATAAACTTAGAGAGAACATCCGCACGTTGGGTCAGATTACATATATAGAAATATTTGTGCTAGTATACTGACGAGTTTAGAGGACATGACTACTAGATTCAGATCACATTCTTCTTTCATGCCACAGGTCATAGATACTATTTTTTGAGAGTTGAGAGCTGAGGTTTCGGGTGATGTTTCCTTGGAGACGGTCCAAAACTGTGTCCCCAAGTAAATCATCAAATGATAGGTCTTCCCATTTTATAAGGGGAAGACCAAGGTGAGGGATTATTAGGTTACACGGTGTAGGACTCAACAGATTGCATGCATGATATACCACCATTTTCTTGCAGCACATGGTTGTTATCCGAATAATGACCATATTCCATTATATTTTGCACAACAGTTGTACGTTGAGTTCCATTTGGGACTTAGGGTCAACTATTTAGATCTACCTGGATATTGCTGTTAGGGGTGTGGTAAATTTTCCTACAATGATCAGTATCGTAGGGCTAATTGGGTTGTACATAGTCATAGAGAGCTAGTTGGGCACATGACTCTGACAATGGCACCAATGATGGCTGCTACTGCAAATAGAGTGGTCATTGCTTCACATAGGGGATTAGTGGACAGGATAGGTGAGATCGCATCTACAGCCACCTCTATCACTTCAGATATAGTGGGCAGATATATTTTGACTAGACCGAGTCGAGGCAGACCTTCCACTGAGGCTTCATCTAGTACTGTTGCAGGGGTTAGTGATGAGACATATAGATCTTTTGGTCTTCCTCCACCTGGAGAGATACGAGCACTTTCTAGCCATCATTGTCATTTGGATGTGGCACTTTACTATTTGGAGGATCTCCTGTAGTCCTATTATTATATTGCAGACATGCAGAGTATCCCAACACATTCAATTAGAGATGTCATGAGAGTTGTATAGGGTCTTATAGTTCCACCAACTCAGGACACACCATCTCGCTAGGCACAACATAGTTCACAGAACTCTGCAAAGTTCTCTGCACCATCTACTCAGGCACATCATAGTTCACAACACTCTGTAGAGCACTTTGGACCATCTACTCAGGCACATCATAGTTCACAGGACTCTGCAAAGCGCTCTGCACCCACTGATCAGTCTGCAGCTATAGAGATAGGTATGCGGGTTGGAAATGTATGCATCAAAGTTGACAACCTTGACACATTTGATGAGCAGTTGCGTGGGTTGAGTCAGGTGGACTCTGGCATTGATATTGGATCATATATGCATTTTTTATTTCCTTCTGGTGCTTCAAGCTCTACATCGGTCCCCTCCCAGCTACACACACCCCTACACTCTTCATTATTAGAGACCTTGAGGAAAGATGGTGGTGTGGGTGATGATATTTTAGTTGATGATATGATGGTGGACTACGCTAGTGATCCTCTTGGTCCTGAGACCCAGGTATATAAAGTATTCTTTTCTCCTTTCTAGAAGTTTTAGTGAACAATTAATTATGGATATATATGTGTATTGATGTTTGTTCAATGTATAATATTTTGCAGGCATAGTTAGCAGAGCCCATTACCTCTAGTATGGGCTTGGAGCATCTTCATATGACACCTACTAGTGGTCATGTAATTTTTAAATATATATACATACCTAGTTTTAAACATGCATGTGTACACTTATATGTTACATAATATATTACTCAATTTGATGGATCACAGTTAGAGGATGCTCGTGACACTTGGGTAGAGCACATTATCTCTAGTGTGGGTTCGAAGAAACTTCATAGGAGAGATTCAGCAGATGTGACACCTACTAGAGGCCAGGTAAGTTTTAAATATATATGTAAGTTTAAATGTGCATTTATAACATGTTTGAGTATTTAAATATATGTAAGTTTAAACGTGCATTTATATTCGCAGGAATCAGTTGCTGCTTCACAGCCAGAGGATGGTCGTGGAAATCGGTCAGATGGTCACTCTATTCACATGTGCTTGGATGACTCCCTAGTTTAGGACATGTTGCACAAATCTTTGATTTGAGACTATATTTGATGGTTTCATTCCTGATTTGATATTGGATTATATGGTTTCATTGGATTTGATATTTTTAGTTTATGATTCGAGACATATATATTTATTAGCTGATTAGCTTATTTGATTAGATGGTTTGATTAGATGGTTTCATTGGATTTGATATTTTCAGTTTATGATTTGAGACATATATTTATTAGCTGATTAGCTGATTTGATTAGATGGTTTCGTTTGATTAGATGGTTTCATTGGATTTGATATCTTCAGTTTATGATTCAAGACATATATTTATTAGCTGATTTGATTAGATGGTTTTATTTGATTAGATGTTATTCTTAATTTAATTTTATTAGATTATATAATGGTATTATTTGGTTAGATGGTTTGATTAGATGGTTTAATTTGATTAGATTATATAATGGTTTTATTTTCTTAGATGGTTTAATTTGATTAGATACATTATCCTTAATTTAATTTGAATGTTATCCTTTATTTAATTTGGTTAGATGTTATCCTTAATTTAATTTTCTATCCTTCATTTAATTTGATGTTAGATCATAAGTAATCTAGAACTAATTTCATCATTGAATGTAATCTTGAAGCATACATAAGTAATCTATAAAATGTCAAATTAGTAATCTAACAATCAAATCATT
>MU223299.1:533163-554952 GCA_018584345.1 Thuja plicata | reverse complement strand
CTTGCTATCATATTCATTGACCTCTTCTTAGCAAGACTTAAGGGTTGAACATTAGCAAGTGATCTCAAATTTTCCACATCCATTGAAAGTAAATGATCTAAGTTTCTATAATTAATATTTCTCTTTATAGTTTGAACTAAATTTATATGTTCATCCATACCAGTAGGAGTACGTGATCCTAAACCTTCTCCAACATCAATTGCCTGAGCTTCCATAGGGAGTGATCCTGACCCTTCTTCAATGTGCAATTCTTCGACTTGACTTGACCCTCCTACTTCAGCTTGTCCTTCACCTTTTTTAGTTTTATGATAATATCTCAATGTAGCATCACGATTTCTTTTTTCAGCGCCAGGCGATCTTTTTCTAGAAGATTTATGTTTTCTTCCCTTCTTGTTCCCCATTTCTTCTCTTCAAAAATGTCTTCAAAAAAATACTTTGTTATACTATTTCTCCTCTTCAAAATTATACCTTCAAAAAAATAGAAATAACAATTCTTATTCCAAAAATGTATTTGTAAAAAATGAACAATAATAGAAAAATTGAATTTACTTGTTACAATTCGGTAAAAAACAAACAAACAAAAAATGTTACTTTTATACCTTTCTAATTTTTTTTTCAAAAAATTTCAACATAGCCAACTGAGTTCGCGTGAAGTGGAAAAGATAAAAATTTGGTGGGCTAATTGTCACTATATTTTTCACATAGGCGTCTTCACGTGAAGAGTATTCATGCGAATACCCCTAGACCCCTTCGTACGAAGGGGGTCTTCGCCCGAAGTACCCTAAAATGAAAATTTCTTGCCAGAAAAAAATGTCCTAAAATTTGGTTTTTCAAGGCCTCAAAAAATGACCAAATCAAATGTTATCCTCAAATACATGATGCCAAATGATGGGATTCAGAACAAGCTTTCTAATGAATATAATTTTAATACATATTGAGTTCATTATCACTTTCAAATATTACTTTAACTAAACATAGGTTGTTTGGCGAATCAACAACGTGTCTCTCCAAGGCTTTGGGGAAAATAGTAAATTACAAAAAAAAAATTATGAAAAATATGTAGGAAAAGTGTATTTGTGTTACCTTTCTATATAAAAAAAGATTTGAATTTTGATATATACATTTCAACTTACAGTGATCAAAGTGACCTTATGTCTAAATTATAGTTACTGTCACTTTAGAACTTAATAAACTATGAAATATTGACCCAAAATGAATAAAATCAATTACATCCTCTAGATATTGAAGTTAAAAATATAATTTCAAAATAATTACATCGTTATCATATTTTAAAAAAGCGTCATGCTGATCAAAGTGAAAGTCACTTCTTCAAATCATAGTTTTTTCACACAAACCACTTTTTGAAGGAGAAGGAAAAATGAATTTTAATGAACTTTACTTTTTTTTTTTTTAAATATATTTAGAAACCAGAAATAAAATGCTAAAAGACCCTAGTTTACATCATCTTCAAATTCCTTATATTTTTGCGTCAATAGGTGTTTTAAAAAGAATTTTTTTCTCAAAATGTTGATCTTTGTGTCAAAGTTGGCCAAAAAGTGGGACACACTATTGTGGGATCACCCTTGACTATAACAAAATGGTATGGGTAATCTTTCTATGACACAAATCAGAAGCATTTAAAAGGTTTAAAGTTTTAAGGAAAATGGTTGAGAGAGAGACTTATTTAAATTTAAAATGTTTAAGATCAGATAAGGGAGGCGAATTTACCTCTCAAGATTTTGTCGAATACTGTGAAAAACATGGTATCAAAATGCAATATTCTATAGCACGTACACCACAACAAAATGGAGTGGTTGAAAGGAAAAATAGAACGGTAAAATAAAAGTCTAGGACTATGATGAATGAATCAAACTTACCTGATAAATTTTGGAAAGAGGCAGTACATACAACTGTGTATATTCTTAACAGAGTTCAAGTCAGGGTAAGAACTACATGCACCCCTTATGAATTATGGCATGGGAAAACTGCTTCTCTTAAACACTTTAGAATATTTGGTTGCAAATGCTATATTAAAAATGACTCTGAAAATTTGGATAGTTATCAATCAAAATTGATGAAGGCATTTTTCTTGGCTATTCTTCAAACAGTAAGGCTTACAAGTGCTTCAACAAATGGTTGAATAAAGTGATTGAATTTGTAAATGTAATTTTTGATGAAAATCTGAATATGATTAAAAATAATTTGACTATTGAAGAAGAATCAAATCTAGAACTTGGCAATACTTCAACTTCTGTTGAAACAGTTGATCCTAAACAAGTTGAACCTAGCCTAAAAAAAGATGAGGAACTTACAAATATCAGCACAGGTGTACCTTAGAAAACACCCTCAAAAATTATTTCTAAGAGACATCCTGACACACTTGTCATTGGTGATAAAAATGCTGGTATACTGACTCGTGCAAAAGAAAAACAGGAGGAACATGCTCAAATGGTTGAACACTTTTGTCTCATAATTGATTTTGAACCACAAAATATCTCTGAATCCTTAAACAATCAGCCTTGGTTAAATGCTATTGAAGATGAAATCAGTCAAATTGAAAAAAAACAAAACATGGGAACTTGTCCCTCGTCCTGATGACAAAAATGTGATTGGCAGAAAATGGGTTTTCAGAAACAAACTAGATGAATCAGGAAAAGTTGTTAGAAACAAGGCAAGATTTGTATGTAAAGGGCATTCTCAACAGGAAGGGATAGATTTTGGTGAAACTTTTTCTCTTGTGGCACATTTAGAATCTATTCGAATGTTTCTTGCTTATGCTTCATATAAAACTTTTATAGTTTACCCGATGGATGCTAAAACTGCATTCTTAAATGGTTATCTCAAAGAAGAGGTATATATGGAGCAACCAGAAGGGTTTGAATCTTCTGAATATCTAGGTCATGTGTACAGGTTAAAAACAGCACTTTATGGTCTGAAACAAGCACCTCATGCTTGGTATTCCAAACTTGATTCTCATCTAATTTCAAAAGGTTTTACAAAAGGTAACCTTGACAACACACTACATACAAAAGTTGTTAATAATGATCTTCTAGCTCTATTGAAATTTATGTTGATGATATTATCTTTGGATCAACTAATGATGAATTGACTAAATGTTTCTCAACTATTATGGAATCCAAATTTGAAATGCCTATGTTAGGGCCCCTAACATTTTTCTTGGGGATTCAAGTATCTCAACTAGAACATGGTCTGTTTATATCTCAAGTTAAATATGCAAAAGAGATGTTGAAAAGGTTTCAAATGGATCAATGCAATTATGTTAGTACGCCTATGGAAATCAGAAGCAAGTTGGTCAAATTTGATGACTCACTTCTTGTTGACAAACATGAATATCGATCCATGATAGGCATTTTACTATAACTTACTACATCTAGGACTGATTTCATGCAAGCTATTTGTTTGGTTTCACGATTTCAATATGCTCCTAGAGAATCTCATCTAAATGTTGTAAAAAGAATCTTCAATTGTATTCAAGGCACTTTAGATTTTGGTTTATGGTACCCCAAGCATGATGAATTTACTTTATTAAGTTATACTGATGTTGATTGGGGTGGTTGTATGGATGACCAACGTAACACTAGTGGTGAAACTATTTTTCTTGGTGAATGGTTGGTTGCTTGGCACAGTAAGAAACAAGAATGCGTTACTTTGTCAACTGCTGAATCTAAATTTATTGCAGCCACAAAATATTGTACTCAGATATTGTGGATGTCCTATCAGTTAGAAGATTTGGGCATTATAGTTTCAAAACCTATGTCTATTTTTTGTAACACTAGTGCTATTCAAATATCTAAAAATCCTGTAATGCATTCTCGCACCAAGAATATTTCCATTAAGTTACAATTTTTGCATGAACAAGTCTCTTCCAATGAATTCATGTTGATTCATATTTCCTCACAAGCATAGGTTGCAGACATATTTACTAAGGCTCTTCAAAAAGAGCAATTTGCACAGTTACGTGATCAGTTGGGAGTCTACTCTCAATCATTTCTTACTGCCTGATTTTTTGTTTTTTATTTTTTTTTTGGGGGGGGGGAACTTTCATGCTAGCTCCTGGTTCAACCCTCTTTGTCCTTGATGACAAAAAGGGGGAGAAATTGGTATATGCACATTGGATGTTGGTTCTCATATTAGCTATTGGCTATTGGCTCTATGATCTTTGTTATGATATTGGTTTTTGGTTGGTATTATACTTGGTGTAGCATCTTGGTTTCTAAGATCCTTTGATGATATGGACACACTTTGGAATTTAGTGTTTGATATAGTTTTGGAGCTTGGTATAATATAGATTGGCACATTTTGTTTGACATTTGGTTCAGTTTTGGTACAGTTGGTATAATACAGATTGGCACATGTTGTTTGACATTTGGCTCAGTTTTCGTACAGGTTTTGGAAATTGATTGAGTGATTATAAATCTTGTAGTTACAAGGTTATAGTTTCAGCATGGCTATTTGACAGAGATACTTGAAAAGAAAGGTTGAATTTTTGTTGCTAACTCCATTTGTTCTAATAGTTATATTTTTTCCATGAAGGACAAAGGAGGAGTTTGTTGACCTATTTGTCCTTGGTGACAAAAATGGCATGATTAAAGCCATGTGCATATCTACATCTTAATTTGGGTGTTCGTGGCACTTAGCCACACAAAAGGGTTTAAAAGACAAAATATGAGTTGAATAAATGAGCTCACTTTGCATTGGTATGTGGATTATCAGAAGAAGTCTTTGTTAAAGTTATGTACTTTAAATCAGCAAATGAGGTATGGAAAAATCTTGAATCCATTGATCAAGGTGATGAGAAAGTTAGAGAATCCAAATTGATTACTTTGAAAACTCAGTTTAATTCTTTAAAAATGAATAGTGATGAATCAGGAGTAGCCTATTTTCTACATATTGATGAAATTGTAAATGCTCATAAGGGCCTTGGTGAAGAAATTTATGAACATGATGTGGTTGCTAAAGTTATTAGAACACTATTACCTAAATTCAAAACTAAGATTTCTGCTCTTGAGGAAAATAAACACTTTTCTAAAATGATTGTTCATAAGCTTCAAAGCATACTTACAGCCTATGAAATGAGGATTAGCAATGGCCCATCAACATCTAACAAAACAACTTTCAAATTTGAGAAACACGAGTATAGTGAATCTGAACTCTCTAATATTTTTGAAGCACTACTTGTTAGGAAACTTTGGAAAAAGTTTCAGGGAAAATTTAAATGTTTTGGCTGTGGCAAAGCTGGACATTTTTCCACAAATTGTCCGTATCTAGATTTAAGTAAAGATGATGAAAAATCTGAAAAGACTTTGAAAAAACCTTGGAATCCTAGTAAGAAATTTAATAAAAAAAGTCTCATGTCAAAATAGGATTCTGATGATGACTCTGATGAGTCAAATTGTGAAAATGGTCAAACATTATTTATGACTAAAGTTGAACCCATTGAAATCAGTTCTAAAAAACTAGAATCAGATTCTGATACTAAATTAAATGAAGTCAATCTTGAAGAAGAATTTCTTTGTTCTCTTCAAGAAGTCAAAAGACTCAAAAATCTAGTCAATGACTATGGAGATTCTAACCAAATTCTGCAACTGGTTCTAGGGTAAAAGCACAAAGTTGTGTTACGTTTCAGGACCACTTATCAGCACAGCTAAATTTTAGTATTTCTAAATAAAAATTAATTTTTGTCAAATAAATGGTCTAGCTAGATTCATTCTAGCTAAGCTAGATAAGTGGTTAAACTTTCCCAATTGGAAATGTCTATTAAATGCATGTTTTATACCAATTACCAAAGAAATAAAATTATTTCAGAAAATTGATGTTTCAATAGCCCCTACTCTTTTTAATGATATTTTAAAAAAATATAAAAAATACCCTTTTGTAGAGCTCAAAGTCAAGATTATTGTCATATAAATTTTATAATATTTTGATTAGATCTAATATATTATAATTTCAAAATACAACAAGTAGGTATTTTAACATTTGAGAAGATGTTCCTCCAAATAAATAAATAAAAATATTAAACCATATCAAAAAAATTTAAAATTTCTATTTAACACTAGAGGAGAGAGTCTTCTTCAAGAATATGTAATTTTTGTTCTGATTGGTGTATATTTGATAGGGGAAATTTGGAGGGAGATGAAAACTGTCGATTTCAAATAAGTTCAACTTTGAGCATTTACAATGGAGAAAATATACATTGAAAACCAATCTTTCTTCTTTTTTGCACTAGCTATACATTTTTTCTATAAGATATTTTGAAATCAGAGGAAAAATAGATTATTTGCATATACTTGTTTCGAGGGAACTAGACCCTAGATTTTTCAGCAATTTTCAACAATGGAAAAATGGACTTCAAAAATTAAAAAACTATGTACATTCTTGTTCAACTTTTTTCAAAAAAATTATAGACATAAACTTAATCCACTTTTACACATTTCTTTACTTTACATCATCCTCAAATTCTAAATACAAATGCCACCTTTTATGTCATTAAAGTTGAACAGTTTGCATGTTGTGGTCCTTTTCCTTTATAAAAGTGTGACACAGGTTTATACTTTTACCCTCTAGCAAATACTAATAAGATCATTGAAAATCAAAAAGGTCTTATCGATGAAAAGGAGTTAGAAATCAGGAAATTACAGAAATAGGTCTACAGTCTTGAAAGCCAAAAACAATCTGAAAAGGGTGAAACATCATATCAAAACACTGCAAATAGAAATCGGTTTTCAAATAATAGATTCTTCCATGGCTATTTTCATTTTTTCCACTTGTTTGGACATTAAGTTAGTAACTGTAGATTTACAAAAAAATTCACTTTTACCTACAAACAAAATTTTGGTGTTTTAAGGAACATAAGATGCTTTGCATGTTTTCAATATGGGCATACTTCTAATCATTGTAAACTGTTGAAACAACCTACTAAGGTTTGAAGACCAAAGCTTGAACAAACTATGCTTGTCCAAACAGCTTTCATATCTACTAAATATACCATCTGGGTGTTAGATAGTGGGTGTTCTCATCATATGACAGTGGACAAAAGTAATTTCTTAACTTTAAGAGATCATCCAGAAGGTTTTGTTAAGTTTGGGGACAACCCTGGTCTTTACATAACTGGAATTGGAAATGTTATGATAAATAATGATACTCCCATAAATGATGTTTACTATGTTGAATGGTTGAAATATAATTTACTAAGCATCAGTTAGATATGTGACAGTGGATGTCAAGTTATGTTCAATTCTTATCAAAGCACTATTAAAAACAAGTCTGGTAAAATAATAGCTAATGGTTTTAGAACACCTGGAAATTTGTCTAATCTATCAGATTCCATAAGTCAAGAACAATCCACAAGCATATGTCTTATGAGTCACATAGATGAAAACTGGTTGTGGCATAAAAGGTTTGGCCATGTAATTTTTGACAATATAGTCACAATTACTATGCATAAAATTGTCAGAGGTTTACCTTTGATCAGTAAACCAACAAGTACAATCTGCAGCGAATGCATTAAAGGAAAACAAACCAAGTCATCATTCAAAACTAAAGAATCCCTATCTTCAAGACCATTAGAGTTGATTCATATAGATTTGTGTGCTCCCACTAAGACCCAGTCCTTAAATGGGGAAAAATACTTCATGTTGTTTGTAGATGACTATACCAGAATGGTATGGGTAACCTTTCTTAGACAAATAAAAAGCATTCAAAAGGTTTAAATTTTTCAAGAAAATAGTTGAGAGATAGACTTATTTAAATTTAAAATGTTTAATATTAGATAAGGGAGGTGAATTTACCTCTCAAGATTTTGTCGAATATTGTGAAATACATGGTATCAAAAGGAAATATTCTACAGCACATACACCACAACAGAATGGAGTGGTCAAAAGGAAAAAGAAAATAGTAAAAGAAATGGCTAGGACTATGATGAATGAATCAAACTTAGTTGATAAATTTTGGAAAGAGGCAGTACATACAACTATGTATATTCTTAATAGAGTTCAAGTGAGGGTAATAACTGCATGTACCCCTTATGAATTATGGCATGGAAAAACTGCTTCTATTAAACACTTTAGAATATTTGAATGCAAACGCTATATTAAAAATGACTCTGAAAATTTAGATAGTTTTTAATCAAAATCTGATGAAGGCATTTTTCTTGGCTATTCTTCAAACAGTAAGGCTTACAAGTGCTTCAAAAAATGGTTGAATAAAGAGATTGAATCCATAATTATACTTTTTGATGAAAATCTGAATATGATTAAAAATGATTTGACTATTGAAGAATAATCAGATCTAGAACTTGTTAATACTTCAACTTCTATTGAAACAGTTCATCCTAAACAAGTTGAACCTAGCCTAAACAAAGATGATGATCTTACAAATATTAGCATAGGTGTACCTCAGAAAACACCCTCAAGAATTATTTCTAAGATACATCCTGAAACACTTGTCATTGGTGATAAAAATGCTTGTATACTGACTCGTGGAAAAGCAAAATAGGAGGAAAAGGCTCAAATGGTTGAACACTTTTGTCTCATAATTGATTTTGAACCACAAAATATCTTTGAAGCCTTAAATAATAAGTCTTGGTTAAATGCTATGAAAGATGAAATCAATCAAATTGAAAAAAAGAAAACATGGGAACTTGTCCCTCGTCCTGATGACAAAAATGTGATTGGTAGAAAATGGGTTTTCAGAAACAATCTAGATGAATTAGGAAAAGTGATTAGAAACAAGGCAAGATTTTTATGTAAAGGGTATGCTCAAAAGGAAGGGATAGATTTTCGTGAAACTTTTTCTCCTGTGCAACATTTAGAATCTATTCGAATGTTTCTTGCTTATGCCTCATATAAAAATTTTACAGTTTACCAGATGGATGTTGAAACTGCATTCTTAAATGGTTATCTCGAAGAAGAGGTATATATGGAGCAACCAGAAGGGTTTGAATCTTCTGAATATCTAGGTCATGTGTAAAGGTTAAAAAAGGCACTTTATGGTTTGAAACAAGCATCTCGTTCTTGGTATTCTAAAATTGATTCTCATCTTATTTCAAAAGGTTTTACAAAAGGTAAGGTTGACAACACACTACATACAAAAGTTGTTAATAATGATCTTCTAGCTCTATTGAAATTTATGTTGATGATATTATCTTTGGATCAACTAATGATGAATTGACTAAATGTTTCTCAGCTATTATGGAATCTGAATTTGAAATGCCTATGTTAGGGCCTCTAACATTTTTCTTGGGGATTCAAGTATCTCAGTAGGAACATGGTCTGTTTATATCTCAAGTTAAATATGAAAAAGAGATGTTGAAAAGGTTTCAAATGGATCAATGCAATTCTGTCAGTATGCCTATGGAAATTGGAAGCAAGTTGGTCAAAGTTGAAGAGTCAGTTATTGTTGACCAACATGAATATCAGTCCATGATAGGGAGTTTACTATAACTTACTGCATCTAGGCCTGATTTGATGCAAGTTGTTTGTTTGGTTTCACAATTTCAATCTACTCATAGAGAATCTCATCTAAATGTTGTAAAAATAATCTTCAATTATATTCAAGGCACTTTAGATTTTGGTTTATGGTACACCAAGCTTGATGACTTTACTTTATTAAGTTATACTGATGTTGACTGGGGTGGTTGTATCGATGACCAACGTAGCACTAGTGGTGCAACAATTTTTCTTGGTGAACAGTTGGTTGCTTGACATAGTAAGAAACAAGAATGCGTTACTTTGTCAACTACTAAATCTAAAGTTATTGCAGCCACAACATGTTGTACTCAAATATTGTGGATGTCCTATCAATTAGCAGATTTGGGCATTATAATTTCAAAACCTATGTCTATTTTTTGTGACAACACCAGTGCTATTCAAATATCTAAAAATCCTGTAATGCATTCTCGCACCAAGAATATTTCATTTAAGTTACAATTTTTGCATGAACAAGTCTCTTCCACTGAAGTCATGTTGATTCATGTTTCATCACAAGCATAGGTTGCAGACATATTTACTAAGGCTCTTCCCAAAGAGCAATTTGCACAGTTACGTGATCAGTTGGGAGTCTACTCTCAATGATTTCTTACTGCCTTAATTTTTTATTTTTTTTGGCGGGGGTGGGCGGGGAAGCTTTCATGATAGCTCCTGGTTCAACCCTTTTTGTCCTTGATGACTAAAATGGGGAGCAATTGGTATATGCACATTGGATCTTGGTTCTCATATTGGCTATTGGCTATTGGCTCTATCATCTTTGTTATGATATTGGTTTTGGGTTGGTATTATCATTGGCGTAGCATCTTGGTTTCTGAGATCCTTTGATGATATGGACACACTTTGTAATTTAGTGTTTGATACAGTTTTGGAGCTTGGTATAATATAGATTGGCACATTTTTTTTTACATTTGGTTCAGTTTTTGTACATTTGGTATAATATAGATTGGCACATTTTGTTTGACATTTGGCTTAGTTTTGGTACAGGTTTTGTAAATTGATTGAGTGATTCTAAATCTTGTGGTTGCAAGGTAATTATAGTTTCAGCATGGCTATTTGATAGAGATACTTGAAAAGAAAGGTTCAATTGTTGTTGGTAACTCTGTTTGAACTGATAGTTATATTTTTGCCATCAAGGACAAAGGGGGAGTTTGTTGACCCATTTGTCCTTGGTGACAAAAATGGCATGATTAAAGCCATGTGCATATCTACATCTTAATTTGGGTGTTCATGGCACTTAACTACACAAAATGGTTTAAAAGACAAAATATGAGTTGGATATAAATGAGCTCGCTTTGCATTATTATGCGGATTATCAAAATAAGTCTTTGTTAAAGTTATGTACTTTAAATCAACAATTGAGGTATGGAAAAAGCTTGAATCCATTGATCAAGGTGATGAGAAAGTTAGAGAATCCAAATTGATTACTTTGAAAATTCAGTTTAATTCTTTAAAAATGAATAGTGATGAATCAGTAGCAGCCTATTTTCTACGTATTGATGAAATTGTAAATGCTCGAAAGGGCCTTGGTGAAGAAATTTATGAACATGATGTGGTTGCTAAAGTTATTAGAACACTATTACCTAAATTCAAAACTAAGATTTCTGCTCTTGAGGAAAAGAAACACTTTTTGAAAATAATTGTGCATAAGCTTCAAAGCATACTTACAGCCTATGAAATGAGGATTGGCAATGGCCCATCAATATCTAACGAAACGACTTTCAAAGTTGACAAACACGAGGATAGTGAATCTGAACTCTCTGATGTTTTTGAAGCACTACTTGTTAGGAAACTTTGGAAAAAGTTTCAGGGAAAATTTAAATGTTTTGGCTATGGCAAAGTTGGACATTTTGCAGCAAAGTGTCCATATCTAGATTTAAGTAAATATGATGAAAAATCAGAAAAGACTTTCAAAAAACCTTGGAATCCTAGTAAGAAATTTAATAAAAAAAGAGTCTTATGTCAAAAGAGGATTCTGATGATGACTCTGATGAGTCAAATTGTGAAAATAGTCAAACATTATTTATGACTAAAGTTGAA
The DNA here is from genome assembly GCA_018584345.1 of Thuja plicata. Classification (NCBI taxonomy): domain Eukaryota; kingdom Viridiplantae; phylum Streptophyta; class Pinopsida; order Cupressales; family Cupressaceae; genus Thuja; species Thuja plicata. Next base: position 543,409 of record MU223299.1, on the reverse strand, counting down.
CCCATTGAAATCAGTTCTAAAAAACTAGAATCAGATTCTGATACTAAATTAAATGAAGTCAATCTTGAAGAAGAATTGCTTTGTGCTCTTCAAGAAGTCAAAAGACTCAAAAATCTAGTCAATGCCTATGAAGATTCTAACCAAATTCTGCAACTGGGTCTAGCAAATACTAATAAGATCATTGAAACTCAAAAAGGTTTGATCGATGAAAAGGAGTTAGAAATCAGGAAATTATAGAAACAAGTCTACAGTCTTGAAAGCCAAAAGAAATCTGAAAAGGGTGAAATGTCATATCAAAACACTACAAATAGAAAGAAGTTTTTGAATAATAGATTATTCCATGGCTATTATCATTTTTGCCACTTGTTTGGACATAAAGTTAGTAACTGCAGATTTACAAAAAAATCACTTTTGGCTAAAAATAGAATTTTGGTGTTTTAAGGAACATAAGATGCTTTGCATGTTTTCAATATGGGCATACTTCTAATCATTGTAAAATGTTGAAACAACCTACTAAGGTTTTGGGACAAAAGCTTGAACAAACTATGCTTGTCTAGACAACTTTCATATCTACTAAATATACCATCTGGGTGTTAGATAGTGGGTGTTCTCATCATATGACAGGGGACAAAAGTAAGTTCTTAACTTTAAAAGATCATCCAGGAGGTTTTGTTAAGTTTGGGGACAACCCTGGTCTTTACATAACTGGAATTGGAAATGTTATGATAAATAATGATACTCCCATAAATGATGTTTACTATGTTGAACAATTGAAATATAATTTACGAAGCATCAGTTAGATATGTGATAGTGGATGTCAAGTTATGTTCAATTCTTATGGAAGCACTATTTAAAGCAAGTCTGGTAAAATAATAGCTAATGGTTTTAGAACACCTGGAAATTTGTATAATCTATCAGATTCCACAAGTCAAGAACAACCCACAAGCATATGTCTTATGAGTCACATAGATGAAAACTGGTTGTGGCATAAAAGGTTTGGCCATGTAAATTTTGACAATATAGTCAGAATTAGTATGCATAAAAATGTCAGGGGTTTACCTTTGATCAGTAAACCAACAAATACAATCAGCAGGGAATGCATTAAAGGAAAACAAACAAAGTCATCATTCAAAATAGAAGAAATATTGTCATCAAGACCATTAGAGTTGATTCATACAGATTTGTGTGGTCCCACTAAGACCAAGTCCTTAAATGGGGAAAAATACTTCATGTTGTTTGTAGATGATTATACCAGAATGGTATGGGTAACCTTTCTTAGACACAAATAAGAAGCATTCAAAAGGTTTAAAGTTTTCAGGAAAATGGTCGAGAGAGAGACTTATTTAAATTTAAAATGTTTAAGATCAGATAAGGGAGGTGAATTTACCTCTCAAGATTTTGTCGAATATTGTGAAAAACATTGTATCAAAAGGCAATATTCTGTAGCACGTACACCACAACAGAATGGAGTGGTCGAAAGGAAAAATAGAACAGTAAAAGAAATGGCTAGGACTATGATGAATGAACCAAACTTACCTTATAAATTTTGGAAAGAGGCAGTACATACAATTATGTATATTCTTAACAGAGTTCAAGTCAGGGTAAGAACTGCATGTACCCCTTATGAATTATGACATAGAAAAACTGCCTCTGTTAAACACTTTAGAATATTTGGTTGCAAATGCTATATTTAAAATGACTCTAAAAATTTGGATAGTTTTCAATCAAAATCTGATGAAGGCATTTTTCCTGGCTATTTTTCAAACATTAAGGCTTACAAGTGCTTCAACAAACAGTTAAATAAAGTGATTGAATTCGTAAATGTAATTTTTGATGAAAATCTGAATATGATTAAAAATGATTTGACTATTGAAGAAGAATCAGATATAGAACTTGGTAATACTTCAACTTCTATTGAAACAGTTGATCATAAACAAGTTGAGCCTAGCCTAAACAAAGATGAGGATCTTACAAATATTAGTGCAGGTGTACCTCAGAAAACACCCTCCAAAATTATTTCTAAGAGACATCCTGACAAACTTGTCATTGGTGATAAAAATGCTTGTATACTGACTCGTGGAAAAGCAAAACATGAGGAACAGGCTCAAATGGTTGAACACTTTTGTCTCATAACTAGTTTTGAACCACAAAATATCTCTGAAGGCTTAAACAATCAGTCTTGGTTAAATGCTATGAAAGATGAAATCAATCAAATTGAAAAAAACAAAACATGGGAACTTGTCCCTCGTCTTGATGACAAAAATGTGATTGGCAGAAAATGGGTTTTTAGAAACAAACTAGATGAATCAGGAAATGTGATTAGAAACAAGGAAAGATTTTTATGTAAAGGGTATGCTCAATAGGAAGGGATAGATTTTGGTGAAACTTTTTCTCCTGTGGCACATTTAGAATATATTCAAATGTTTCTTGCTTATGCCTCATATAAAAATTTTACAGTTTACTAGATGGATGTTAAAACTGCATTCTTAAATGGTTATCTCGAAGAAGAGGTATATATGGAGAAACCAGAAGGGTTTGAATCTTCTGAATATCCAGGTCATGTGTACAGGTTAAAAAAGGCACTTTATGTTCTGAAATAAGCACCTCGTGCTTGGTATTCCAGACTTGATTCTCATCTAATTTCAAAAGGTTTTACAAAAGGTAAGGTTGACAACACACTGCATACAAAAGCTGTTAATAATGATCTTCTAGCTCTATTGAAATTTATGTGGATGATATTATCTTCGGTTCAACTAATGATGAATTGACTAAATGTTTCTTAGCTATTATGGAATCCGAATTTGAAATGCCTATGTTAGGGCCTCTAACATTTTTCTTGGGGATTCAAGTATCTCACTTGGAACATGGTCTGTTTATATCTCAAGTTAAATATGCAAAAGAGATGTTGAAAAGGTTTCAAATGGATCAATGTAATTCTCTCAGTACGCCTATGGAAATCGGAAGCAGGTTGGTCAAAGTTGATGACTCACTTCTTGTTGACCAACATGAATATCGGTCCATGATAGGCAGTTTGCTGTAACTTACTGCATCTAGGCCTGATTTGATGCAAGTTGTTTGTTTGGTTTCATGATTTTAATCTGCTCCTACAGAATCTCATCTAAATATTGTAAAAAGAATCTTCAAGTATATTCAAGGCACTTTAGATTTTGGTTTATGGTACCCCAAGCATGATGAGTTTACTTTATTAAGTTATATTGATGTTGACTGGGGTGGTTGTATGGATGACCAACGTAGCACTAGTGGTGCAACAATTTTTCTTTGTGAACGGTTGGTTGCTTGGAACAGTAAGAAACAAGAATGCGTTACTTTGTCAATAGCTGAATCTGAAGTTATTGCAGCCACAACATGTTGTACTCAGATATTGTTGATGTCCTATAAGTTAGCAGAATTGGGCACTATAATTTCAAAACCTATGTCTATTTTTTGTGACAACACCAATGCTATTCAAATATCTAAAAATCCTGTAATGCATTCTCGCACCAAGCATATTGCCATTAAGTAACAATTTTTGCTTGAACAAGTCTCTTCCAATGAAGTCATGATGATTCATTTTTCCTCACAAGCACAGGTTGCAAACATATTTACTAAGGCTCTTCCCAAAGAGCAATTTGCATGATTACGTGATCGGTTGGGAGTCTACTCTCAATCATTTCTTACTGCCTAATATTTTTTTTTTTTTTGGGGGTGGGGGGAGCTTTCATGCTAGCTCCCAGTTCAACCCTCTTTGTCCTTGATGACAAAAAGGGGGAGAAATTGGTATATGCACATTGCATCTTGGTTCTCATATTGGCTATTGGCTATTGGCTCTCTATGATCTTTGTTATGATATTTGTTTTTGGTTGGTATTATACTTGGCATAGCATCTTGGTTTCTGAGATACTTTGATGATATGGACACACTTTGGAATTTAGTGTTTGATACAATTTTGGAGCTTGGTATAATACAGATTGGCACATTTTGTTTGAAAATTGGTTTAGTTTTGGTACAATTGGTATAATACAAATTGGCACATTTTGTTTGACATTTGGCTCAGTTTTGGTATAGGTTTTGGAAATTGATTTAGTGATTCTAAATCTTGTGGTTACAAGGTTATAGTTTCAGCATGGCTATTTGACAGAGATACTTGAAAAGAAAGGTTCAATTGTTGTTTCTAACTTCGTTTGTTCTGATAGTTATATTTTTGTCATCAAGGGCAAAGGGGGAGTTTGTTGACCCGTTTGTTCTTAGTGACAAAAAAGGCATGATTAAAGCCATGTGCATATCTACATCTTAAATTGGGTGTTCATGGCACTTAACTACACAAAAGGGTTTATGATATCTTGACTCAACTTTGATAAGCTAACTCACATGAGTTACGGTGATGGACTTAACCGCATATTATATTTTGACAAAGGAAAAGGTTTGTTTGATTAGTTATTGCAAAGCCTTTTCACAGGCGACACAGAGGATATTCTGCATTTTTTACGGCAGGCTTGGTTGAGAATGAAGATGATTAGCAAAATTCAGGGACTTAATCACAACTGCTACGAACTAACATATGGTAAATTTGATGACTAATTGTGGCTCACAGGTATGTTTTCCTAAACAGTTTTAGAGGCTGAGTTCTTTACAGAGGAGAGTAAAATGTTGTTAGGTTTACAAGTTGGTAAATGCACTATAGAAGCCCGATCTTTTATTAACCCTATATGGGTATTTCAAATCAAAAATTTAAAGTTTATTTTTAACCTTATATGGGTATTTCAAATCAGAAATTTAAAGTTTATTTTTGTTGTTGAATACCCTATACGGGTTTCATGAACAGGAAACATTGAAAGATTATTTTTTTTTATAAAACCCTTTACGGGTAAAATGGAAAGAAAAACTATTTTAAATTGCATATAGGTTTACTGGAAGTGGAAGTTGAAAACAGTTATGTGCCCTCACAAGATCAAACCCTTACGGGTATACCAGGAGGTTGAGACAATAGTTGGCTATTTACTAACTGTTTATTGTAACTGTGTATACATCTATAGATACTTGATATTTATAAATGTATGTGCAGTTGTAATAAAAAAATGTAGTTGTGCTGAGTACAAAAAAAAAAAATGATTCGATGCTGAAATTTGAAAAGGAAAGAAATTGAATATCTTTCAGTCTGTAATAAACTTTGTGACTGTATAATTTGCTAAGGTTGCAAATATACTCTCATAGACATTCTTCAATTCTTGGAAGGTTATTGGGGATGGACTCCTTGCAGCAGGGCTGCTAAATTGGATGTAATTTTTTGGACTGGTTAATAAAGGTTACGGAGTGGTTTTCTTCCTATGAGAAGATCTAGTTGGATCTTGAGGGTTTCCACTTAGCACAAAATTGTGTCGAGTTTGTTTGTTAGTGTTCTGATATCTTTGCATTATCTTTATTGTCTTTTTTTTAATAAACCTTAAATATATCTGTTACATTTCAATCAGTACAATTTTTTTCTTCAGTCTCTAAGTTATTTTTAAAGGTCACACACACTGTTGTATCTCAAGTTTTAAGGTATTCTGCCCCCCCTTCTCAGAGTACATCTGGTTTCAACAAAAGCTGCATAATTTTACCCCAGTTAAGTAGTCATAAGGAAATTATTCATTTCCGTCTGTACACAATAAACTGATATATTTCTTTTTTAAATATCAAATCTTTGAAGCTCTAAGTGTACAGTTGCAGATAAATATCATCCAGCACAAAAGGTCAGAAGTGCATATAAACCATTTCTAAATATTAATTAAAAGACCAGTCTAGCTTTCAAAGCTCTTAAATTTCACTGAAAACTTAAAGTAGAGCCACAAATAATAAAAAATCAGCAGATTGCAGGATATTGAGCTCAGAATATGCATCACGTGTAGGAAAACTAAAGGATCTCAAAGAAGTCTCAAATTTGAGATGGACAACAGAGACAATTAGTCGTACATATGATATTCAGTTGTTGATATGCCAAACTTTAGCGAGAATATCAAAAAATTTAACGATTTTGATGAGCTTCCAAAACAACAAGGTCAATTTAATCTATCATACTGCAGTACAGTGGAGTGAAAACAAACATACTAACATGCTAACTCAAAAGGAAGGCTCCAATAACTGAACACCCTTCAATATTTAAGCTCCAATGAGGGAAAGTTATTCTTATCCTACGCTGAAAATTAATTGACTGCACACTAATGGCGTTTCAAGAACTACAACAAATAGGCAGATTACTACACTAGATATCTGAAAGATAAAAGTCAACACCCCACTTTAAATAAAAACCAAGATCCCACGCTGGATTATCCAACGATATGTCACTCTTCTTGACAATTTTTTTTTAAAACAACAAGTTTCACTATTTCAAATGATGCATATGTCTGTACACAGTTAGTCAACATAAAAATAGATAGTACTATTCCTTGTTAGATTCCAATTATCATGCATATTACTGTCATTGTGATGCCTAACTACCTCTATAGATTCTATACTCACTACAATGTATGAGCATTAGGCTGTAAAACCTCTTTGTTATTTGTGACAGTCAAATCATTACCTATCTGCTACATGATAACACCAATACAGATCTTCTCTCTTTATTTTCAGTGAATGTATCTTTCGAATAATGAGGAGATATGATTAAACAAATGACTGATTTTCCCTAACAGTTACGAAGAACAGTCATTAAAAGAACTTGGACAATCAAATAACCTTGTCATCACCAAAACTGCATTGCATAATTGTTATTTCTATACACTGTAGCCATTGTGCAATGTTTGTTCATCACTCAGTATTAGTCGGTGCAGGAAACTCAAGAAAAATCTTCTGAAAATTTACTTCCTGTCAGAGAAGTTTGGTTTCCAAGAATATCATGTCTTTAATGGCTTTTGCTCTGTATTTCTGTAGCTGGAAGAAAATTGGAAAAAACTGTTATAGTTCAAATATGAGGATTATGAAATGTTTCTCCTATGCTTGATGATTTAATGTGCACAAGAGCAGCAATAAATCTGCTTGGAAGGTGGTTCTGGATGATTTTTATAAGGGTTCTTGTTCTCTAACCCTGGTTTCCAAAGGTGTACATGAGTTTTATTAGATTCATCTTGTTTTACTTTACCATTATCAAACCAGTTTTTTTCTAGATTGGATTCACAGTACACGAAAACTTTTGAACATAGTTTATTTCGCTGCAGATTTTTTTATTTCTGGAGAACAGAGAAGGAATGGTTCTGCTAAATGGGGGAGAGGAGGACTAGGTGGTATAATTATGATAGATTATTGACAGCAGAAGGTTTGTGATGTAGTATGCAATTATTGGATTTCTAGTACTTGCAGGCATGGTGAGGATTGCATGTTTTTGCACTCCTTTGTTGTGAGAGGGGATGTCACCTTTTTGACCCTGTTGGTTCGTCATGAAAAGGTTGGTTAATGTGCTTTGCGGAGAACAATTTTTGCATATTTGATTTCTTTTCCATGAAGCCTGATTGCTAAAAGTTTGGATACCTGGATACTTGTTTTGCCTTCTAATTTAGAACAGTAAGAGTTTAGGACCGTCAAACTGGTCAGGTATTTCATCTTCGAGTTGAGAGTTGAACTCTCTGATAGAATTGGGAAAATCTAATAGTCGCTGGGTGTCTTTTTTTCCTAAATTAGTTGTATCACTCATCCTTGTCAGTAATCTTGTATTATTGGACCTTTTAAAACAAATGGATCAAGATTAGACATTGAAGCCACATCCTATTATGTCAATCTTGCATCCACACGCTCTTGGCTAACACCATCAATCTAATTAGTCACCATAGGATTAAAGCCATCACTGGGGGATTTTTTCTATCACTTGCACCTTGTTGCCCACATCAATGTGACTGTTGCGGGGGCATACTCAGCAGGACTTGATCAGATATCATCATCATAGAAATTGCTCTGTCTCGAGGCTAAACCATGGCCCACTGGAAAGTATTTACAATATGTTCATATCATTTAAAGGCTGAATATTAGAGAATTTGCATTTTCAATTATTTTCTACTAGGTGTTTTCCTTGCATGTCATAATGTACCAGTGTAATCAAGTTGGGTGTTGAGGTTGAATGCCTACTTAGCAAAGGTCCTTGGCTTTTTGTTGGCATTCGAAATTCTGTTAAGATAATTGAAGTGAATCAGTTTAAACTTTGCTTTGGATTCATGACATTTAATATATCAGGAAATACAATCCTTATTCATGTTGCACTCATTATACCTGGGAAAACTGTTGCTGCAGGCTTGTAATATTTTGAGCTCTACATAGTTGAGCTTAAATTGCCCTGCTGGTCAGGTGAATGCACTTTTTGGTGATGGCATTCTTTATGGAGGAGTACATGTATGTATCTTGGTACAGTTAGAGTATTTTATTGTTAATCATAGCATTAGTAAAGTAGTTCATTGTGTGTATAAAACATACTTTTTCCTTAGACGGTGCTCTACAAAGTTGTTAGATATAATGGACAATAGTTGATATAAGAATATTAGTTTTTGAGATCTGCAATTTTAATAGCTTTTTGTTTGATTACACAGGATGGTAATGGAAATTTAGTCCCGTATCTAATTCCTTTAAGCCCGCAGCTTCAGTTGTTGGCCATACAAAGCCTGTGGTCTCATTAGTTTCAGGAGCAGAGAGACATTCAAAGTAAAATTCTTTATTTCTCTTTTGCTTCGGCAAATTTTTTCTTGTTATGGTTAGTGTAAATGTTGTCTTTATGTCCAACAATCAACATTTTGTATAATTTCAAAACAAAATTTTGTTTTAGAAATGCTGTACTGCGATTTGAAAGCATTATTTCTCGTCCATTACAGTTTTAAGTTTTAACTGTATCTTTAATGTTCTTTGATAATATATTTGCTTTTGTTGAAAGGCATTTGTACGTTAATAGAAAAAAATTACACTCATCTTCTTCTAAGATGGAATGGTTTGGTAACTAGAGCTATTATCATATTTTTGGAAAGGGAGATATGACAAGTGTTGCTACCTATACAAAAGGCATTTTTAACATTGAAGTTATCATTGTTGCATGTCATTGATAGATTGATTTTAACTAATGATGAAGTTTATACATTACAGAGCTAAATCATATAACCCTAAACCATGAGAGGAGCAGAGACAATCATTTGGTTCTTTTTTCCCAAAAATGAATAGGAAACACAAGAACCTGATAATATGCATTTTTTTAAATACCAATATAATGAAGTTTTTCATTTTCTTGTTCCAACCTATATTGTGGACAGAGGCAAATTGTTTTGGTCTTTAAAGAGAAAATACTTTGAAGTGGCAGTGGCCTCTGTTGCGATTTATAGTTGTGGACCTTATAAAAAATGTATCCATTTTCTTATTGAGCTTCTTAAGCGGTTAGAATTATTAGGGTTTGTGGGTTACTAAAACACATATAAATGCAATGCATGTTTAGAATTTGGATTTATAATGTGTGATTGCAATATATCACCACTGTGAAACAAACTAGAGGATTTAAAAATAGGGAGCAGAAATCGAAGAAAGTTGTTGTCCAGGCCTATAACATTCGGTTTGCGAAAATATAGGTACTTTGGTTTTAGAATGTTGATCACATTTGTAGTATCATTTTGTGCCATGCTGGGGTTAAAGTCTTAAACATCCTACAACCCACATGGTTTGGAACTTTTGATTATTATAGCATTTATTGAATAATTTCTACCGGTACCACTGTGATTGTTTCTACTAGTAGTCATTCTTGGTGAAATGAAGCAAAATCTAAGTACTTTGGTTTTATAATCTTGATGATATTTGTAATATTTCTTTTGCACCATGCTTGGGTTAAGATGCTATAATCCACGTGATTTGGTTAACTTCAGCATTCAATGAACAATTTCAATCTGTACTCCTCTGATTGTTTTTACTAGTTGTCATTCTACGTAAAATGATTTTTTTATTAAAAAAGTTTCTGTAAGGGGGGATGATTCCTGAGACTGATTTTAGCGGCAGATACTGGGGAATCAAGTACATAGGGAACAAAAACACTTCACGTAAACAGTGTTACATAATTGAATTTTATAACAGAAAATAAAATTGATTGAAGGTGAATAAATAGATGCAGGATGATTACACTCAGTAGGCCCATTTGGTTGCACCCCATAACCGGGTTATGCAGCTCATAACCCGGTTATGGGGTGCAATTCCTTGTTTGGTGACCTCTAAATTGAATGCGAATATGGATTTGCAAATCCCCATTTGTGCAAAAATGTGG
>MU223299.1:519634-532979 GCA_018584345.1 Thuja plicata | reverse complement strand
TTTACAAATCCATCTTCCAGGTCAACCAAACAGTCCCAAAAAATGAAAACCAGGGTTTGCATAACCAGACTATGGATAACCATGATTTGTTTCATTTTCCAATTCCCCAACCAAACAGGCCCTAAATTATGTTGGATTTGTTTTTCGAGGCAGTGGATGCCCAAAAACAATATCCTAAAATATACAAGGTATGTAGGGAAGATGTAATTAATTTCAATATTAATGGTATGTACCCAGTTGTGAAATTACGGAGCCAGGCTTTGGAGAAAATAGTGTCTGCACATGTAAGTATTTAAATTTTAAACATTACAAGGATTCTATTTTTAAAGTTATTGAATGAGCTATGACTACAATCCTAGCTTTATTGTTTTTTTGGGAAGGGTGAAGATTTTCTGGTTGTATCACACATTTCTATCTTACGTGCCTTGATCCGTACAACTCTTTTCATGGGCCATGATAGGTAATGCCATTGCATTAGTCGTCAGTTTTTAACACCCAATAAATTCACGGTTAGGTATTTTGATTTCATGATTATAAAATTTTCTTGGAGAACATCATAGTGCTTGTGTTTATAGTGCAAAGAACAAATCTCTACGATAAGTAACTTGTGCTTGTGCTCTCTTCCAAGCCAAGTTTAAAAAATGGTAAATTTAATAGACATCATTGCAATAAACTTGTTTTCTGAAGTTATAAGAACATATTGCCATAAAGTTTTGGTCACACAAAAATAGTATTTTGTTGTACTGGTTTAAAAGAAGGTAGTTATATATTTTTACTATGTTCCATAGTTTTTTTTTTTTTAAATTTAAAAGGGGCATAAAAATTATATTGAATACCAAAGAGTGCAGAACAACAGAGGAAACAAAGAGCACTAAAGAGCTTTATCTCAACAAGTTGAACCAGCTTATGAGATAAATGAGGGGGAAGCATCCTATGATCAACAATATTCCAATCTAGTGCGTGCTTGGAAGCCCATTTAGCCAAGCAATCAGCCACACCGTTCCACTCCCGAGGGATATGCATAACAGACACAGATTCCAAAGAATTGCATAACTAAATGATCTGTTAACTAACCAGAGCGAAATGCCAATCCACATCCACAAGGTTCCATCTATTCAATAAATTCACTACCACCTGCGAGTCTATCTCACAGGTAATTCTTCTCTAGCCACGTTGACAACACTATTCCACTGCAACCAAGATAGCAAGGGCTTCCATGAGGTTATTTGTATGGTAACCCTTGTAGATAGAGAACAGAAACTGAACATCACCAGAGCTATCACGCCCAACTCCCCCAATGCCAGCGGGTCCAGGATTTCCCCGAGAAGAACCATCAGTGTTGATTTTAAGAACTTCAGACTGGGGAGGAGTCCAATGCCCCGCATGATTAACACGCTGAGAGCACTGCCTGGCTCTATTCCCAGCGCGTCTGTGGGGTGGGGAGGGGGCACCACCCTGAAGAGGAAAGGAAAGGTGTGAGTAAATACCAACATCTCCAGGGTCCAAACCTCCACAAAAGTCACATTTTTCCAGGAGTGTTTCATGAAGAGAATGAACAATTTTCCCCCATAGGTGCCTGATCCCCAGTTGCACCTCATTAAAGATCCTCCTATTTCTCTCAAGCCAAACATGCAATAAAATAAAGGAAGGGCCAATAGTCCAAGCAACCTGAAGAAAAGAGGTCTTGGAAGGGGGATGGCCTAGACAGTCCCAGAACTCAGACAAGGAAGAAACATGCCAGCATGAGTATCCCCACACACTCTAGCAGAAGTGCCAAATCTGCTTGACAAAGGAGCACTAGAAAAAAAGGTGGGAAATAGTCTCTTCACTATTGCAGCATAAGACACAGATGGAGGGCCCTTGGAAGCCTCTCTTGTAAATATTCTCCCAAGTAAGATAGTGATTGTAAACTAGAATCCAGAGGAAAAAGTTACACTTAGGCCAAGAAAAGCTATTCCAAGCTTTCTTCCACCAAGAAACCTCTACCTTGCCAAACAGTTGCTTAGTCAGTGCAAGGTACCCTGAAGAAATAGAATACTTGCCAGAAGAAGCACCTCCCCAAGACAAAACATCAGGTTCTTGCAGAGAGATGCACTCCCTAGAAGCCAAGATCTGAGAAAGCTCCAACTGATCCCCCAGAGAACCATCTGGCGGCCAATCAGAAGAATTATTCCATCTGTAACCAACAGCAAGGCCTAGGTTATGAGCTTCCTTATAATGAGCCACCTTATTCTATCCAGCAGAAAGGAAAAAATCACAAAGAGGCTGTAAGTGTGGATGAGAGGAAAAGAGAGGAGGATGCCCATTCCAGGAATCACTCTAAAATAGAGCCTCAGTGCCTTTATTACAGATCCAAAAAAGACTTCTCTTCACCAAGTGAGCACCAATCTTGAGGGTATTCCACACCATAGAGCCTCTTCCCTCAAGAGGAAACCTAGAAATATCTGAAGGTTCAATGCCAGGTAAATACTAGTGTGATAGGATACGGGCCCAAAGCTGAGACTGACTGGAGCACCAGCGCCAATAGAGCTTGGCAGCAAGAGCTTGCCTGCACAAGATAGCAGAGCGAAGGCCTAGGCCTCCTTCCTTTTTTGGCTTGCAGACAGTATCCCAATTGATGAGGCTCCATTTAGAATTTTGCAAATTGCCACTCCAAAGAAATTGGTGAGAAAGAGCATCAAATTCCTTAAGAAAATACGTCAGGGCAGCCTGAACCATGCTTCTGTATATAGGAAGGGCCTGAATCAGAGATTGCAGGAGAGTCACCCTGCCAGCAGTAGAGGGCCACCTATGAGTCCAATGATTAACTTTTTGTCGAAGCTTGTCGAGCAAGCTCTGTCAGAAAAAGCCTGGGCTGTCTTCCCACCACAATAGGGACACCCAAGTAAGTTAGAGGGAGAGACTCAATCTGAAATCTCAAGATATTAGCAATCCGCCATTGAATAGGCTCAGGAGTGTTGAAGAAAAAAATAGATAACTTGTGGGCATTGATTTTCTGACCCAAGGCAGCCAAATAAGTATCCAAAGTGAGCCGAAAGGCTTCAGCTTCCTGAATCTGAGCTCTCCCAGCAAGGGCCGTATCATCAACAAATTGGAGGTGGGAAAGAGTGGGCAGACCATTTCCCCATCGCCAACCCTGAATCAGATTTTGGGATACATGAGAATTGATAAGTCTGCCAAGTCCCTTGGCCATAATAATAAACAAATAAGGAGAAAGAGGATCTCCCTGGCGAAGACCCCTAGAGGCCCAAAATAACTCAGATGGTTCACCATTAAGAAGGACCAAGAAGGAGGGAGTAGTAACATATCTCCAAACCCAACTAACCCATTCCTGACTAAAGCCAAAAGCTAGAAGAACTTTCTGCAAGAAACCCCAATTGACTCTGTCATAAGCCTTAGCCATATCGAGCTTGATGAACATGGCACGCTCTCTAGAAGTACACATAGAGTGAATGGCTTCAGAAGCAATAACCACCCCATCCAAAATTTTTTTTCCAGCCACAAAACCCCCTTGTTCCTCAAAGATAACCATGGGAAGCCAAACTTTAAGCCTCTCCGCTAGGAGCTTAGTAATGATTTTATAGACCACATTACATAGAGAAATGGGCCGAAAGAAGTCCAGCTGATTAGCCTCTTCCTTCTTTGGAATAAGGACTAGGAAAGTAGCATTCAAAGCCCGGAGCATAGCTTTATTGGAATAGGACTCCTGAACCACATCCAAAAGGTCTTGATTGATAATATCCCATAATTCATGGAAGAATTCAACAGGGAAGCCATCAGGCCCCGGAGCTTTGCCCTTACGCAAGCTGAAGACCACTTCCTCCAAGTCAGACAAAAAAATCGGCCGCATAAGAGAGTCATTCATCTCCCTGGTCACAACATAGGGAATACATGACAAGATTGTATTCTCCTCAATCTCCGCTAGAGGCAAGTCATCTCAAAAGAGAGCAGAGTAAAACTGAATAGCTTCCCTGGACACAGCTTGAGAGGAGGTCAGATGCGTCCCATCAGAAGTGACAAGAGAAGAAATATAACTCCTGTTACGTCAAGCCTGCACAGATTTATGGAAAAATGTGGTGTTCTTGTCCCCTTCTTGAAGCCATTCAGCTCAAGCCTTCTGTTTCCAATAAATTTCTTCTCTAAGATCCCACTCTGCTAAATCACTAGAAGCTTGGGATTCCGCTATGCCAAGAGCTTCAGAAAAACCCAAATCCTGAATCTGCCTAGTAATAACATCTAGATGATCATGAGCCCTCTTCTTCATGATCTGGAGATTACCAAAACAAGTCATGTTCCAATTATTCAACTTCCTTCTGACATACTGTAATGTTTTAGAGAAGGAGAACATAGCAATGCCATAGGCAGGGCTACCCTGTCTCCACCAGTGAGCCATCAAATCATGGAGAGAAGAGTCTCGAAGCCACATCAGTTGGAACTTAAAAGGAGGCTTCTTGGGGGTGGAAACATAACTAGCCATGAGCTTAATAGGCTAGTGGTCAGAGCCTCTCTAATTAATAATTTCAGAAGAGAGAGAAAGAGAGCCACAATTCCAAACATGTTCCATAGTTAAAAAAATGCATTGTGAAGATTTTATAAAATTTTCAGATCTCTGTTTGTTGTAAACATTTCTACCAAAACCCTATCGGCAGTTTTAAGACTAAAACTTATTGTAAGAGCAGCAAAACCCATGAAGACATCCACTTATATATTCTTCATTATGATTAAGACTACTTTGCACAATGGCTACTTCTATACAACAAATAAGGGGAAAACATAAAGATTTCAAAGTTCCAAGACACCCACTTATATATTCTTCATTCTGATTAAGACTACTTTGCACAATGGCTACTTCTATACAACAAATAAGGGGAAAACAAAAAGATTTCAAAGTTCCAAGACCATTGGCTATGAAATACATCTTTGTTGCTATTAAAAAAAAAAATCTAACACCGATAGTCAAAGAAACCCAAGTATCATGATCTACTTAAGAACATATAATGAAGTAACAATAGAAATCACATACTTCATGTACAAAGATCAAAGGGGAGATGGGGTAAATAGGTAAACACACACCTCCCTTTTCACAACTACACATTTGGAAGAAATATGCTCACTAGGTTCAACTAGAGGAGATTCAAGCGCTAAATGAGACAACAATGCTTTGCTAAATATAAATTGATGAAAATGGAAATAATGGGAAAATATAATGTAAATGATAATTTAGACAAATAAGTGAGAAACTAGAAATAATAGACTGATAACAGAATAACAGAAAGATGAAAAGTACAAAAATTGAAATCAGAATGCATATCTGGCCTGTGGCTAAAAAATGGGAACAAAGTGTAGGGTGCATAATGTTTTTTCTATTCTGTACTTGGTGTTTTTGAATTAATTTTTTTAGACTATTTCGACAGTTGCAAAACTTTCTAAATTTTGTCGGATAACTTTGTTACCTATTTCTACATAAAAAAATGGGTAAAATGTTGCCTACAGGGGTTTACCTTGGTCAAACCCCTGTTTAGGAATCAACCTTGAAATCGAAGTTAGAAGGCATAAAGGAAAGTATGTAAAAAGGTAAATGTTGGATTTACCTTATATAAACCATCATGGATGGATATATAAATCACTCATACCTATGAAGATGCTTAAATGTACTTGAAATCAAGGAGTTCACATTTGAATTTTATGTAGAATCAAGGATGCCCTCGCAAATGCATGGATTTATGAACGACACTCCTAGATCTTGAATGTAGATATGATTGATAATTGTTTACAATGAAGGAGAATAAATGTGCATGGAAGGAAAGATCTTCTTGCTTGAATTGAGAATTCCTCTACTTGGCCATCATTGGAGAGAAACTTGCTTCAATTGGAGAAGATTGTGTTTGACTTGAATGGAGCTCAAGGATTAGAGACTTGGAGAAACTTGATCTCTGATGCTTTCCTTCAAATTCTTAATGCAAATTCTTTATTATTCTTAATTGCTTGAAAAACATGATCATGAATACTTGTACGTGATAATGGATGTCAAAATGAGGAGAAATAGCGCACTTTTTCACTCAGTCCATCATTTCAAGATTCAATAATAATCCAAGCCAACTATGAGATCAAATTTCCCACTACCATGCTGACATAGGGCCCCAGGCCAAATTTGGGCCAAAACCCTCAGGGATAGAATGCAAAAAATGTTTTTTGCCCCCACAAAAAAATTGGCATTCTATACCCTAGAGAATGAGTCCATGATTGGAGAGGTTGTCGGGATAGGTGAAAAGACATGGGGGGGAAGAATAATTGGTGCTAGCATTCAGTGTAATGGTCATTCGGACGTCATAATCACCAAAATGGGGTCTAATAGGTCTCAATAAAGCATCTAGTTATGGGTGCTAAATTTATTGGAAAATACATTTAGCCTCCACTTTAGTGAGGGTATGAGAGAAAATCATGGTCATGGTACAGTAGATCAATGAATAAGAACAATATTATAAAGGTCAAGGAGACAAAGAAAAATCAAGCCCCCAACTGACTTAACTCTTCATAAAATCCAAAACTAAGGTGAAAGAGACATTACTCGAAAGAGAGAAAATAGAGAGAGAGGGAAAAGAGAGACATGATCACTAGCCTAGTAAGGTATTTCCTTAGTATGGATGACACAAAGAGAGAGCACTACAAAATATGACATTGGTAGTATAGCAAGTTTTTTCATAGTAGTCAACCCATCAAAGAGGATCAGTCCTTAAGGAAAGCATTGTTTCTGTTAAGGGATCCAAAACAATAATCAGGCCTAAGGAAATAGTTGTCTCCAAAGGGATCAAAGTAGGGAAGATCACTCCTTAAGGAAAGTATTTTCTCTATTAAGGGATCCAAAAAGAAAGATTAACACAAGGAAAGAATTGTCTCCTTAGCCATCTACAAGAGGGATTGCATTGAATTGTTGTGTGTGTGTGCAAAATGTGAAACAAGGAGCAAAGTGTATGACCCCACTTTAAAGTGATTGCAAATGCCTTAAAGGGAGAAATGACTTTAACAAAGCATAAATGCACCACAAGAAACATTTTTGTGCTATGAGATGCCCCCCCAAAAGGACAAACCAAGCCACATAAAACATATACCAAAGGATCACAAAGGGATCTACTAACTCAGGGGTAAGCTTGATAAAAAAAATGATACTGTATATATCCCAAGAGGTAGTAGAGCTAGAAGAAGAGCACATAACAGTCACAAAGAAGAGTCTTTTTGGGAAGCATAATAAAAACCAAAAAGAATCAGTAACTATTGTTTTGCATTATCCCCAATCATACAATACAAAGACACATTTATGAAAAGTGGCACATGCATGACATAACATGTAACAACAGTTAGAATAAATGAGATACAAATGGGGGAATGTCACAATAGATCGATTCCTTTATCACCTTGCACAAATGGAGCAACATGAGTCCTATAAATAAATCTAAACAAAAGATGTAACAAGAAACACATCATGAGGGAAATACATTACAACAGAAAAATACAAGGAATCCACCATGCAAGAGGAGCGAGTCAAGCATATCGTATGCCCCCATCTCGGTCTGTAGTATTTAGGTAAAGTGGGAAACACACAAGAAGATAAAGATGTGGGTTAGTAGATGGAACAATGGCCAGTTGTAAAGATGGGTCACTTTACTCATCACTACGACTAAGAGATAATTATTTAGCAAATCAAGCTGATAAATCATGATTAACATCAATGAGCTCCTACATGTCATCAGAGTCACTAGCATGAATATCATCAATAGTTGCATTAGGAACATTTAAAGCATCATAATCAAGAGTAACTTATTCATCAAAATTTATCATGATAGAATCCAAGATATGAATAGAATTATTATGTTTGTTCAATTTCATCTTTTTTTTTCAAATTAACTTCCTCCTTTGGGTTATGTATAGGTTTATTAAAGGGAATCAAACATTATTAGGTGTTTTGGGAGAACAAAGGCTTTGATAAGCATGTTCACAAGCTCTAGCATAACATTTACGATGTTGATCATGAGCACAATGGTTATATTTGGGTTTCCTTGAAATTTGGTTTGGTTTAGGATCAATAATCATTAGGCCCTTTACCTTTTTAAGAGGAAGAGCACAAGGAACCCCACTAGGTTGAAAGATAGCATCATAAAAAATGTTTAAAATATATATGAGGTAGAACGGAAGCATTTATAGGAAGTGTACAAATATGTCAGGGTCTACAAAAAGAAGATGGAACATCCTTAAGTTCTCTAAGCTCACATTTTTTGGATTATGTATTTCTTATAGGAGCAAAAGAGATTATCTTTGCAAGGATGAGTTGGTTGAGGCCAATGATAATTCTAGTGGCTATTATTTTCCATTTGGTGAATGTCACACGTTAGCGACCTGGGATTTTGTGAATATACTGTATATATCAGGTTTGCCCAATCACCCAAAATTTATAAATATTGGGTTGAATGCGAGAGCCCATCACCTATCTATTTAATTGATTTTCTACATTTATTGTACAATATCATCAATCAAATATATTTTTTGGACACGGTAAATTTAAAAAAATTGCCTACAATTTCAAAGTGGCCCCAAATCGATGGCCTATATTTGCCAATGGTTTTATACAAATATATTTATAGGCAGCCTCAAATTTGCCTGGCATTTTTGTTAGAATACTTCAGGGATAACTGAGAGGGGGGGGGGGGGGAATCNCAGGGATAACTGAGAGGGGGGGGGGGGTGAATCAGTTATCAACAACTTGATCTTTATATTATACTTATTAATCCAGATTGATACAAATTAAATGCACATTCAGATAACACATTACACAACACATCAATTTGGTTATGGGGAAACCAAATGGTAGAAACCCCGGTGGGAATTAGTACCCACAAAGAACTATATTGTTTATAGTGATCCATGTTAAAAGATCTTCCAACCTTGTTAGGAGTTGTTCATTACAATGCAGTAGTATAGTGACCTGGTTAAGGGTCTAACCCTGTTAGGAGTCTTTTACAATAACCCTGTTAGGGGTGGTCGAATCACTTCCCAAGGACTCATTGTCCAAGTGGTGAAGGCTATAACCTTCTGGTTATTTGATACACATTGTATCAATAAGATGAACTGCTGCTATGACACTGCTTGTCTGATCAGTTCCTTTTGTGCACTGATGCTTTAACCTCTTGTAAATCACTACAAAAATCTTATCTGTATTCTGAAAGCTTCAACATCATTATCTATATTATCAACAATGATAAATATAGCTCTGCTGCTTTAACACTCTGATCTACTTTTCTTATCTCTGGCTTCCGCAACTCTTCTTATCACAAATGACCTTCTATAAGTACATACACCAAGTATGAGATCATGGGACCTGTTAGATGAATCTTCATAACATCTTTGTCAACTCTACTAAGTGCGCAAGCATAATTACAACCATGCAAGTATAAATTGGATAGACACATTGCCTCACTAGGTCGGCTTCACCAATTTAACCATAACTTTGCAATCTTCTTGCAATATGTTTGGCACCTTTAGATTAATATGAAAAACTCATAACTCATCATGAATATACACACGCATATCCTAAAGGTAGGCGCAACTCAATAAACATGTTACATACATCGTCCTTAAATTGTTATTCTTCCAGAACTGTAGCCGTCAATAACAGAATTACATATCTTTACTGAAACATCATATCTGGATCTGCGTGTATGAACATAGCATAATAAACATGCCAACAAAATGTATCCATCCACTCAAGTCTTCATGTCATCATATACAAAAGTTTTGTTGTGTATTATATGTTGTCATCAATGACAAACATACAATCAATCAACTGTTCAGAATCAAATCTCCAACAATCTCCCCCTTTGGCATTAATGACAACATATGATAAAAACAACTTCTGTTCATGGTGTCTTCTTTCTTTTACAATCTTCTCAATATCCTCATCAAAGATTCATCTACACTACTGCAGTTACATAGAATATGTTTTATATGTATACTCCCCTAGAGTATAAGCTCCTTGTATGTGTTCCTTGTTTAGCTCTTTGTTTGTGCTCCTTGTTTTTAGTACATACTCCCCCATTGACATCAATGAAAAAGGGTGCCATAAACCATTATGCACAAGTACTACTCTAGAAGTAGAGTAGTCAACCATTCATCAGTCACATAGGACTGATGTACTTTCTATTTTTCTAATCAGACTTAGGAGAGGGAATGACTCCCAACTTCTCCCTTAGATACTCAAACGTATCCTTTGCTAAAGGCTTCATGAAAATGTCTGCTAACTAATCTTTTGTGCTTACATAGTCCAATGTCACTTCCTTTTCTACAACTTTCTATCTCAGAAAATGGTACTTGATCTCTATGTGTTTTGTCTTTGCGCGCATCACAGGGTTCTTCGACATGTTAATAGTATTGGTGTTACCACAATGAATAATAATAGGATAGTCAACCTAAATACCAAAGTCTTTAACCATCTGCTTGATCCAAACAATTGTTGTACAATTCAGTGCTGCTGCAACATATTCTGCCTCTGCCGTTGACTGAGAAATACGATTTTGTTTATTGCTTGTCCAAGATACCAACTTTTCTCCAAGAAATACTGATCCTCCTGAAGTGCTCTTCCTGTCATCAATACAACCTGCCTAATCTGCATCAGTATACACATGAAGTTATGTATTCTATGATTTAGGATACCATAAACCATAGTCTATAGTTCCCTTAAGATATATGAATATCCTCTTGATTGTCATTAGGTGATTATGCTTGGGTTCAGCTACAAATCTTTCAACAATGCCAACTGCATTAGATATGTCAGGTCTTGATTCAGTTAGATAAATAAGCTTTCCAATCATAGATTTGTACAATGTTTTATCAACTTTTGTGAAGTCATCATCTTTTGAAAGTTTACTTCCTGTGATCATAGGAGTGCATACTGGCTTGCAATCCTCCATCTTGAAGGTTTTAAATATTTCCTTCACATATTTTGACTGATTAATGAATATTCCTTTATCTGTCTATTTTACATTTAGTCCCAAAAATTATTTTATAGGACCAATCATGCTCATTTCAAATTCATTCTGCATTTCTTTTGAAAATGTTATACTAAGCTTGTCATTACCTCCAAAGATAATGTCATCAACAAATATGGCAACTAATAGTAATCCATCAGGTGTTTCTCTTGTGAACAAATTGGAATCTGTTGCTCCTTTCTTGAATCCAATCTTGTTGAGATAACCATCTAGTCTCTCATACCACGCTCTTGGGGCCTATTTAAGTCAATAAAGTGCTTTCTTCAGTCTACATATCATGTCTGGTCTATTTGAAACGTTAAAACCTTCAGGCTGTTCTATGTAGACTTTTTCTTTTAAGTCACCATTCAGAAAAGATGATTTGACATCCATTTGATAAACTTTAAAGTCTTTTAATTTTGCATATGCCAAAAACAATTTTATGGCTTCCAGTCTTCTCACAGG
Organism: Thuja plicata; assembly: GCA_018584345.1. Lineage (NCBI taxonomy): Eukaryota > Viridiplantae > Streptophyta > Pinopsida > Cupressales > Cupressaceae > Thuja > Thuja plicata. The sequence continues at coordinate 521,499 of MU223299.1, read as the reverse complement.
GGAAAATGTATCAGTGTAATCTATTCCTTCTCTCTGCACATATCCTTTACATACTAATCTTGCTTTGTTTCTTATTACTGTACCTTCTTCATTCATTTCGTTTCAAAAAATCCATTTTGTTCCAATCACATTTTTATCACTTGGTGTAGGAACCAATTCCCACGTGTCATTCTTGATTATCTGATCTAGTTCTCCTTTCATTGAATTTTTCCAATCAGAATCATTACAAGCATCTTCAATACATAACAGTTCAATCTATGAAAGTAAACATACCTCTTCATCCACTGTTAGACTCTTTACTTTTGATCTAGTCAAAACATTGCAGCTCTGATCTCCAATGATATCATTTTTAGAGTGGTATCTAGATGTAAACTTAGGAACCTTAGGTGTGACTTCTTCCTCTATAATATGTGGTTCTTCATTGCATGAATCAGGGTCACTGCATGAGACATCAATGCAATCAAACATTTCTTCAATCATAGTATCTTTATAGTTAGGTCTGGGCTCTTCTTCAATCAAAGGTGCATATTCATAGTACCTCTCTTGAATCATAAGCTTCTCATCAATCTTAACATGCGTGCTTTCAATTATCTTCTTTAATCTCAAATTGAAACATCTGTAAGCTTTTCTTTTTGTAGAGTAACCACGAAAAATACCTTTATCACTTCTAGCATCAAACTTGCCAATACTGTCATCTCTCTTGATGTAGCACTTTCTACCAAATATTCTTAAGTATTTTACTGTAGGTACATTACCAAACCAAAGTTCATAGGGTGTCTTTTCCATGCCTAGTCTCAATTGTGTTCTGTTGATAGTATACACTGTTGTGTTCACTGCATCTCCCCAATAGGTGTGCGCCACTTTTCCTTCAATCATCATGGTGCGTGTTGTATCAAGTATGATCCTATTTTTCCTTTCTGCGATTCCATTTTGCTGAGGTGTTCTAGGGGCAATCAACTACATTTTTATTCCATTTTCTTCATAGTAGTCATAAAACTGGTCAGAGGTGAATTCTCCTCCTCTATCTGATCTTAAGCATTACAGTTTTAGTCCAGATTCATTCTCAACATTAGCTTTGAATATTTTGAACTTCTCAAAGGCTTCTGACTTCTCCTTTAAGAACGCAACCCACATCATCCTAGAAAAATCATCAACAAACAAAATAAAGTACCTTTCACCATAGTATGATCTTGTTTGAGTGGGACCGCATAAATCTGTATGCACTAAGTCCAACTTGTTTTCAGCTGAGGTTTGCTTGCTTCTGAAGGAAATCCTTACATGTTTACCCATAACACATTCCCTGCATATTGTGTCAATTGGTCTTGCAACGCTTGGTAGGTCTCTAACTGCCTTGACATTACTGATCTTTACTATATTGTCAAAATTGATATGACATAGTCTCTTGTGCCATAACCAACTGTCATCTACTTTTGCAACAAAAAAACTTACATCTAAATTGAGTTGAAAAACATTACCTTTTGTTTTAGATCCTGATGCAATCATGTCTCCATCCTTGTTGCTAATAATGCACCTGTTGTCTTTGAACTCCAGATGATAACCTTTATCAAGTAGCTATCCAACACTTAGTAGATTATGGTGCAAACCATCAACATATAGAACATCATCTGTCTTTTTCTTTCCATCCAAGGTGATGGATCCTCTACCTATGATAGGTTTAGGAGTGTTATCTCCAAATCTAACCATACCACCTTTATATTTTTCTAGATGAACAAATCTTTCTTTGTCACCTGTCATGTGGTGTGAGCATCCACTATCAATGATCCAATCAGTTCTGACATCTGCTTTGGAAATTAAGGCTAATTCATGATCTTCTTCTTTATCTGCAATGTCCATATCTTCAAGCA
>MU223299.1:495533-519416 GCA_018584345.1 Thuja plicata | reverse complement strand
TAGCTCTTCATCAGTTTCTTCATTCTCATTATGACTAGAGATGTGTGAGGATTTCTTACCGTGGATTGAAGCTTTGAAGGCTGTTTCATTCTTAGGTTCAGTCTTCAATCTTGATATCTTAAATGTAGAGATTTTTCTGATCAAAGTCTCTCTTTTGAAGTCTTTATAAAACTGCATGGTCTCATCTAGAATGTTGATTTTTCTTTCATAGTCTGTTGTCAATGTAGTCATTAACTTGTCCATTATGTCTTCTTCTAAAATTTCTCCTCCATTGTTTCTGATTCCAGATGCTGCTTCATTTATCCTTTGATTATAAGCTCTAATTTTTTCTTCAGGCAACATCTCAAGACTATTATATTTCTTTTTCCATGTCTTTCTGCGTGCATTCTTTGCTTGGATGTCTCCTTCAAACATATCTTCCAAATACTTCCATATGTTTTAAGCTCGGTCAACTTTCTTGATCTCAGAAAATTCACTGTCAGATAAGGCGCTGATTAGGGCTTCTTTGGCAATTGCATTATTGGTAAATGTTTCCTTTTGTCTATTAGTAGCATCATCCTTTGCAAGGTCTTTAAGAGATGGAATTAAAACCTCTTGTGAAGCAATCTCAAAGATCTCAAAGCCAACACATTGTAGATGTGTTATCATTTTTTTTTTCCAATCCAGATAGATCTCTCCATCAAACTTAGGACTCTCTTTTCTAAAGTATGCCATCTGATCTACCTTAATTTGTTAGGCTTTCTCTCCAAGGTACTTGGCTCTGATACCAATTTTTAGAATAATTCAGGGATAAATGAGAGGGGGGGGTGAATCAGTTATCAGCAACTTGATCTTTATCTTATACTTATTAATCTAGATTGATACAAAGTAAATGCACATTCAGATAACACATTACACAACACATCAATTTGGTTATGGGGAAACCAAATGGTAAAAACCCCAGTGGGAATTAGTACCACAAAGAACTATACTGTTTATAGTGATCCCTGTTAAAAGATCTTCCAACCCTGTTAGGAGTTGTTCATTACAATGCAGTAGTATAGTGACCTGGTTAAGGGTCTGACCCTGTTAGGAGTCTTGTACAATAACCCTGTTAGGGGTGGTGGACTCACTGTCCAAGTGGTGAAGGATACAACCTTCTGGTTATTTGATACACACTACATCAATAAGATGAACTGTTGCTATGACACTTCTTTTCTGATCAGTTCCTTTTGTGTGCCGATGCTTTAACCTCTTGTAAAGCACTACAACAATCTTATCTATATTCTGAAAGCTTCAACATCAATATCTATATTATCAACATATGATAAATATAGCTCTGTTTCTTTAACACTCTACTCTGCTTTTCTTATCTCTGGCTTCCACAACTCTTCTTATCACAAATGACCTTCTATAAGTACATACACCAATTATGAGACCATGGGACCTATTAGATGACTCTTCATAACATCCTTGTCAGATCTACAAAGCGCGCAAGCATAATTACAACCGTGCAAGTATAAATTAAATAGACGCGTCGCTTCACTAGGTCAGCTTCACCAATTTAACCATAACTTTGCAATCTTATTGCAATACGTTTGGTGCCTTTAGATTAATATCAAAAACTCATAACTCATCATGAATATACACACGCATATCCTAAAGATAGGTGCAACTCAATAAACACGTTACATACGTCGGCCTTAAACCATTATTCTTCTAGAACTGTAACCTTCAATAACAGAATTACATATCTTTACTGAAACATCATATCTAGATCTACATGTATGAACATAGCATAATAAACATGTATCTATCCATGCAATTCTTCATTTCATCATATACAGAAGTGTTGCTGTGTATTATATGTTGTCATCAATGATAAACATATAATCAATCAACTATTCAGAGTCAAATCTCCAACATTTTTGGATGCGTGTCTCAAACCGATGCATTTTTGCCAACTTTACTAATCATGTAAAATTATTGGATGACCCATTATCGCCTCAGAAAAAACATAAGACATATTATAATTAAGAGGGCTTCGCCAAATATTTGTATACCTAACACCTGCTTTTGAAATTGCCAAAAAGTATTGATATAAATATATTCATAGATCAGGGTTATTGTAAATAATTTGTCTCGGTTAGTTCTGATATCTCTATTTGATTGATAGAGAATTTTTAGACTATTGAGTGCATTGGCGACTGCAATTAAGGAGAAGGTAAGTGTATTCTGATTCCTTATTTCACCTGAGGTTTCACCTCTATCTGTCTGCGAATCTGCAATTTTGAATTGAGTATTATTTAGTGGGGACCAATTAGTAATTAGTGGTTAGTGTTGTTGTCACCAAGGAGACCTCAAACATGATTTTATAGCCAATGAATCATATTTATATAGAATATAGTCTATTGTCACTTCTTCAACAAGTTAACCTTTTTTAGCAACCTTTATTTTGTTGGAGATGTCAAAAAAGAATAAGGGTAAGGCTCCTGCATGTGGGGAAAGCCAAGAGAGGCCACTCTGGTGAGAAAAATGTAGAACCTTATCATCGTACTTTCATGTTGGAAATGTTTTTGGCCAAACTTGGGAAGCTACTTCATCACAATTAGATTTTTAAGATTCACATCCTGAACATACATGACATATTGAAGAGGTTGGTGAGCCTAATATCTCAAATCACGATGAACTTGAAGAATATTTTTTCAGGTAAATACCCAGAGTAACCATAATTCTATAAATGACTTGGACGAGACTAAGAATTCCAGAGATGGTGATGGTGCAGGGAAGAAGAAAAGAAAATACAATTCAAAAAAGGATAGAGAATTAAAAAAATTAGACGTGGGATCTTTCGAGGAATTTTCAAATAGAACGAGTGTCAAAGTATCCATTCATTGAACCACTGGATAATCCAATTGAAGGTGAGCCTCTGGTAGAATGTAGATGTAAGATTTGCACCAAGATAAATAAGAAGAAAAAGAGGTTGCAGCTAAAAATTGACACCATAGAGAAGCATATGGGTAGAGTTAACGAAAAAGAAAACCATAGATGGAGTTGAAAAATCAGCTTGATAAGATGGAAAACAAAGGAGGAATCTTAGCATGTTAGGAATGCAGAATTATTTGAATTTCAGTAGAATATACAGACAAACCGTGCTGAAGTTAAAGGCTCTATTGAATATTGTTTTGGAAAAGCAATGGAAGTAGAACAAATGGGAAAATTTGTTCTATTAAGTGTTGTCTTTTATATTTTGAGCAGAGGGCATCCTATGACAGACTACCCATCATTGAGTACTTTATTGAACACTTTTTGAAACTTCGTAACTATCCTAACCGTTATTGGTCAGTAAATAGTGGATGGGAATGGGCAATTTTTCTTGTCAAGATTGAAAAAGATGATCTAAAGGAAATAATTGAAGAGCCAAAATTTATTGCATTATATTTAGATGAAGTTACAACAGAAGATAATACTTCCCGGGTATGCTTACATGTTTATACTATATACACAATTTTTTCTGCCAACCTCATCTACTAACTTTTGCTAAAATGAAGGATAATGCGATAGTGGAAAATTTATTTGAAATAGTAACTTGAGTTCTCTAATTGAATATAGAGGTATAGATTACATGAAAATTTCCAAAAAGTTGGTGTGTGTTGGAGCAGATGGATCTTCAGTAATGAAAGGCCACAGGGGCATTCTTTGCACAATGATACAAACTTCTTGTGCACCCTACATTACTACCATTCACTGCATGGCCCACATAATGAATCTAGCTATTAGAGTTGTCAGAAAGCATGCTCTAGTACAAAAAATTAAAGTTTTAATCAAAGAGATTTTCCAATACTTCTATGGAGTTCAAAATGTTAAAGGGAATTTCAACACTTTGTCAAAGGACTAACTGAAAGGAACAAGCTTCTTAAGGATAATGGTAGCAGATGGATCTCTTTGGATGGACAAGCTCGTCAATTTTTTTTAGAATATAAATTGTTTCTTCATCTAATGAACTCAATACATGAAGAAGCAGGGCAATTGAAATTTCCTAAGGTACTGCGAAGGTTAGGTAATGTAGAGATACTCTTAATGTTAGCAGGTCTTTTCCCCATACTGTTGGAAATGAGAAATATAATTAACAAGGCCAAGAAAAGAGCTATGTATATTGTAGAATATGTTGCACTGCTAAATTGACATGCATGATGCTCGATAATGTCTATTGATCATGTGATGATGTAAAATTTGTCAGCTGGCTCAAAATAATAGATTTGGACAATCTTGATAAATTTTTAATGATTAGTGCAAATGGGGAGTTATGTAAATAATTATGTGGAGTTGAGATACCAATGCACTAATTTTCCAAGGTCGAGTCTGAGGAACTAGGAAAGAACCCCAGGAAGCGAATATCAAGTGTTAAAAGGGAAGACTTTACCAAGATTGTTGAGTCTATAACTCCTTCTGTGAAGGACGTTGCCTATGATATTTTCTCATAGATTAGAGTAAGATTCCCTCCAGTCAAACTACTTGAATCCATGACTATTGTAATTCCTTGATATTAGACTATCAACAATTTGAAAGATTTTCAAACTAAGCTACTAACTTTGGGTTGAAGCAACAAGATGAGTCCACTTACCTCAATGAAACAGGTTCCCACTTAGAATGAATGGGGTCTCGTTTAGCTTCAAGCTCCTGAGCCTAAAATTTTAGAAACGGGGTCCCGTTTCAAAACGAGATCCTGTTTCAAAAAACAAAATGGGATCCCATTTCAAAATGGGATCCCATTTCAAAATGGGATCCCATTTCAAAATGGGGTCCTGTTTTGAAAAAAGAAACGGGGCCCCATTTCAAAATAGGATCCCCTTTTGAAAACATATTATTTTGTAAAGAAAACCTTCCGTCGATTCATTTATACATTATGAATTTTAAAAAAAAAGTAAACGGGGTAACGTTTAATAAACAAGATCCCATTTCTAAAATTTTTGAATTTCAATCCCGCTTTTACTATTGGCTTTTGGTTTGGAAAGAGGCTTGGGTAGCCGAACCATAGCCTTGGACCTAGTTTGACCTACAACTTTAAGGCTCTGCTAGTGTCCATAAAAAATAAGGACTTTAGATATATATCTGAAGACTTTTTTAGAGGAATATTTTGACAAAATAAAAACCCATTATAGATCAGATTGTGCAGATTCCAAATATGTTTTTTAAAAAAAAAATTTGATTAAAATATCTATTTTTCATTGAGTTTCTACTAAAATAGGTCCACAAAGTAAAGTTAACAAGCTATTTTGTGATTTTAATAAGTTTTTGATTTGAAAGTTTGTCACAAAAAAATTATATGACATCAAACTAGAGACAATTCTAAACACTTTAAAAAAAATAATAATTAAAAAATCATATGTTTTAGTCAAATTATGCTTATCGTACACGAGAGATTAAAAAAAAAAATTACGCCTAATAAAAAATTAATAAAAAAAATTAAATTCAACAAAAAAATACAAAAAAATATTTTCATCAATCTTAATTGTGTTACATACCATATCCAAAAAGGATTAAGAGAAATAATTTCATTTAGGTCAAATTTTGCTTGTCGTACACGGGCATAGTATGGTCCTGAAACAATGACTTTTAAAATATGGGTTTTAGTAATGCCTACTGAAAATGAAATTTTATCAACTGGGTATTAAAATAAATTACACATTTGGTAAGTACACTTCAAGTACTACAACTTATATTACTGAATTGTTTTAAGATTCAATCTCTAAGTGCTTCAAATATTCATCTCAAACAAGATGAATTTGAAAAAACATGAAAAATAGTTCCACTTTTTGGCCAAAAAGTGGACTCAACTTCTTGCTGGCACCCCTTTGATAGATCATTTTTTATAAACCAAAGAGTTCAATGGAGTAATTCTAAATCAAATTTTAGATGAATCTCATTTGAGAGAGAAATCAGACCATTTTTCACAAACAATGAGGGAACAATATAATATTATACGGAACCCGCACGAAGATGGATTGGTAACAAGGCTTTGGAAAACTCTAGCTCAAAGTGAAATGTTGATTGATTCAATATCAAAAACTTTCAAGCTTGCTGATTTATGTCTAATCATGATATTGGGGTCAGTGGAGGATGACAAAGTTTATATTGCTTTGGGGTTCCTAAACTCAAAGCTAAGAAACAAACTTAATCAAATCAAAAGGTAAATTTTCAAATCAAAATAATTCATTCAATCAAAAAGGACTAAATCACATCAAATTCAAGGATCAATTAATAAATATATCAATTAATTAAATCTAAGCCTAAAAGGGATAAATCAAAGCTATATAATTGATTTAATTAATTAATTATATAATTTAAATCAAAAATCAAAATCAACCTATTCCCTTACATGGCTAATTTAATTAATTAATTAATTGAATTAATTAAATCCTTATTTCTTTCAACAAAGGAGATAAGAATTCAAAGAGTTAATGAGAATCAGGGATTGAAAGCACATGGATCACTCCAAACTTTGCAATCTTGATCACTCATTTAACCCTTCAAGATCCTCACCACTTAATTTGTCTCTTTGTCCCAACGTTTGAGACCACCATTTAAATGGTCACTCCATTTGAAACTATTTGAAACCCTTCAACTCAATCATGCTTTTATCAAGATCAACTTAACTCTATCCCCAACCCTTGAGAAATCCTATAAATACTATGCATTTTGAGAACATTTTATAATCCTAGACATTCATGAGAAATTGTATCTACACTATAGAGAATTTTATCGAGAGTATAGCATTTGAGATAAATTTGAGAGCACAATTTGAGCAATTGACATCATAATTGAATGAATTACATTGATATTTGATATTTGTGAGTTAGATTAGGCATTATCATACATCAATTCTTGTTCTAGGACTGTGACTAATAGAGATTAAGGCTGAGAGCTTCATTAGCATGCTTAGCTAGAGAGCCATGGAATGCCAAATGTTATTTTGTCAATTCTTTGCATTGAATTAGACTTTTTTCCATAGAATTCATAGATTTTAAAATAATATCATGAAGGTATTGTTTATATATACATAAATCCTTTTCCTTACAATAGGGTACTAAAATTGTGGAGGAAGAAATGTCAAAGAAGAGGGTTGTGAAACATTTCAAACCAAAGTGGGAGTGCCAAAGACAATGGTGTCAGTGACTCATCTACTAGTACTGGTACTAGTAGCATTGAACTTCAGTTAAGCGAAGGTATGCAAAACAAAGAAAACATAGTGAAGAACCAAGGAACTTATGATGTTAATGCCAATTAATCTGAGGATCTTGATAATGAGATGATGTGGAAACTTGAATCATTTTTGAAGTAGCATGTCCTACATATTTATTAAAATTATTGTTGTAGTCTACTATCAGTGTCTATATCTCATCATCAATCATGTATAATAGCATATTCCAATGTCAAAAACATAAATGTGGTTGATAATGTTATCAATTCTACAATTAATAATGGTTTCCATTTGTATTATTAAGCTCATATGGTACAAATCTTGAAGTTTAAATATTTTCATTAATTTATTTACAAATATGATACAATGTAATAATTCATTCATTAATAGTAGTGTGTACACAACTCTGTGTGATTCTATTTGTAAAAGTCAATGACTCAATAGTACAATACCCTTAGCAAATGACCCTGAGTTCCCTTTTATAGAAACAAGGGAGAAACAATAGCTTCAAGTCAATTTTCCTCATGTGAAGTCTCAAATCAAAATCAGTAAGACAAGTACAACATCTCTACAGCTGTACATTTCTGCATTTGATAGGCTGGTTTGGTAAATTAGCAATAACATATGATATGCCACATTAATCTTGTTCAAAAAAAAAATTTAAAACTCTAAACTAAATTCAAGCCATTAGAAATAAAATGTAGATACCATTGAAAGTACTTTCACATACTATGATTGATGAGATGATTTTGCCAGTTTTTTTAGTATGCTCTATTCTGGGTCGTTTGGAATATCAAAATTTTTCAACTTATAGTAAATGAGCTGCAACCTCATTAGCCATCCATACTTGGAAGAGTGACTTGAAAGGAATGATCCATCCAATCCTACATTCAAAATTTTCAATGGTTTGATGCAATTTGCAATGCCTTCATGAGTTGTGTCCTGACGAAGCTTGCCTAAATTAGACATCATTGTGTCCAACCTTTTTTGTAAGCTTCTCTTCCAACAAATTTCATTGACGATTTACTAGGACCAAGACCAGGACTTTCCAAACCAAGACTTATCATTTTGGTTATTTTTTATGCATCTTGGCGAGCTTTCTCCCATATACAGCCACAATTTCCTCTCCTTCCCTTAGTTTTTGTCATTTTTGAAAGACAGATGTTGTCTTTATTGTTACACGACCATGGTGATTAATTCCCTTTCTTGCCTAATACTTGTCACTTCTTGTGTTGATTTGTTGCAAAATAAATTTTTCTATATTCTCTCTCTGAGAAATATTTTTTTTCTTCTCAACATGCTCTTTGAGCTTCCCAAAAACATCTCTAAGACTTTCATTCAATTCAAACCAATCACAAAAACTATCACCACTCACCTTTATTCTCCCCCAAATGTCTTCTTTTATTTTATTGATTGGATTTTTTACTTTGTCATTCAAGTTTTTTGTAAGTTTTAATTGTATTACTTGCCTTCTTTAGCTCTTCTCTCATTTCTAACAATTGGTGTTCACTTTGTTTTCTTATTTCCTCTATTTTATCTCCTCACTATTTTGATTTTACCCTCTCATTCTCCAATTTCTTATTTACATTAGTGTTTGTATGTGTTGTATTATCCATGCTTTTGTATAAATGTATTGTAGAGGCTTTTTCATCCTCAACTTTTTTATTGCTCTCTTTCAAAATTTTCCCTCAAAATATTCACTTATGTGTCCATATGTTCTTGTTGTGCAATTTCATCTTTGGAGGAAGAATTTTTTTATCCTTTGTTGTAATTCTTTGCACCTGTTATTTGATGATTTTTCCTTTGCCTTTTGATTTGCCAATTCTGCCTGTAACTTTTCTATTCTCTCCAGAAGATTTCCTTTCTCTCTCTCCAACTTCATTACTAAATTGTAGACCACTTGGTTGGTAATTTTTGACACATTTATCTTGTCCACATTTTTTATTTTCGATAAATCCTTTTGGAGGGTACTACCATGAAATTCAAATGGATCTAACTGACTCTCTGTTGGATTATTATCTCTAGCTAGGGGAATACCAACCATGAACTCCATCATTTATTTGTTTGGGTTATATGTGGGAAATAACCTATTCGATGCAGGTTCTCCATCACGAGCTGCAACAATTGCATCCCTCTTCAATGTCTTAGTTGTTTTTCTATTCCTATTTTTTGTTTTTTCAAAGTTAGTAAAAAAATCATTGAAATGAAAATCAGGGTTTCTTGACACAATTAAATGTTTGAAAGGTGAAATAGAAATTGTAGTGATGTATGAGCTTCCACATATGGTTCTAATAATTGCACCATGAGGATTAGAAATAGTAACACCCTGACCCATTACAAGTGGAGTTTTGGGACTGTTCAGAGGGTTTTATTCTGAAGCTGTGGCAATTGTGAGACTCATATTCATAGAAACCAATGGAATTGTTTTCATAACCTTTTTCTTCTTTACACTACCTTGATGTCTGGGATCTACTAATTTCATGTCCAATTGTAATGTCCTTTTTAAACCACTAGTACTACCCATGCCATCCCCACCAGTGGGAGTGACACTTGATTCAGATTGAATATGAGTTCTTGGAAAAGGTGGAACTAGATTTGAAGCTCAAACAAATGAAGGTGCAATGGTGTCAAACTGAGTAGTACCTATTTGTGACGAACCTCCAAGGACTAGTGTCTCACCATATTTTGGTGGAGCAGGTGTGGAAATTTGAAACCAAGGCCCTTCTCCTGTGGGACCTAGAGCACCCCAACCTGGAAAACCCATTTTATCTATAATCTCTTCCCCTTTTCTATATTTTTCTTTTGTGGACACATCAAATCCATTAATAATGAAATATACATAAGTGAATGTGGGATTCATAGAATCCCGCTCATGCTCATTATCTTGACAATCACCATCATTGTGATATGCTTCAGCTGGATGCTCCTCATTCCACAAATCACTAGATATTTGATCCTCTTCCACTTCATAAAGATCTACAGAGGTCTTGCCGAGATTCTTCCTTATTTCCCAAAAATAATTTTTTTTGGTTTGAGTCCAATTACCATGTTTACATTGACCCATTAGGTCTTTTGGAATAACTTTTCTAGTTGGTTCAACAGGTTTCTAGTAGAAATTGCAAGATGTCCTATGGTGCACTTTTCCTTTCTATTTGTGCAATGCCATAATTTGTGATGACAATTATCATATTGAAATATGATTTTTAGCACCATATTTCTCCATCTCTTTTTTTACCTCATCCCAGGAATCCATGTTTTTAAAATTTTATATTAATGGCATACTCTCGTCTTGACATTTGCTTGCAGAGTTATTATTCTCTCAAAGTTTTGTTACAATTATGTTGAGTGGATCATACTACCAGTGAGTGTCAATAAAAAAACAAAATATTGTAAAAAAAATCCTGTGCCACTTTGAATCCTCTTCTCTCAAACATGAACCCTCCAAATGAGAAAAGAAAGGAAGGAAATATCATTTTCTTTCACTGACCATTAAAGAGTACATCTATTCTCTCCATCTGTCATACATATTCCAATGCAAATACCCTCTCTTTCACATGTATTGGAATCTTGTAGGGTTCTACTACTGAACCGTAAAACCTTAACACAGTGTAGTCTCCCATTAAGTACTAGTCACCAAATTGTATTTCACTTCCGAGTTGAATGCAATCTCTACAAGACACAGAAAATCTAGTCATTGGAGTGCCTATAATTTAATGATACATCAGTGCAAAAAATAATTCTACAAAATTGTTATAGTTCCTTCTGTTATCACTCATCCTTATCTTATGCGTCCATTCATATATTGGACTTTGGACCTGACTTTGAAGCTTTTTTGTCTAAAATATTACACGATGGTTTGCTAAAATAAGATTACGCAAGTAGGTTGTGAATCTAAATGTCTTCTCTCAACCTCTTTTAATCATTAGTAGTTGTTCTTTCATTCAATGAACAATGTTCTCAATAAAATTATATGTTACTCATTCTTTTTCACAATGAATATGAAAAATCATTTCAAGAATGTTGGCACCCACTTCTTTGTTACTATCCAATCCCAAACAAAATGCTAGCAAGGAAATACTATCCTTAACCCATTGCACAAAAATACCATAATCATAAAGAGGATTGTGATCTGGATCCAGGCTAGAACTTCTTTTTATTCCTCTAATATACAAATCTTTCTTTATTGCATCTATTTCTTCATAATTCTTTGTAATCTTTCCTAGGTCAATGTGCACGTTTGAGTTTTGTGCTTCAAACCCTAGGTCCAAAAGACTAGCAAATTCAGTCTCGGTTATCAATCAAATTTCCTCCAGAGTATTTTTATTGATAATTGATGTTCTATTTTCATCATAATGTTTGGCGCAAGCCATGACACTTTTTGGACAAGGGAATACTTGAGGTAATGCCATGCATGCTGACCCAGCAACCCAGGTTGCAATTTTATTTGTCGTTGCCTTTGCCATGTTGTTAAAAGGATAAAATTTTGAATCCTTCATTGGATCTTTCCACTTATTTTCAAGTGCAAATCTAATTTCGATGATTCCCTTATTTCCATGGATAACAAGATAATGAATATCATGAAATTCATTAGTGAAACATGGTATTTTAACCAGTTTTTGGAAGTCTATTATCTATGTTTCCTGTCTTTTCCTCTTACTCGTAAACTTGGGATTTGTTTTGACCATCATAATATTAATAATTACTCTTTGGAAAATCCAAATTATTCTACATAGCTATAATTTATAGGGGTGATTAAAAATTAAACCCCAATTCTAGTTCTACAATCTAAACAGTAAATCACGAGATTTGAAAAATTTAAAAGGTGAGACGTAGGTGCTCAGGACTTTTACCATTATTTCAATTTGTGCAGAATATGAATTGGCAGAGAGATGAGAGACTTTGTTTCATTCCTCAATCCTCAACATAGAATTTTAAACTCCTTTCTTAATCTCCAATACTAGTTAGAAGTAGAACTAAAAAACATAGATTGAAAATCTAAAGGGCAAAAATTATACATTCGTGAGTACTGAATCGACAGTCGTGACTCGTGATAAATTTTATTGCTTCTTTATGAAGACATATATCTCATGTCACTAAGACACGTTTTACTTAATCATTTGACATATGCCTACAACTTTAGCTAGAGAGTCGAGACTCAAAATTGAGCTTATTTCTTATTAGTTATTACAATTTACATTTATTAAATGTTTATTTTTACTCCAATTTAGGTTTTAATTATACTTAGTTGATTCATGAGTTTTAATTCATGATACGTGCCTTGTTTTCAGGGGAAATTCATGAAAAGAGGTGATTGTTCCCCAAATTAACCTGAAATACACCTTGGATTGTTGATCTATGCTCATCCAACGGTCGTTGGTAGTCACTATCAAGTGTCGTGGGTCCCATTAACTTTTGGCTTGTCAGTACTAGTAGTCACCTATTCACCTCACACGTCATCATTGATTCATCAAATGAAATCAACTGTGTGAGGGAAAATGTGTCATGATTCTAGAATATGTTTGCAAAAATGGGGTTTCTTTCTCCTTTCAGCCTGAATTACATCGTACGTCATTGATCTCTGCTCATCCAATGGTCGTTCACAGGCATTGTCAGGTGTTGCGGGTCCCATTCACTTTTTATTTGTCATTAGTCACACATCATCGTTGATTGACACGTACCTGAGTGGACACATGTCATGATTCCAGAAGTGTTTTGCAAAAAATGGGTTTTATTTTCTATTTAGCCAGAAATACATCACGCACCAAAAATTTATTAATTTATTCTTAAATCAAATATTTAACAATTTATTATATATTGAGTAATGTTTAACTCTGACTTTAACATTGAATTCGATTATCAATATTTATTATTTATTTAATTATTTCTATTTGTATTATAATCAAGATTACACATCGATATGAGACATTGACATCGACAAATTTGGCATATAATTTATCAATATAGACAACATAATTTTTATAATTATTTTCTAAATTGATGACATTGATCTGAATTAATTAGTAAACAATAATAAAACTCTTTTAAATGTTAAAAATAGAAACTTGCTTTGTCTCTGGACTTATAAAGAAACTTAGTTATTTTTAAAAAATTAGAAACTCAGATTTAAAAATGGAAGTACCAATCCATCACGTCCTTATGTCTACTAAAGCATACTTTAATATCTAATACACAGATAAAGAAACTAATTAAAATGTTGCAATCATAGAGAAGTCTAAGAATCAATTGTTGTACCCATAAAATACAAATTGAAATGAACTTGCAAAATTATTAATATTATTTTTCATAAAATTACATTGTAAAGTAAAAACAAAAATCTACTAGGTCACTGGTAGTGGGCAAGTGGCATAGAAACCCTTATTTGGATAGATACAGTTGAAGTAAAATATGCCAATAAATATTTTAACAAAGATGATGCTAAGTGCAAAATAATGAAACTGAAATCGTTAAATCCATAAAAATTAAAAGGAAAACTAAAATGAAGTTGCTAAATTTCCATAAATATGTTCCAAAAATTTACAATTTAATAGTCCCTCAAAAATTTTAAAGAAAAAATGAGGGGGTTCAGGGTTGCAACTTGCTAGGTAATTCTTACTACTAGCATGAAAAAAATAAACTACTACTATTACTAGCCTACTAGGGCACTAGCAGTGGACTAGCGCTAAGATGATGAGTATTAAAAAAACCAAAGTGAAACTTTTCATGTCAAACTCAA
Source organism: Thuja plicata (assembly GCA_018584345.1). Classification (NCBI taxonomy): domain Eukaryota; kingdom Viridiplantae; phylum Streptophyta; class Pinopsida; order Cupressales; family Cupressaceae; genus Thuja; species Thuja plicata. The sequence goes on along the minus strand of MU223299.1, from coordinate 505,503 downwards.
GATTCAAAACACCAGGGGTAGGTCACAAGGATTAGGGATCCTCATCTTCCCCTTCGTCCGAGTAGAAATTTTGAGAGGATAATCTCTAAGAATTCATCAAGCCATGTGTAGTCTAGCTTGTCCAAGTCATCAAGGAGAAACCATTTGCAGAGAAAATCCCTCCCAAGTCACGCTCATTTCCTATGTCACATCAGTTTCTCTACATTGAGGTTCAACAAAAAGGGTTGTTGGGCCACATTTCTGTCCAGCTCCAACAACTTGGGTATATCTCTTGGTCAAGGGATCCCCACCCTAATTCTAAAAAAAAACAACAACATGGACATCATCCTCCATAAATTTCTCTTTTAAAACCTTCCTTAGCAACATCAACATTTCAACCTTCTCTCCTCTGAGGTCAACGAGAGATGCAAAAAAATGGGACGTAATGTCCATGTAGACATGGTATCTGTCAACATTCTCAAAGAAATCTTGACCTAATAACATCAACACAATAACATTTATAAAAGCGCCATCACCAAACTCCCTACAAATTGAAGGATTTCTTCTGAGACACTGCCCAAAAAGGACTTCTACTCATCTGGGGATGTATAACTCAAATAGATTGGAGAATCCATCTTTAATTCTCGGTAGCCTAAAGACCTAAAACCCTAAACCTTAAAACTAGAGGTAGAATTTTAACCACCGACATCTTTGACTCTTAATCTACCAAAAGAAAACTGAAGAATAAAGAAGCTAGATTGTCTATATTTATAGCCCTTGATTGATAGTGATACTTAGCAATTAATTTTTCTTTCTTTAATTATATTAATTGCATTGTCCTTAATCTTTAATGTAAATCTACCCATAAATTCATTATGCGTGTGAGAGATTTAAATCCATTGTCCTTAATCTTTCATATCTAATTGTACATATTTCCCATAAATGCATGCGTGTCAGAATAAAAAATTAGTAATTTGGTAACATCGTCTGTAAGAATTTGTACGTCGTTGATCTGCGTGTTGAGTGGATGGAAGTTATAGAATGTCTATTGTCACTAACAAGGCATTTATTTCTTATTGAGTTATGAGTTACAAGTTGCACTATCCACTGTCCACATAAATAAATAACCACTTGTAGTCAATGATCATGGTTACGATGCAGGTTTTAAGGCTTGATACAGGTCATCAACCCAGTAACTTCCTGGATAACTCTATTTACTTCAAGAAATTGGGGGCAAAATTAAACTTCAACCATTGATCTAGGATCATCAAATGCTCTCAAATAATACATTTAACATTAACATAAAATGATAGATGTTAGGTTATGTGTCCATGTATGATCTATGATGTGACTAGATGTGCTCATCGATAGCAATGTGTTGAGTATGCAAACAACTTGGAAATAAATACAGATGATATTCGTTGGATGTGATATAGTATTAATTACATCTATAATAAATTTCCATTTGGCATTGGCCCACATGAAAAGTCCCATCCTTTGAAAATCACCAATAAAATATCTATTTTTCCCATAATTAATGAAAGATTAGCTAATAAAACAAATAAATTTGCAAATGATAGATAAAATTTGCTAGTAAAATTTGTTTTTCTCCCCTTCGAACGAAAATCATTCACCTTGTATATTATAATTTTTTTACTTCAAAAGAAAAAAATTTGCCTCGTACAATATATAATTTTCCCCACATTAAATTATTATTCACCAAAATTTTATATTATTTTCATACGATAGGGAAAAAATCGCCAATACAAACTATTTTATTTTCCTAATTTGGGAAAAAAATTCTTCGTCTTTAAGAAACTTTTCCCCTAAAATAATGTAGGATTCACCAAGATTTTAGACTTTTTCCTAGGAGGGGGTTTCTTAAAGTTATCCCTAGTTGAGGGATGAAAGTCAAAAAGAAGTCAAGGTCAAAGGACTGTTGAGGTACTTAAGGCTAATAAAGACTATGATTAACAATGATGATTTCTCATTTATCAGAAAACTTCAAATACTTATGGATAGGAGAGACTATGGCTTTCATGGAGGTAAGCCAAGGAAGACGAAGCCAAACTTGAAACTGGTCAGTAGCTAGTATGACAAAAAATGTTGCATCTAGAGTTTTACCACCAACTTCTATGAGAAAATTAATCAAACCATGAGTAGGATAAGTGAAACCATTCCAAGTTTGGATCATCATATCAGATTTGTTATAGAAATTACATTGCAATTGTCTAGTATAAATATGTCCTTCAATTATCACATTCACCATAAACATAGGGTCAATAAGGAAACCATGAGAAAAGTGGTTGTTAACCTTTGCAACAATGTAAAGAGGACTATTAGGTTCTTTAATCGTCTCCCTAGGATCAAAGGTAATGTAAAGCTCAAGTTCAATTTTGGGTTTAGGTTCTGATTGAGATTGATTAACAAGATTGACAACATTGTTGGCATCAATATACTTATTGTTATAGTAAACAACATAAGTGGAAGAAGAAGGTAAGGACTGTGTAGACTCAACAATATTAGTTGAATGAGAAGGAAATGGGTTGGTACATATTTGCAAGTTTGGGTTGGGAGGAGCTACAAATTTCTTTCCTTGATCATTATCACCATCATCATATATGGTATTGGAATCAATAAGGTCTTGAATAATATTTTTTAAATGGAAATAATTCTCAGTATCATGGCCACTCTCTTGTGTTTGTAGGTTTAGTGGAGTCATTTAAACACACATAGGTTATGTGAATTATAGGCATGGGTTTTTGTCAGATTCTAAGTATTTCATGTTTCAGTTCATATAGGAATACAACACACTTCATATATGTCCACACAAAATGGTTGAATCCTTGTATGAGGTTCTTAGCTTTGGACTAAAGACTAACTATCATCTAATCTTTCCATTTATGTAGTAGAATATTTAATTAATTTATTTATATCTTCACTTGTTTAGCTAGTGGGATATATTTGAATACATCTGTTGTGAAACTAGCTCTCAAAGGAACATAGTTTCCTTTCCATATTATGAGATTGAATTTACTACATTTTGGCGAGCGTAAAATTAACACTATCCCTTTCTAGATTGTCTATATCTCACATCTAAACACTCATAAGTTGATGTTGAGAATATTCCTTCAATGAATGTTTCAAAAAGTTATAATGGATATATTAATGTAATCATTTTCTCTTTTGCACCTAAAAATCTTAAGAGACTAATAATCTTTGTTAATGGAGAAAATCCACAATGAAAGCCAAAGAATGTTATGATCACTAGAGATGACCATTATATGGTTCACCCTATGCATCCTTTCTTTGATATTTGTCTATCTCTAAGTTATAAGAAGTGTGTGGCTATTGATTATCAAAAGGTAGCTCACACTTATCAAACTAGTGGAAATAAAAAAAAAGTATTAATATTCCAACATCTCTTCCACATTCTCAACCTAATCTTTTATTTTTTCCTAAATCACCTCATTGATCTCTAGTAGAGTTCAATCCTATCGAACAACTTCATGTTACTCCCACTAATATATCTCTCTAGGATCTTCTACAAACTTCTATCCTTTATCGTGGTATGCTTCAGGAGACTCTACAAAGGATCCTTGTGCCAACTTCAATTAGACCAAGTGATGAAAATGATTTATTGGATTATATATGATATAATGATTTAGATATTATAGTCCATCAACATAAAATCCCATCCACTAAATATTGAAATCAATGTGACCCATTAATGAAAGTTTCTTTCATAAATAGAATTAGTACTATATATATACTCATTGATACTAGTTCAAAACTCAGTGTTTGTAGGATTGATCTTCTACCTAAACTCAAAATAGATCTAAGTTCTCTTGCAACTTCTTCTCTATCAGTTTATGGGTTTGATAATGTTGGTAGAAAGGCTCTAGGTATGATAATGTTAGCTTTGTACCTTGGACCCATTACTTTACCCTCTCTGGTATATGTGATACCACTTAATTTCCAATATAATCTTCTTTTGGGTAGATAGTGGATTCATACTATGACTGCAATATCGTCTACCTTACATAGAACTATAAACTTCATTCATAATAATCAATTAGTTAAAATAAATATTAATCCTACATCTCTCATCTATTATTATGAAGCCAAGGCTAATCATTCTTCAAGTTATACTAATTTCAAAAATCTAATTCATTCATTATCTTTAAGCACTATTATACTATAATTAGTTCTTAATCTTTAGGATGGTGCTAACTTTCCTTCTTCTCAATCAAATGCATGTCCTGGAAATGATCAAGGTACTTTGGCTTTTAAATACTCCCCTATTAGAGAGTATTAAACCAACCCTCTCTATAATGATATTCCAAAGATTTCATTGACACTTTCTATCAAGGATGAATTTGTTTTTGTATCACAAGTTAATGTGAATAGTATTGATCATCTCATTAATATTCATCCTCCCCCTTTTGAGGAGTTTCATTTTCTCTATGGTCCAATGTTCAATATTATTTGTAGGCATGGGTATAAAGGAAATGGTCTTAGATGCCTGGAACAAGGACTTAAGCTCCCTTTAGAACCAAATCCACATTCTTCTATGGTGGGCATAGGCTATAAATATTCTTATTTTTCTTCATATACTCCTCCATTGTCTAAAATGCATATATCTTCTTCTTGTGACATGTCAAACCTTCCTTTATAAGAGAAAGGGTTGATTCCTACCTTTCAACCTTTACATGAACAAGATCATATTTTATTATTGCTTCTCAAAGCCCACTTGATAACTCTTCCTCCTCCTACATGTCAGAAGCTCCATATGAATAATGAAATGAAACAATCTTTTTATGCATATTATCAAGTGCTTGGACACTCGATAGTGAATTTAAAACCTTGAATGATAAAGTATAACAACTTCATGAATCGACTGTCATCAATCATTCATCTATTGATATGCATGCTTCTTCTTCTATGCATGACAAGTAATATTGATGTTTGCCTCTACCAAACCTTTTTTTTCATGTCTATCTTAAATTATATATTTTCTTATCTTCCTTCTTGGAGGCCAATCCACTATCTTATCTGATCTTCCTTTATGTGGTCCAATCCATTATCTTATCTTATCTACCTTTGTAGGTGTGAATCCACTGGCCTATCTTAATTACCTTTGTGGGGGCCAATCCACTATCATATTTTGTCTATTTTTATGAGGGCTAATCCACTATATAAATCAATAATATTTTTCCTTATCATAAAATCATCTAGCATTACTACCCATATCAACATTATCAAAATATCTTACCTAATTATATGACTATCTAGCATAACACACTTTCCTACTTACATCGGCATGATCAAAGTTTCTGTATCACATGACTTTCTAGATTTTTCTATTCATGTCAGCACATGTCTAAATTCCCCATATAAAATGAATATCTAAATTTTTTCTATTTATGTCAATGTACATCTAAATTCAAATCTATCATGCGACTATCTATCTTTTATTACTCGCATCAATGCATAATAAAAATCACTATAATGTATGACTAGGGAGATTTGATTCTGAACAGTTGATTGATTGTATGTTTGTCATTGATGACAACATATAATACACAGTAGTACTTCTATATGTTCTTATCCATATGATGACATGAAGACCAACGTGGATAGATACATGTTGTTGACGTGTTTACTATGCTATGTTCATACACCTAGACCCAGATATGATGTTTCAATAAAGATATGTAATTCTGTTATTGACGGTTACAGTTTTGGAGGAATAACGGTTTAAGGCTGACGTATGTAACGTGTTTATTGAGTTGCACATATCTTTCGGATATTTGTGTGTATATTCATGATGAGTTATGAGTTGTTGATATTAATATAAATGTGCCAAACGTGTTTCAAGAAGATTGCAATGTTATGGTCAATTTGGTAAAGCCGACTTAGTGAAGCGATGCGTCTATTCAGCTTGTACTTGCATAGTTGTAATTATGCTTGCGCATTTAGTAGAGCCAACAAAGATGTTATGAAGAGTTGTCTAACAGGTCCCATGATCTCATACTTGGAGTATGTATTTATAGAATTTTATTTGTGATAAGAAGAGTGGTGAAAGCCAGAGATTAGAAAAGCATAGCAGAGTGTTAATGTAGCATAGCTATATTTATCATATGTTGATAATATAGATATTAAAGTTGAAGCTTTAAAAATATAGATAATATTGTTGTAGTTCTTTACAAGAGGTTAAAGCATCAGCGCACAAAAGGAACTGATCAGACAAGCAGTGTCACAAACAACAGTTCACCTTGTTGATACAACATGTATCAAATAACCAGAAGGTTGTAGCCTTCACCTCTTGGACAGTGAGTCCTTAGACAATGAGTCCTCCACCCCTAATAGGGTTATTATAAAAGACTCCTAATGGGGTCAGACCCTTAACCAAGTCACTATACTACTGCATTGTATTGTACAACTCCTAATAGGGTTGAAATATCTTTTAACATGGATTACTACTAACAATATAGTTCTTTGTGGGTACTAATTTCCACTAGGGATTTTACCATTTGGTTTCCCTGTAACCAAATTGATGTGTTGTGTAATGTGTTACCTGAATGTGCATTTAATTTATATCAATCTGGATTAATAAGTACAAAATATTTAAAGTTGTTGATAACTGATTCACCCCCCCTCTCAGTTATCTCTTAAGTATTCTAACAATTGGTATCAGAGCCAAGTGCCTTGGAGAAGAAGCCTAACAGCTTAAGGTAGATCAAGATGTCATACTTCAGAAAAGACAGCCCTAAGTTCGATGGAGAGAACTATTTGGATTAGAAGAACAAATTGATAATACATCTACAGTGCATTGGATTTGAGATCTTTGAGATTGCTACACAAGAGGTTGAAATTCCATCTCTGAAAGACCTTGCAAAGGATGATGCTACTAGAAGACAGAAGGAAACATTTACCAATAAGGAAATTGCCAAAGAAGCCCTAATCAGCACCTTATTTGACAGTGAATTTTCTGAAATCAAGAAGATTGACAAAGCATATATCATATGGAAGTATTTAGAAGACATGTTTGAAGGAGATTTTCAAGCAAAGAATGCACGCAGGAAGAAATGGAAGAAGAAATACAATAGTCTTGAGATGTTACCAGAAGAAAAAATTAGAGCTTACAATTAGAGGATAAATGAAGCAGTATCTGGAATCAGGAACAATGGTGGTGAAATATCAGAAGAAGATATAATGGATAAGTTGTTAACTACTTTGACATCAGACTATGAAAACAAGATCAGTATTCTAGAGGAAACTATGCAATTCTCACAAGACTTCAAGAGAGAGACTTTGATCACAAAAATCTCTGCATTTGTGATATCAAGATTGAAGACTGAACCTAAGAATGGAACATCCTTCAAAGCTTCAATTCACGGTAAGAAATTCTCACACATCTCTAGTCATAATGAAAATGAAGAAACTGATGAAGAGCTAGAAGAAATAATTGCCATGATTGCTAAGAGAGAAAAGAAAGGAAAAGGAAAGTATGAAGGACAACTTCCATTCAAGTGTTTTTCATGCTATAAGATTGGTCACTTTGCATCTAATTGTCCCACAAGAGTCAAGAAATTTAGATCTGATTACAGACCTAAATACAGGAAGGAATGTTACCATGTTGAAGAAGGTGTAACTAATGAAGATTCAGGAGAAGATGAAATTGGATTCATTTCCCTTAAAGACATGGAAAGGTTTCCCGAAGATATGGACATTGCAGTTAAAGAAGATGATCATGAATTAGCCTTAATTTCCAAAGTAGATGTCAGAACTGACTGGATCATTGACAGTGGATGCTCACATCACATGACAGATGACAAAGATAGATTTTTTCATCTAGACAAATACAAAGGTGGTATGGTTAGAATTGTAGATAACACTCCTAAACCTTTCATAGGCAGAGGTTCCATCACCTTGGATGGAAAGAATAAGATAGATGATGTTCTATATGTTGATGGATTACATCATAACTTGCTGAGTGTTGGATAGCTACTTGACAAAGGCTATCATTTGGAGTTCAAAGACAACAAGTGCATCATTAACAACAAGGATGGATACATGATTGCATCAGGCTCCAAAACAAAAGGTAATGTTTTTCAGCTTAATTCAGATGTAAGTTGTTTTGTTGCAAAGGTGGATGATAGTTGGTTATGGCACAAGAGACTTTGTCATATCAATTTTGACAATATAGTAAAGATCAGTAATGTCAAGGCAGTTAGAGACCTACCAAACATTGCAAGACCAGTTGACACAATTTGCAGGGAATATGTTATGGGTAAAAATGTAAGGAGTTCCTTCAGAAGCAAGCAGACCTCAGCTAAAAACAAGTTGGACTTAGTGCATACAGATTTATGCGGTCCTACCCAAACAAGATCATACTATGGTGAAAGGTACTTTATTTTTTTTGTTGATGATTTTTCTAGGATGATGTGGGTTGCATTCTTAAAGGAGAAACCAGAAGCCTTTGAGAGGTTCAAAATATTCAAAGCTGAGGTGGAGAATGAATCTGGACTAAAATTGAAATGCTTAAGATTAGATAAAGGAGGAGAATTCACCTCTGACCAATTTTATGACTACTGTGAAGAAGATGGAATAAAAAGAAAGTTGAGTGCCCCTAGAACACCTCAACAAAATGGAAGTGCAGAAAGGAGAAACCGGATTATACTGGATACATCACGCACCATGATGATTGAAGGAAAAGATGCACACACCTATTGGAGAGATGCAGTGAACATAGCAGTGTATACTATCAATAGAACCCAATTGAGACCAGGTGTGGACAAGACACCCTATAAACTTTGGTTTGGTAATTTATCCATAGTAAAATACTTCAGAATATTTGGTAGCAAGTGCTACATCAAGAGAGATGACAGTGTTGGTAAGTTTGATACACGAAGTGATGAAGGTATTTTTCTTGGTTACTCTACAAAAAGCAAAGCTTACATATGTTTCAATTTGAGATTAAAGAAGATAATTGAAAGCACACATGTTAAGATTTATGAGAAGTTTATGATTCAAGAGAGGTACTATGAATATACACCTTTGATTGAAGAAGAACCCGGACCTAACAGGAAAGACACTATGATTGAAGAAATGTTTTATTGCATTGATGTCTCATGCAATGACCCTGATTCAAGCAATGAAGAACAACAAATTGTAGAGGAAGAAGTCACACCTAAGGTTCCTAAATTTACATCCAGATACCACTCTAAAAATGATATCATTGGAGATCAGAGCAACAGTGTTTTGACCAAATCAAAAGCAAAGAATCTAACAGTGGATGAAGAGGTATGTTTACTTTCACATATTGAACCTTTAAGTGTTGAAGATACTTGTAATGATTTTGATTGGAAAAATGCAATGAAAGAAGAACTAGATCAGATAATCAAGAATGACACATGGGAATTGGTTCCTAGACCAAGTGATAAAAATGTGATTGGAACAAAGTTGATTTTCAGAAACAAAATGAATGAAGAAGGTACAGTAATAAGAAACAAAACAAGATTAGTATGTAAAGGATATGCGTAGAAAGAAGGAATATACTACACTGATACATTTTCCCCCATGAGCAGACTGGAAGCCATAAAATTGTTTTTGGCATATGCAACAATAAAAGACTTTAAAGTTTATCAAATGGATGTCAAATCAGCCTTTTTGAATGGTGACTTAAAAGAAGAAGTCTACATAGAACATCCTGAAGGATTTAACCTTTTATATAGACTAGACATGGTATGCAGACTAAAGAAAGCACTCTATGGACTCAAACATGCCCCAAGAGCGTGGTATGAAAGATTAGATGGTTATCTCACCAAGATTGGATTCAAGAAAGGAGCAGCAGATTGTAACTTGTTCACAAGAGAAACACCTGATGGATTACTATTAGTTGCCATATTTGTTGATGACATTATCTTTGGAGGTAATGACAAGCTCAGTAAAGCATTTGCAAAAGAAATGCAGAATGAATTTGAAA
>MU223299.1:449156-474515 GCA_018584345.1 Thuja plicata | reverse complement strand
AAAGGAATATGACAAGGTGAACATTGGCACTGTGGCTGAACCCAAGTGGATTTCTATAGGTAAAACTTTGTCTACCCAAGAAAAGAAAAACCTTCAAATCCTGTTAATAGCCTACACTGATGTTTTTTCTTGGGATTATAGTGATCTTAAATATTTTTAGAAAGGGAAATTTAGTCATCACATCCCTCTCAAGCCTGAATCAAAGCCTTTTAGGCAAAAGCGTCGTAGTTACAATCCCAAGGTTTCAGAAGCGATATTAAAAGAGGTTGACAAGATGCTAAAAGCTAGAATCATCTACCCTATCCACCATTCAACCTGGATTGCGAATATTGTCCCTTTCAGAAAGAAGAATGGCAAAATAAGGATCTGCGTAGACTTTAGGAATTTAAATTAGGCCAGTCTCAAATATAATTACGCCATGCCCAAAATGGAACACGTATTATAGGCGGTTGCAAGGTCAGAAATGATGTCTCTACTTGATGGGTTTTCTGGATATAATCAAGTAAGTGTAGCTAATGATGATAAACAGAAGACTGCTTTTACTACATCGTGGGGAACTTTTGCTTACAATAGAATGCCCTTTGGCTTGATCAATGCGGGGGAAACTTTTCAAAGGGAAATGGATTCCTCTTTTGCTGATCTGAAAAATAGAATCATAGTAATTTACCTTGATGATTTAACTATGTACTCCAAAAGGAGGAAACATCATGTACAAGACCTTAAATCAGTTCTGCAGAGATGTAGAGATCATGGCATTTCACTTAATCCTAAAAAATCAATTTTTGGTGTGACCAAGGGAAAATTATTGGGACATATCGTATCCAAAGAGGGAATCAAAATTGATCCCAAAATAGTCAAGGCTATTCAACAGATCTGTCTACCTTCAACGAGGACAAGGGTCAAATCTTTCTTCGGTCAAATTAACTTTTTGAGGGCTTTTGTCCCAGATTTTTCTGAGTTGACAAGGCACATAGTGGGGATGATGAGTGAAAAACATCCTTTTAAGTGGATAGAAGAAGGTAGAAAGGCTTTTGGAGAAATTAAGATAGCTGTGGCCAATGCCCCATCTCTAGTTTACCCAGATTACAAAAAAGATTTTATCATATATTGTTACGCTTCTGATCACACACTGTCTAGAATTCTAACTCAGAAAGATGTTTTAGGAAATGACGGCCCCATCACTTTCATGAGTACACCTTTAAAGAAGCATGAACTAAAGTATTCCCTAATTGAAAAGCAAGTCTTCGCTGTGATCAAATCAATTAAGCAGTTCAGATTCTACATCCTCCATTCTCATTCTATAGTGTTTGTCCCTGATCCAGCGGTGAAAACATTACTCACCCAACAAGAAATAGCCATTAACAAAAGAGTATCATGGGTGAAAAAGATTCAGGAATGTGATTTGATAATCAAACCCACTAAGCTGGTTAGAGGCAGAGGTTTGTGTAAATTTATCGCAGAAAATGTTAGTCATCCTGAAAATCTGGAATCTAAAATATCTCAAGTATTATTGGTTAGTTTAACAGATTATTGGTTCTGTGACATTGCCTATTTCCTGACATATGGAGAATGTCCACAAAGGCTATCACCTAAAGAAAGATGAACTCTGAGGCTGCAAGCTGCTAAGTATGTGATATGGCAAGGTGTGCTTTATAAAAGGGGTCTTGATGGTACATTTCTAAGATGTGTGGATAAAAGCCAGCAATTAAAGTTGCTCAAAACCTTTCATGAGGAGGCCTGTGGAGGTCATTTCTCCTCTATAGTAACGACATTCAAAATCTTCCAAAATTATTTTTATTGGCCAGGTATGTTCAAAGATGCCTGTGCATTCGTCAGGAATTGCGAAAAATGTCATTTATTTTCTGGAAGACCTCAATTAGCTGCTTTGCCTTTAAGACCAGTTGTGGTGAGTGAACCATTCAAGCAATGGGGTATTGATTTTATATGCCCTGTTAGTCCTTAGCCAAGTGTAGGTCACATTTATATCCTAACAATGACTCACTACTTCACTAAGTGGGTCAAGGCTATTCCAACCAAAAAGGCTAACTCTCAAGTAGTTTGTGATTTATTAAAAGATAACATTTTGGTGCATTTCAGAGTACCCCAAAAGATTGTGGCAGATAATGCCACTTATTTCTCTTCATAGGATCTCTCCCTTTTCTGTTTCGATCATAATATTTCTCTGGCTCATTCGTCCGATTACTTTCCCCAAGGAAATGGACAGGCCGAGTCAAGTAATAAAAACTTGATAATGATCATGAAAAAGATGGTAGATGATAGTGACAAGAATTGGCATAAGAAGCTTTTTGAAGCCCTTTGGGCTGATAGAATTAAACCTAAAAGAGAAATCGGTATGGCGCCCTTTGAGTTGGTGTATGGAATTGGGGCACAAGTATCAGTTCCTCTAGAACTCTTTGCAGCAAAGCTACAAATGGCCATTAAGGATCAAACTTTCAAAGACTCCTTGGAGAAAAGAATTATGTACTTGCATAAATTAGAAGAAGAAAGAGAAGCTCTGGTAGATAAGATTACTGAGCATCAAGCTAGAGTGAAGAACATTTTTGACAGGAAAGCAGGACCCAGAAGTTTTCTTAAAGGAGATGAAGTTCTGCTATGGGACAAAAGAAAAGCTCCTAAAGGTGCCCACCGTAAGTTTGAGTCACTGTGGAAAGGCCCCTTTGTTATCACTGAAGAGTTGGGAATGAATGCTTTCAGGTTGGCTTATCCAGATGGAAGGATCTTACCATTTTCCTATAATGGGCAAGATCTTAAGTTGCTGAAGCTTTAGTCTTAGTCTTTGTGTCCTGCTGTATATATTAAGTTAGGTTTGCTTCCGTTTGGTGTGTCTTCCCTTTCTTGCAAGTTTTTTGAGCCCTTTTTACAGCAATTTGCGAAACTAGAGTAGTTTAGTTCTCTGGCTTTTGAGAAAAGGCAGTCCCCAGTCAGAGCCAGTGTTAGTCCAAATCTTGTTCTTTGTCCTTATTGTTCCTTTTTCAGAGTTGCCTTGCTATTTTGTGTATCTCAAGCTGCCTAAGCACTCATGTTTAAAATCTTAGCGAAAGATCTTCCCTATGTTCCATCGTTGCTTGCTAAGGAGAGAAAATTCTTTTGCTAACATATATTTTGAACAGGTTTGAACATGCTTGAACAAGCTTGAACAACCTTAAACTCTGTTCAAGGGCATTCAAGGATGTTCAAGCTCATTCATATTCTTTATAAAGCAAAGTGGGTGATTAGCGTTTTCACTAAAGGAAGGTGTTTCGTGATCAGCAGGTTACAGAACTTTGGTCGATCTAGGGTGGAAGGTTATCGGTTAAATGATTTGGCTCTTGGTATCAAAGTGTTGGTGGGATATTAAGGAATAGGCTTGAATGAGGGTTAACACATATGAACATCTTTGAACTGTGTTCAAGAGTGTTCAAGGATCTTTAAAAATGAAAGGTGGCATAAATCAAGGACAGCCGTCATCTTTTTAGACATGGGTCCCACTCGGGTAAAACTTTTAATGAAGAGGTCTTTCAGCGGTGGCTAAATCATGTCTGAGCTGTCGAATTAATGAGGAGTTCATGCAACATAAAAGTTTGCGCAAAGTGGCGGTAAATGATCGCGTGTGGGAACGGTCACTTCTCTTTTTGAGACATTATTGTCTTAATTATGGGTAATTAATTACTCATTCTAGACATTTCCTGTAAAAGCCCTCCTTGGCATTCATTCTTTTTGAATTACTGTTGTTCTCTATATGCGCAAAGAACGGAGGTAAGGGTTTTTCAGAGCTCCAGTTGTAGAATTTTCCTCAGAGATTAAGGTAAGTCAGGCTGTCACTCTTCCAGTGTTTAAATTCAAAAGCTGGTGAATTTTGTGGGGTTTTCTGTAGCAATTTGCAGTCTGTTCTTGCAAAAATGAAGTCAACATTTCATTTCTTTGGGAATGTGTCTAGTTTAGTTTCCAAAAATTCTATCGTAACAGAAACAGACATAGAAGGGTATGATATTGAAGGGATAGCTGATAGGATTACTGCATGTGTGGAAGAAAATGTCCCTTCTATGGAAATTTTGAGTAGTGGGTTATGTATAGCCGCATGCTTCCCTCTTGTAGTGGTTTTCCCTGAGCTTGTCCATGAATGTATTAAACATTATGACCAACGAACTTAGTCAATTCTTAATAGAAACGACGAAGTGTTGATGGCCGTAAATAGAGGAATTGTTGCCTCGGCTTTCCAAATCCAAGAATGGACCTTTTCATCTTTTTCTCCTGCCCAATCTCTAGTTAAGTTCAATCCCAACGCTGATGCAAACCATACTTCCATGGCTAAGTATTGGTTGATAAATGCCCAAAGAGGAGGTTCTCGTTTTCCCAAGAAGTTAAACAGAAAGCACATGCATCCGCACATTAGTGATATCATGATAATGCTGCACAGAGTTAGGGGGTCACCTGAGGCTTCTTTGTTTACAAATTGGTTATTATATTATGTAGAAATTGTTTTAGAGGGCAAGCATAAGCTGGATTGGGCTGAGTTAATTGCAGAATCCACGAGGGAACAGTTGAATAGTTCCAAGCATACTGGCTATAGCTTTTATATGTCCTCTTATCTCATGTATTGTCTAGCATGTAGTAGGATATGGAGTGGCATGGTTTATGTGCCTTGGATTGATGGCATGTGTGTGTTTGAATATTTCTCTATGCTTCGTAAAGATAGTGTAATTCAAAATTATAGGAGAGTTCATGATACTTTTATGGGAAAGCTTTGCTTTGAAATGTCTGGAGATTCGGCCAGGAGGATGAGCTCAGAAGCTCAGAACTTTGTGACTAGGTTTGGGAGTTATTACATCCAATTCCCTAAGTTCTCTTATTTAAGAATTGATGGTTTTGAGGATGCCCCTACCAAATTGCCTCGATATGCATTTGATTGTTTTATTTTTTCTGAAATTTGTTGACAGCTTTCCGTCGTGCTAAAGTGTTTCCTTCCTAGAGACCGAGGTGAAAAACTATTTCCATTGCAGCTAGGGAAGCTTTCATGTCTATCCTTTGAAGATGCTATAAGTATCGAAAGTGACCTCAGTCATTTTCATTTCAAGTACTATACAGACAGAACAGGCTTTGATAATAAAAATTGTACTAGCGGTAGCTGTGGCTTAAGGTCTCACATGTTTCCAGTTCCCCATTTAGAGGATTTCTAGGAAGATTGTGTAAATGAATCTCAAGTCTTCACCATAAGCCACAGTAGACTCCGCATCTTTCAAATTCTATCAATGAGAATACAATTCAGCATAGAAGGAGTAACAGATGATGGTTCTGATTTGATTGAACCCAATTTCAAAAGACTTCTTGATACTGAAGAAGTAGATGTTGATTGGTCAAAAGAGGAAGATGATGAAATTCAAAGCAGAACACACCATGTTCTCAAACTAACTGAGAAGTGGCTACAAGAAAGAAAAGAGAAGTCCAGTCCTAAAAAGACTAGAAATAAATCTTCAATTTTGTTTTCTTCCCCCTTTGTTTCTAACACGCCTAAAACATCTGATAATACAGGTTCATCTAGTAAGTAGCAGAAGAAAGAATCTAAAAAGAAGTCTGTTGTGGAAATTTCACCTGTGGTTTCTCCTCAATGTATCACCAGGTCGCGCTCCCGATCTCAAAAGAAGGCAAAGATGACTCAAGAACAGACAGAGACAGTTCATCTGGAAGATGATAAGTTTGAAGACTTGAATTATCAGATTGGTGATGATGACCAAATTGGGAAAGATCTTTTTGATCTTGAAGATGTAACCCTGGATTTAATGGATACTCCTGTTAAAGTGGGTCCCCAACCGGCAGCGACCAGTGACACGCCCAAATGGCTGACTTCCTTGGTCAATAAAAAGCAGAGTCTAATTCCTGTGTCCATACCAGTACAAGATATTGTGAGTAAGTACGCTTAGAAAACACCTAAAGCCAAAAAGGTAAAAAGAAAAGCACGCATGTTTGCTGATGCTAAGACTGGAAAGTGGACGACCGAGGTCGCTACTTATAGGCCTAAGGAAGAGAAGCTAGATGTGGTAGTTGAGGACTTTAAAGTTATCGAAATTGAGTTGGGAACAATGGACAGAGCCAGGAAAAACCACTTATTCAAAGAAATAGCCCAACAAATGTTGATTACATCGGTGTAGGATAGCAAAGAAAAGAAAGAATGGAAACAGAGCATTGTTTCACTTTCTCGATTTATTAACTCATTTTGCAACTTTGATGCTACCCCGTTGTCTCAGTCTTCTCAAGTGTTCGATCCCAATTCTGAAGAAAATAAGACTCTACTGAATCAAGTTCAAAGGGGACAAACTCTAGTTTCTTCAGTGGATGAATGGATGGCTCAGGTGCTAAAAAATTGCAAACAGTATATTAAAGATTCTCATTCAGTTCTTCATAACACCGAGACAACTATAGGGGAATTGCAGGCTCAACAAAAAGTATGGAACACCGATGAAGAAAAGTGGGTGTCAACAATGACCAAATTTATGGAAATTAAAAGGCATGGCTTTAGTAAATTCTGTGCAGAAAAGTCACTGAAAGGTGCGGAGGAGTCCTACTTCTTCATAATCAGAAAAAACATCAGTTGGCATATTTCCCTGATAGGAAGTGCTATTACAAAAATTAAAGAATATGAAGTTGAAGAAAAGCAAATCCAAAAGGCTGCCCTAGCAGAGTTGAAAGTGATTAATTTCACTTATACCTACCCCTCTATCTTCAGTGAACAAGAACTAAAAGGTTCTTTGGAGGCTTTTGAATCAACTATTAAAACTATCAGAGACAAGATTCATCCCAAGGCCTCTGATTTGACCTAGATAGCAAGGATTGAATCCATGCTTTATTTGTGTGTTGGTCAGTTATCTAATGTTACTGATAGGGTGAGAAAGCTGAGTTGGAATAAAGATGCCTCCATGGCCCAAATAGTGAACTCTAAAATCCCGCACCTGTCGCTTGCCAAGGAATTAGTTCAAGCGTACAAAGAATGGAAACTGACTCAATCAGTTACTGATGAAGAAGGGAGTCCAGTGACAAGCGAGGATCGTTCCTTAGATAAAGAACCTAATTCTGCCATCTAGTTTCCTATTTTTACTATCTTATTATGCAAAATTTCAAGGACATGTGTCCTCTAACTGATGGATTTGTTACTTAACTGTTTCACCAAGAGGCTGTGTTTTTCAGGAGGCCTCTCGGTGCTCTATTGCTATTTATTCTAGCTACTAAAACTTTGAAAGGGTTCAGAAAAAATTTGATAGATAGATATAGTTTTGATAATTAGAATTGAGATGGTGAATGTTGTGAACATAATTGATTTTTAGATAATTACCTGTGTAGTAATTTTCAAAGTATATGACAAGAAGATCAATGAATCTGTGTTGTTTATGATTTTGAGCAAAGTGCCCTTTGTTGGCATATAGTTTGACCTGTTTTATATCTTAGTCAGCTGTTTCATGGTATCTAAATCTTGAGTTTTATCTGTTATCTATTATCTGCAGTCAAAGTTGTTTATTTTTTCATGAAATGCTATTATGGAAGTGACTGTGTTTCCTTCTTATTCATCACCTGGTTATATGTACTTCTCTAGTTGTTCTAAAACATATAATCAAAGAATGATATTGTTGCCTTTATAAGCTTTCTGGTTAAAAGCTAACAGATTAAATTATTTTCTCATTTTATTGAATATCATTTTTAGGGAGTTGTACCTATTATAAAATTCAGAGGGAAGTGATTATAAAATACACTTACCTAACTATTAAGAATAGTTTATCTTTTAAGGGTGATAGAGAAAACTTAAAAGATTATTTACAAAAAGACAAATTTGTTCACTAACAATTAAGTATCGTGGTAGACCTCTTATCAAGAATTTGTAGAAAGTTCACAAATTTGACCACAAGGCAATACTTGACACAATAATGATTAGAGATGATCCAAAAGGTTCACTCTATTAATTTTGGGCCATCTAGAAGAATAATTGTATAAAATGGTAGATTATTTTTGATAATTTGTATATATCTTTTGTTAAATGTTGTAGCTTCACTTTTTTGTATATATAAATATCCATGAGATGTTGTATGTGAATATTTGGAGGTTAAATTTTGTATATAAAAATGGTAATGATTTGTAATGTGCATATTTAGTTGCCAAATTTTCTCAATATAAACAGTAATGAGATGTCATGTACATATTAGATGAAAAATTTTGTATATAAAATTGGCCATGGGGCTGATTTGCAAACATTGAGAGGTCAAATTTTGTATATCCTAATGTGTACCATTTGATTACAAATTCATATTTAATTT
Source organism: Thuja plicata (assembly GCA_018584345.1). Lineage (NCBI taxonomy): Eukaryota > Viridiplantae > Streptophyta > Pinopsida > Cupressales > Cupressaceae > Thuja > Thuja plicata. Next base: position 466,218 of record MU223299.1, on the reverse strand, counting down.
TGTATTATTACATTTGTATATCCTAATGTGTACGATTTGATTATAAATACATTTTGAATTATTTATCTTACCAGTCACGATGTAAGAAAGTGCAAAATATGTTGTCTTCATGTCTCCATGTGGTAGTTATGAATCTTAATGCTCAAAATAAGGTTTTTGGACCATTTTTACGTTAAACCCCATAATCACTGAAGTAGTTCCGAATCTTCTCAACAAGTAGTAATTGATTGCAAATGGGATTATACAGATGGTTTAGTAACTAACTTGGAACTTCATAGGTTTCCATGCAACAAGGAATAGCTCATGTTTTAATTCATGATCACTAATTGGGAAATACAATACTTTCATTATGATGTAGACCCTCAAGGGCCACATTAACAAACTCAACGAATAAACCTTATAGGTACATTGTCTCATGAAGGATTAAAACACAACAAAGGACAACTTCATGTTTGCATTCCTACTCACAAAGCTTGACCAATGGAATGACATGGTATCAAAAGGACATCTACTATTGATTAGTAGGACAGTAGGAAACAATGAACAATTATTCAGATCAACAACCCAGAACAACCATATAAAAATGCCAACACATGGTCTTAACAAGCATTGTACACTTGGGCTTTGGACTGCCATATTCACCATAGGAACTAAATTCAAAAAAAAAAAAAATTAAACCTTTTCATGAACTTGAAATGCACACTCCTCTATTAGGATTTTGTTTAGTAACAACACCCTACAAATTTTGGGGACTCATTGTCAAAATCAGACTTATAAACTTTGATATGCTCAATATATTTGATCACCTTCAACATATAGTACAATAGGAATCCAAGGTACATTCGGGGATACAAATGTGTACTTTGAAACAATAGTTATATAGCCCTTGAAAGAGTACAAACAATGAGAGTCTCCAAATATCAAAAGGGATTAGATAGTAATAGTTTACTGTGAAAAAATAGTTTACGAGACTGTTGTAAAAATCATCATTGTTGATCAAAATTGAGTGCTCCTCTTGAAAATATTTTATAGACAAAGAAAAATTTATTTTAAGACAACAATCATGAACTTCTAAAGTGACTACAATTGAGATACAATTACACATAATAAAGGGAAACCTGTCCAACAATGACTATCACTGTTATATTTATAAGTATCTTGAGTTTGCTGTCAAAAGTTTTGGATAACTTATAATTTTCAAAGATTAATTGATCTAAATATCTAAAGAAGACTTAGGCCCATGTACCTGTTTCCATTTTCTACTCACATTTTTTATTGCTTCCACGCGATTTTGGAGTTGAAGTTATCTTTTGCATGATCTTTTAGTTTTGTCCTCAAGTGATTTGAAGGTTGTTGCATTCCTTATTCTATAAAAGGAATTCCAAGATCACTTGAGAGGGGTTCCCAATTTTCTATGTTATGTCAGTCTAGAGTTAAATAAAATATAAATACATTTGAAGTTATGCATTTTCTTAGAATCATCTATGGTTTTTGATGGTAATTAGCAAATTAATTTTAATAATATGTCTTTGTATTCAATGTAAACTCTTTATGAATTGAATACAAATTAAGGATTTGCCTGAATTTATCTCTCTGAGTATTTAAAAATGAGTTTATTATCTTCTGTTATCTTTCAAGGAAATGATTGAACATGGTGAGATGATTAACCGTGAGAGTTTATGATTCGTGGAAAATTTGATAATAGTTGTCCATAGAAATGAGACGTTATATGTAAGGCATATTTTATTCGAGTTCTATGTTGAGCGGTTAATGAATATTTTCTTATATGTAAGGCATATTTTATTCAAGTTATATGTTTAGCGGTTAATGAATATTTTCTATCAAATATTTTCTTCTTTTATGTGACTCTATAACCCAAAATGGATTAGGCATTGTTCATAAGTGACGCATGAAAAGTATAGTGAAACAAATTCAAAATATAAATATATCATGTGCTTTGTTTGGAAAATAAATTATTGATGTTTATCTTAAGTATCCATGTTATCATCTGCTAAGGAAGATTTATGAGGATTATTTGAGCAAGTAGATGAATTAAAGGTACACTCGGCTAATTTTTATGGAGCTTGAAGTGTAGAAGTTTCAATGACCTTTTTATTGTTGGCATTTTCTTGTCTTTAATTTGTGGATGAAGTAAAGATTGATTTAATTATGTTCCTTGATAGTCATGATGAATATTAGTGTTCTTTTAGAATCAAGGGTAGAAAGAAAAATAACCAACATGATCCTTCACTTTAGATTATGGAGACTTAGGGCTCCACACTTAATGACTATTTACTATGAATATTGCACTATCATATTTTCACAGTCTCGACTGATTATTTGACAAAGATATGATGCATTTTATGGTGGACAGTAAGGTTGGTTGTAAGGAGGGATTGGATAGACTTATAAAAAGGCTTGCATTCCTCCATAGTGGGATTTCAAGGAATGTTGTTTGGTGGACATGGTCAGATTATTCATTCAATGTTTCATTTCAGATATCTTTTGATGTTTTTCTCAATAGGTGAATATTGATTATCAAAAGTGTTATTTTTTTGTTTGTGTTAGAAAAATGACTAACTTGACTATTTTTAGTGAATTTATTTGATTATTATTGGTTCATATATAAATTAAGGGAATATTTAAGATTCTTAATATGACCATACAGTGGCATCTTATGTTGACTGAAAACCTATTTTTAATGATTTTTTACATGTTGTCTTTGGTTCCATATTTAGAGGAAGTTGTGATGCATGTAGATAAGTTATATTATTTGAAGAAGATTGTGTATGATGGGTTTGGGTCCCCTTTATCTCTTGGGGTTGACCATATTGAATATTTATTCTCAAGGTGGAAAACTTGTAGTGCAACTAATACTTATATTTGTATGGTTTCTTTTGTTGATGTTTTCTACGGACAAATATCTATATATTTGAGTGACAAAAGAATGAGATGAGTATAAGTGTATGTGAGGTTATTAGATAACCTTTGGGAATCAATTGCAGAGGTGAGATTGTGGGAATAAGGAAGAACTAAGGTCCATATTGTTGAACATAATAAAAAGGTCACGATAACAAATTAAGAGATTTTAATTCTCATTCACTATGATTGCTAGGAAGTAGTAAGTTTCCTCTAATAATTTATGAATATTTATATTTATTTTTCTCTTGGTAATTACTTAGATCCTTGGTAGTGTGCCTAAAATGGTAGGGACAATTAGTTCCTTGGCTTCTATACTAAAACATCATACTTATATATTTGCATATAGTGAGTACATTTCTCAATGTTTTTCCCATCTTGGGTTTTTGATGTAAATTTGGTGTCCATGTGTGTTCATTATCATTTTCTATTTTTCAAATGATGATTAGTTAGATTAAGGAATAATCTCTAAGATATGTGATAAAAATTTTAAATTTTAATTTATGTTGATTTAGTCACCATGGCACCTAGTAGGGTTCAACAATTGGTATCAGAGCTAGGTTCCTATAGAGGATCTTAACCATCCAGTGTGGATCTGAAATAGTGAAATAATTGGTGAGTAGAGCTTTGAAGTACCTAAGTTTTATATAACAAACTATGCCTTCTTGAAGGAGAGAATAGAATCTCATTTGTAGACTATCCCATATGGTGTTCTTGATTCTATAAAAAAAAATGGCTATGTTCCTCTAGTATCATTTATTTTTACTACTTCAAAAGGGATTTTCAAATATAAGAACAATGAAATGGAAATAAATACAACTATAAGTGGCTTGTGTGATTTAGAAATATTTAAATTGATGGGTTGAAAATTTGCATTTGATATATGGGATAAACTTGAAAGTATTTATGAAGGAGACAAGAAAACAAAAGATATCAAGTTGTAGAATATGGAGCACAAGTATGAGACTCTAAAGATGTCAAAAGATGATAATATTCAAGGTTTCCTACATTGGGCAAATGAAATAGTTAACACTACTAGAGGCTCTAGTGGATCCCTTGAATACAATGAAGTGTTGTTGAAATTAATGAGGACAATGACTAAAACCTTAAAAAGTATGCTTATTAACATACAACAAAGTCAAGATATAGAATAGTACACTTTGGAGGAACTTTATGGTGTTGTCACTACTTTTGAGTTATCAAAATTTAAGGAGAATGGGGGAGAGAAGAAAGATGGTGCTTTCAAAGCTACTCATGGGACTAAATATGAATCTAATTTGGATGAAGAGGAAAGTTTTGTTACAATAAAAAAACAAAGGAACTTAAAAATATATAGGCAAGTTACGCTTCAAGTGTTTCAATTGTGGTAGAGTAGGACATTATGCTGCTAAATGTTCTTTTAGAGAAGATAGGGAGATGATGATGACATGAAAGAGTTCTACATAAGATAGAAAAGAAATAATAGGTTAGACGATAGACATAAGGGAAAGAATATTTTGGGTGCAATGGAATCTCAGTCATTAGAAGATGAAGGGGAAAATGAATCAAATGATGAGCTACTATTTTTGGCTATCAAGGATGTGAATAATGTCAGATATGAAAGACAATTTCTATGCATGTGATAGAAGAATCTAGATCTTGGATTATTGATTCAAGTTTATCAAATCATGTGATGAGTGATAGAAATGTATTTGTACATCTTGAGAGCTATAGTGGAGGATCAATCTCATTTTCTCATAAAGGCTCTACACCTATATGCTCCACGGGAACTATTTTAGTTGATGATAAGCATAAATCTACTGATCTCTAATATGTGAAAGGATTAAAGAAAATCCTTTTAAGTGTAATTTAATTATGTATTAGATGTTTTAAAGTCAATTTTCTTGGAGAAAAATATGAAAATGGGAAAGGGTTTAGGAAGCTAATGACTACTATCTCAAGTAGAACAATGGAGTTAGTTTCTCTTTGGCATTAAAGAATGAATTTTGATAATTTATTAAATGAATGGGAAACATCAGCTTTGATAATATGATGAAGATCAATTCCTCTAATGTTGTGAGAGAGATGCTAACATTTACGAGATGCACTAACACAATTTGGAGAGAATTCTAGATTGGAAAGAAAACCAAATACACATTCAAGAACAAGGAGTATTAAACCACAAGCTTGTTGGCACTGATACGCAATAATCTATGTGGACCTACAAGAACAAGAATGCTCAATTATCACTAGTATAAAAATAACAATATATGACTAAAAAATACTAAAAATTTCATTTTAATGACTAACCTTAGTCACGTGACCATTAGTAGTTTATTGTCAGTCATTTATAATGGGGCCAAATTTATGACTAAACATATTCTAGCTATTTATTGGTTATTTTGATTGATAAATTTGGTAGTATATTTAGTCATTGATTATTGTTAACTGATCATTTATTTTGTCTTGGTAGTCATTTATTTAGTCATTGTAATCATCAATTGTCATCAATTAGTAGTATATTAGTTATTTTTATTCCTTGGTTTCCATCCATTTGTAGTATATTTAAGCATTTATCTACTTATGTATTTAGTCAGTAATTTGGTCATTAATTTAGTCATTGATTTACTCATTAATTTAGTTGTTGATTGGTCATTTATTTAGTCATTATTTTTTTTTCACTTGGTCATATATTTATTCATGTTAGGGCATAATTAAATTGAACTACCATCCTAGTGCTTGTAACGTAGGTTCTCTTCCATTACACTAGTACAATTTAAAGAATAATCATACCATGTATCCTATGTTAGCCTATACACATGTTTCTACAAAACACAAAATAAAGTGAAAACTGAAAAAATATATAACAGAGGATAAAAGCAAAGGACACTAATTTATTCTCAAAATTTTACTCCATATTGAATTTGACTACAAACTTAAATACATGTGAACACTAGACTTGCTTTAACCCTGATGTTGCACTGTTGCTTCCATAATTCTTATCCTTGAATACATGATATCAAATAGTTCATTAGTTTAGGCTAGCCCACAAAAAAACCAAAAACATTAATAAACTTGGTTAGACTATCCCATAAATAATCACTTAAAAGACTAAAGAAGAGTGTACACTATTCCATTCATAAAAGAGCACATACATATTGACAAGGACGAATGCAGTTTCTAAGACAAAAAAAAAAAATTGATTAAGGGAAAAATACTTTTACAAGGACCATAAACCAAAGTCAAGACAAAATTAACAAAAAGTTCATCTTTGTTTTACGTGGACCATAAAAGAAAGATAAAAAAATAGGAATATTAAAACCAACAACAAACCAATAGCTAGTCTAACAACAAGAAACAATAACCCAAAAAAGGGGAGAACACCACAAATACCTATAATTCCCTAGCTAAATATATTGTCTTTTGATTAAAATCAGTATTAATGGTCCTAATTTTACTCACTAGATTTATTAATGAGGGTAACCCACTTATCCTTTTTGTCAAGCATGGTAGCAGGGTCGAGCATAGTCATTTCTTTAGCATCATCTGTAATGGAAATAATGGGAAGTATGTACTGAGAGGGGAGGGGTGAATCACTACCTCTAAAACTTTTAGTTAATTAACATTTAACCTTATGTAATCAAATTTTTACTTTACCGATCATATTTGTTGTTCTTTCTTTATGCATGTGATATCAATTCATAATCTTAATTGTATGTAGACATTCATAGAAACTTTCATGAAAGAAATAACACATAACACAAGATATGGTAATGCAGAAAACCCCTATTAGAAGGTAAAAACTGCGGTGGGGATGGCACCCACAAAAACTTCACTATCTACAGATTGGAAGGGGGCAGTTAAGGCTTACAATTTGATCACTTTAGATGATCTACTCTGTTAGGAGTATTATGTCAAGACTGGCTAAGGTCTACTATGTTAAGAGCTTTAGCAACACTATTTAGTGTGCACTTGGTTTAGAGATTTACAATAGGATTGTAAAATCCACCTTTCTTGAAAGTATTTCTTCTATTTTCTACACTTGTTAGAAGGTGAACAAAAGTACTCATTGACCTAAGTGTATGCAATCTACAATTTCTGATTACAAATCCATTAAAAATCACATGTACAAAGTATCACCTAATATGATTGATTAATACCTCTGTTGCTCGGTAGCCTTGATTCTTGGTTCTTGATACCCAAATTCATCCTTTGGTGTTCTTCTTCTTGAAACTCTCTATATGATCCATAGATGTGCTCCTTGGTTACAATAATCCTCACATCCATCTCAAATGAATGATTACACATCTATTTATACAATAGATTTGACCTTTTTGTTTTTACGTATTACAAACTTAACTCTATGATCAAAGGTTTACAACTTGACCTTGATCTCCTTGTTTGCATGTTTTTAATCAGTTAGACAGATTAAAATAATTACAATTATATTTCTTGTCCCTCAAGAAATGGTTTTTAAAAAAAATCAAAACTCTAAATATAGAACATAAGTGTGTTATCTGACTTGGAAGTCATATCTACTTTTCTCAGGATATAACTGACTTTCGATGTCTGATGCTCAGGTTGCTCTGAAATTAGTTTTTCTGTCTTTTGGTATTCCTTTTTTGAACTGTCTGTCAGGTTCCCTTTCTCTGTCGGGTTCCTTTGTTTCTTCTCTTTAGGTTTATAGTGTAACCTGCTAGTCGGGTTCCTCTGTGTCATCTTCGGGTTACACTTTCAGTTTACACTATAAAACTTGTGTCATCAAATTTCTCTATGCTTAGCACTTTCAGTCTGAATTGAAACCTTTCTTTCAGTGTGGTGTAACCGACAGTTCAAACAACTATTTTCTCTTTGCATACTAATGAAAAAACTTATGTCATCAATCTCCCCCTTTGACATTAGTATCAAAAACTGATATGTGCAAAATACTAAAGTGTTTAGTATGTACACCATGTGTCTACCTTAGTCATTTCTTGACTCCCCCTATGCATATGCCAGTATAGTATAGTATATACATGTATACTTTTCTATATACTATATTACCTTTTTACATATCATTCTCCCATCTATATAATACATCATTTTCCCCTTTTAATTATATGTTATGTACATATCATTTTCCCCCTGTTTTGATAGTAAGGGAAAAGGTGTATACTTACAACTTATAAAAAATATGAGAGTGAGAGGTCCTCATTTCCTCCATCATCATCTCCCATTTCTCTTTTAGATTCTCAAGAGCCATATTCTCTAGTGTAATCCTAGCATTCATTTCATAGATGTTGTCTTCTATAGACATCTCAGGGGTGGCAATTAGTTGTCTTGCCAAACTTATGTGTTGTTGTAGAAGTTTGCGGTTCAGTAAAAGTTGAGTCTGTATCTCGGTAACCTCTTCTCTGAATTGTGATTTTGCTTCCAAAATTTCTTGCCTTAACCTTTTGATTTCAATTATGTTTTCATAATGCAATTTGATTGCATTGCCATCTGTGGTTAGACTTTTAGCACTTGCATTTAGATCAGAATCGATCTTTGCAATCATTTAACTATTAGCCTTAGTGAATTTCTCCAAAGTGAATAGCTTTTGAATTAAGGAAATAGCTTCAGTAATAATTAGATCTAATTCATTTGTTAGTTCTGAAAGCTTTACCTTATTTTCTGCCACTTCTTGTCTAATCTTTTCTGTCAATTTGTATTGGAACTTTTGCTCAGCTCGTTCTTCAATAGCCTTTTCTGCATCCACTTTTTGAGTTGTGATTGCTTTAGTGAGAATGCAAGTTGATCTAGGATAGGTGCATTGTGATCAACATCTATGTTGGGAACTATCTGGTTTAAGATATCCCTTGTGGTGTCCAGTACTAAGGAGTCTCGATGCTGCTTTTTAAGCTTTTCTTTCAAAGATTTCCTTTGACAAATTTCTCCATATTCTTGGAGAGATTCAAAATCTAAATTATTTGGATCACACTTTGCTATTTCTATGATCTCATCAAGTGTGACCTCCAACTTATTCTTCTTTTTCTTTTTCGATGCACCTATAGGCAGAACAATAGAAAATTTTTCTGCTTGGTATGATGTGCTGGAGGAAGGCTTTTGTGGTGTTGTACCTTTTTCTTGATGCTTAAGGTTTTCCTTTTGGCTATCTAAGGATGTCTCCGTATCAACCTTTGGTGTAACTTTAGCATCTCCTTTGGTGTCCTTAGAAGTGGTATCATCTGGCTTCTCTTTTTCACCTTTCTCATTTTGCACTTCATCTGCATCTTTCATTTGTGCATCTTTTTCGGTGTGATCTCCATCATTTTGTTCTCCACCGATGACTAATTGTTCATTAGTTGTATCATTCTTATCATCATTACCCTTATCTTTGAGTATGCTTACATATTTTTCAGGTGACTACTCCTTCTCCAAGATAATATTGATAGCTTGTATTAATAGTGGTATCTATCCTGGTGTGTCTACCTGTGCAGAATCTGTAGTAGTGTCTTGTTTGTCAGTTTGGTCTTGGACACCAGTGACTTCATCATCTTTCTGTATCTCATATGTAGGATTTTCTCTGGTAATATCAATGATTGTATTATCGGGCCATGTCTCATATGCAACATCCATATCCTTATTGCCTTTTGTGTTCAATAATTCTTCATTAATATCTTCATCAATATTAATATGTTCAGGGCTCTGTTTAGCTTGATAATCTATGTTCTATTTATTTTTAGTAAGAGCTATTTGTGGCTTGGGACTTGTATCCCTTTTAGGTATATCAAGTATCTTTCTCCATTCAGCTTCACTCTTACTGTCTAGCTCAATTAGATGTCCTTGAAGCACTTGGTAGGCTTTTAACTTTTGTGAGAATCTTTTGGAGTGTTTCTTCATCATTTCTTCAATATCCTCCCTTTTAGAGTTGAAAGGAATAACATAAACTAGGACTCTTTCCCTTATCTATTTCTCTTCTTTCAGTGCATATGTCCATCTTACTGACAATCTATTCTAAATTTCTTTTAGAATTTTATCTAGTAATTGAATTGGTACATATTTGAATATGCACATTGTTGTAATGATTGCCTCTTCTATCTTATTCTGGTCCTCAGCGTCTAGAGTTAGCCAAATTTTAATCTGGTGATCATTTACTGATCTTGAATTGATGGTAGCTTCACATATCTCATCAATTGTAGTTGGATATTTTTTCTTCTCCGGTTGTTCATCTTTTTCTGTTTCCTCAATGTCTTCCCTATTTCTGAGGAAATTTATTCTTGTAGTTGGGACTTTCTTCCCTATTTGAGGCTTTCTTTTATAGGTCCTTACTTGACCTTTGTTGATTGGTGAAGGACTTGCATCCTTTATTTTTTGACTCCTGGTCCTAGATGCAACATCAATAGTCCTATGCTTCTTTGTTGGTGGAGGTAATGGTGTATCAGAATCTATGGAATTTGAGTCACTCTCCTTCTTAGCTTCACCGATGGGTGACTGTCCCTCAATTTCTTCAGTCTATTTTGATTCCTCTTCATTCACTGATATCTTTTCCTTCAAATTCTTGACCATTTTATTCTTCTTTCTGTCAATCTTTTTCACAACTAAGCAATTTTTAATCCTTTCTTTGGCTTCCTCATAAGTTCCAAAATTAGGTTGTGCTTTATCTAATGGTTCATTTATCAATGCCTCAATAGCATTTGATGCTTGACCTATGATCACCTCATATTCAAGTGGTGATATCCATGCTGTCCTTGGTACAACTAGCTTTATGCAGGTGTAGTCAGTGTCCACCATAAAACATATTTCAGTCTTGTATTTTTCTACTAAATACTCTGGAATCCTCATTCTTTTTTTCATTCTTTCTTTGAATCCAGTGAATTATTCATTCATGACTACTTCAAAGTTATTTCGTAGTGATCTGACAAACTCACTAATCTGTGTGGTCATTGGTCTTGTAGTGTCCCATTTGACATTGCCTATAGATGGGAAGGATTCTTGGAAATAGAAGAATATGCACATGATAAGTGAGCCAAACTTACATGAATTAGACTTTCCATTTCTTATTGTCTTCATGTTCTCATCTAATTTATTTAGCAAAAGTTCTGACAGATCCAACTGTACTCCCTTCTTGACAATTTTGTAGGTTGTATCCAGTACTCTAAATGCAATATTGTTCATCCTCCTAGCTTGAAAGCACTTGTATCCTAGGACACATGCTCCAAATTTAATTTCAACATCATTGATGGTTGATACATTTAATCCTCTTCCATCTCATGTTGCTTCTGTATTCTTCTCAATGTCAGCTTTAGGTAGGTGCTTTAGTGCCTTTACCTTATCGGTTATGGGATAATCAATAATAGCATGTATAACATCCATGGTTATCAGTTTTGTCTCATCCAGCCATATATTTTGGTCATGTATCCTACTTAGTACTAACCAAATCCATTCGGTCTTGAATTCCTTTAGGAATAGTAGGGCATGTGTGAGCCCTTTTACTTCAATGTGTTTATTCTCTTCCTTGATAGTGTCATCATCATTGCAAAGATTCTTGAAATCTTGGTCAACTTCCAAGTCTCCTATTTTTGCTATCTTGCAGTGTGTATAAGCTCACACATCTTCAATGAGAAAAACCCTAGCTGGTATACTGGAGAATGCATCAACATTGTCGGGTTGTGAATAAACCTCACGACATATCTTATAATGAGGTTATTCATAGGTGGAATTATTTATAAGATTGACCTTATTCTTCTTATCATTCTTAATTCTAGTGGTTCTTGATATAGTTGTCATTGTTTATGAAATTAGGGCTTTTTCCCGTAAATGAAAGGAGAGTTCTTGGTTATCTCTGTACCTATTAGGAATCAGTTTAGAGTGTAGGGATTCAAGTTGTTAACACTCTGCAATCGGGTAGCTTCATGCTCTGATTTCACTATGTCTATTCACTCTAGTCGCTTGGTGAAAAATGAAACCCTTCCGTCATCTATTTATAGAATTTTCCCTAAGTCGAGTCGTTAATGCTCAACCTCTTCTCAGTGTGTGAAGATAGAGTCATCGGGTGATACACAAATAACATTCTCGATGAGAATGTGATGCTTCGAGGCAGCTATCAACTTGTTATGTTCACCACGGATTTCGGTGTATGGCGAAGACATGTCAACTTTCATGATTATCGATGAATCTCAATTTGTACTTAGCAACTTAGCTTTATACGTTAACCAACGATTCTTGGTAAGTATTGACAACTTATCTCTATGTTTATACCAATGCATTTTGGTATGTATTGATGGACGATATTGTTTTCATAGAGTCATAACAAGTAATACCATAGTGCATGTTTAATAATGCCAATTTGGTATTATAACTATGTATAATGGAAGTGATGCAAAATATAACTTGGTATAATGCATTTCCATACTTACTTGTTCTTCTTAGTTTGGGATGTTGATGTCACTAGATCCATTGGATAAGGTGTCACCAATTGTATTTCTCGATCCAGCTTCATCAGTGTTTGTATCTTTCCTCCACATTTTGTTTCTCATCTTCCTAATGTCTTCAATGGTGTTTCCATTGGAAAAGGTGTTGGTGTCTATCATTCGGTCTCTACAGTCTTTCTTTAGATGACCAACTTTATGACACTGTAGATATGCCATTCTGGGGTTACTCTAGCTCCTATACTTTCTTGTCCATTATCTCATACAGTTTGCATCTATGTGACCAAATATTCCACATGTTGTACGGTTTGCCCATGTGTTGTAATCCCAAATATATTGGTTACCAACTCTTTTTGGTTGATAGGCAGTTTCATTTTCTTTAGGCTTCCATGCTTGCCTTTTCTTTTTTCAGCATTCAAGAGCTGTGTGCCCATGCATTTTGTAAGTATGACAGTACTTGTCCATATAGGTTTCCTTCTTTGGTTGTTTCACCTCAGATTTACATTCATATGCTTTATGTCCTTTCTTGTTACATTTATAACAAATTCCTATGAATGAAGGTGTGATTTTTAGAATACCTTTCATTTTTCTCCTGCAAGCATTTGATGTGTAGCCTTGCCTTCCACACTAATGGCATGTCAACTTTCTTGGGCTTGGATTTGCATAGACATTCTTTGGATCAGCCTGCTTTGGTGATTCTTCATATTTGGTATACCCTAGTCCGGTATTGTTGTTGACTCTTCTTTTTCCATCAAGAAAATCATCCATCCTTTTGTTTCTTTCTTCAGATCTCTTGATTATATCATTATGTTGTTGCTGAATTCTCACTTCATGTTTCAACTTTTCATTTTCTTCTCTTAGCTCACTGATAGTGTCTATTCTTTCAATGAGTTATGTGTTCATTCTATTTGCCTCTTGACTCATAAGAATAATCTTATTTGTGATCTCATGATGATGTTCTATAATTTTTTTGTATTTCTGACTCTTTCTCTTGTTTCTTTTCAGTAATCTTCCTTCTGTCATCAATAGCTAGTGTTCTTTATTTCTCATCTTGTCTAGCATTGTTCATGACATCAATGATTCTTACCATCTATGTCTCTTGACCAGTTTGTAGAGATTTCACTTGTCCAACCAGATGTTGATTGATTTCATTCAGACTTGTGATGCTTTCTTTTGATGTGTCTGATGCTTTGCTAGTTGTAGATCCTGAAGACTAAAATAGATCTGGTATCTCTTCCTCTTGGTAGTCTGTTTCATTACAACGAGATGCCATAATATTTCTTTCATCTAGCAGTTATCTCATCTTGATTCTAGATTTTTTATATTGTTTAAAGAATATCTATATCTATAACTTATGATTCTCAATACTCTTGTCAAGCATGTACTTCTCCATTGTATGATCTTTTCTCTTAAGTCTTTAAGCTTTCTAAATAAGAAATCTAGCTCTGATACCAATTGTTGGAAATAATGGGAAGTATGTACTAAGAGGGGAGGGGTGAATCAGTACCTTTGAAACTTTTAGTTGATTAACCTTTAACCTTACGTAATCAAACCTTTTCTTTACCAATCATATCTGCTATTCTTTCTTTATGCATGTGATATGAATTCATAATCTTAATTGTATGTAGACATTCATAGAAACATTCATGAAATCAATAACACATAACACAAGATATGGTAACCTAGAAAACCCCTATTAGAAGGTAAAATCTGTGGTGGGGATGGCACCCACAAAAACTTCACTATCTGTAGATTGGAAGGGGCAAGTTAAGGTTTACAATTTGATCACTTATGATGATCTACCCTGTTAGGAGTATTATGTGGAGACTGGTTAAGGTCTACTCTGTTAAGATCTTTAGCAACATTGTTTAGTGTGCACTCGATTAAGAGATTTACAATAGGATTGTTAAATCCACCTTTCTTGAAAGGATTTATTATATTAGCTACACTTGTTAGAATGTAGACAAAAATACTCATTGACCTTGTAAGGAAACTCAGGTGTGGAAACAACTTCCTACACTAATCTCTAAAGGAAAGTATTGTGCAAATTCTTTTAAATCCTTACAATTTTAGATTCATTAACTACTTTAACAATGATATTACATCCATATACCATGCATACAAAAAATAGAGAATGACACAATTATTTACCCTAGGGAAAACCTTTCGGTAAAAAACCCCAGCACTCCAAAACTAGCAGAATGTATTACCTTCAATACAACGGTTACAACACACTTGAAATGCAAGTTCATTTAGGAGACAATTGACACTCAAAGATAAATCTAGTAGTACCAGACCATACCAACAATACACTCTTTTTCTATATTTGTCTACAACCCTAAAAAACACTTATATCATGCACTTTCCTTTTTTAGGGCAACTTCAAAAGTTAGTCGTATTAGGGTTTTACCATTCTTTGAGAAAATAGGAACCCCATGATTGTGGAAGAGTGTATAGTACTCAACTCTATTAGTTTCCACATGTCATTGCATGCCTTCACCCATCATTGAATCTTCTATAAATAGCTCTTACATGTCATAGGAATCCGTCATAACCGTTTCAGCCATGATCTCCTTACACACAATTCAAGATGTCGACACATCAAGTGGAGTGACACATCAACATGCCAAATAGACATGTACACTCACACTTAATTACATTGTTTGCAATAAATACATTTTACAAAACAAATAATAAGAATAGGAATTATCCAAGGTTGAGACACCTTATTCCTAACATTCTCCCACTTGTCGAACACCTTGTAAGAGCAGTAGGAACATAACAAGAACTAACTGATATAGGCCAAAAGGCCCATAGACTCCAAACACCATATGAACTTCATAGTACCCACTGGTTTTGTTAATGCATCTGCAACATTCTTCACAGTATCTACCTTCTCCAAATTTACCTTTCCATCTTCCACCATATCTCTCACAAAGTGAAACTGCACATCAATGTGCTTCGTTCTGGCATGGAAAGTTGGATTGTTTGCAAGGAAAATAGCACTTTGACTGTCACACCAAATAGTAATCTATTCTGCATCAATGCCAACATCAGAACACAATCTCCTAAGCCAAATGGATTCCTTACAAGCATGAGTAGCAACCATGTACTCAGCTTCTGTAGTGGACAAAGAAACCATAGGTTGTCACTTACTCATCCAACTGATGGCACCACCAAACATAGTGAACATATAAGCACTGGTGGATCTCCTGCTGTTAATACCATCTGCCCAATCTAAATCCACAAATCCATAAATATAAACTGAATGCGAAGATCCAAAAGAGTTACCATGGTAACATATGGAGTAATCTAATGTACCCCTCAAATATCTGAATACTCACTTAACTGCATCCCAATGTACTCATCTAGGGTTAGCCATAAACCAACTCAGGACTCCCACTACTTTGGAAATGTATGGTCTAGTATAGACCATAGCATACATAAGATTTCCAACTGCACTAGCATAAGGTACTCTACTCATGTCATCCACCTCACTAGGAGATTTTGGACAATCATCTATAGATAACTTTGTTCCCATTGAAATAGGAACACATAGTGGTCTACAATCTACCATGTTGAACGTGTCCAACATAGACTTCACATACTTACTCTGACTCAACCAAAGTTTTTTTGTAAGACCTGTCTCTACTGATTTCCATACCGAAGATGTACCTTGCTGCCCCAAGATCTTTCATCTCAAACTGTGCTGAAAACTGAGATTTAAAATCAGAAATCATACCCTTACCCTTCCCAAACAACAACATATTATCAACATATAATGCAACAATAAGAAGGAGATCATTTTCAACTCTGAAATAAACACAATGATCTGATTTCAATCTTACAAATCCAATTGACAACACAAAGGCATCAAACTTAAGGTACCACATCCTAGGAGATTGCTTCAAACCATATAGAGATTTCTTTAATCTGCAAACTAAAGATTCTTTACTTTTAACAATGTAGTGCTCAGGCTGTGACATATAAATCTCTTCCTCCAAATCACCATTAAGGAGAGTTGTCTTCACATCCATCTGTTCTATCTCTAAATCATATGATGCAAGAAGAGATAACATAAATCTAATGGATGTCAACTTTGAAATAGGAGAGAATATTTCACCATAATCTATTCCCTCTACCTATGAATACCCCTTTGCAACCAATCTAGCTTTGTACCTTTCAACACTACCATCTGCATAGAATTTCTTCTTGAACAACCATTTACGGCCAACAGATTTTCTCTCTTTAGGAAAAGGTACAAGGTCCCAATTTTTTTCCTCCAATTAAGCTATCTCATCATCCATAGCCTCAATCAAGGAACCTACATCTTCCATGCCCAAAGCCTCTTTCATAGATCTAGGCTCATCAGTGTTAGTAATCAAATTAAAAGCACAACTGGAATCTAACATAGAATAACCAAACCTTTCTAGTTGCTTTCTTTCTCTCGTGGATCTCCTCAAGGGTTGAGGTTGAGGTTGTTCTTCCTCTTCTTCTGAACTATCGGATCTACTAGAGCTCTCCTCATCATTAGACCCAACATGGTCTCTTTGTTCAGTCTTCTCAGGGGTAGGAGGAAACTGAACAACATCTTTTTCCTTTTCTTTTTCATCTGGTTGTAGAACAATATGAGAAGATGTTAGCTCTCTGAAAATAACATTTCTACTATGCAACACCTTACTAGTCACATGATCCCAAAGCTTGTATCCTTTCACACCAACACTATATTCGATGAAAATACATTTGACAGCTTTGTTTTCCAACTTAGATCTTTT
>MU223299.1:425940-448236 GCA_018584345.1 Thuja plicata | reverse complement strand
CCTCTCATCATCTTGCATCCATCTTTCAAAAAGACAACTTGCACACCTACATCATTCAGTATACTTACAGATAATAGGTTTCGTGCCAAACTTGGAATGTGCATAACTCCATTGATTCCCTTTACTCGTCCATCAAGAAATCTGATAGTGACCCTTCCACGTCCAACTATCTTTACGTGAGAATCATCACCCAAGTACACCCTTCCACCATTAAACTCTTCATATTTTGAGAACCAGTTTCGATGAGAGGTCATGTGAAAAGCTGCAATAAAAGAATCTCCATCTTCCTGAGTTTTTTTAGAAGCTTAATCTAAGCCTTTCTTCCTCTTCTTTGGTTCTTTGCAGTCCCTCTGGAAGTGCCCAGATTTATCATAGTTCGAACATTTCACCTCAGACTTTCCAGGAGTCTTAGAACTCCCACAGGATTTGGATCTTCCCTTCTTTGACTTATTGTCATTCTTCTTTCCTTTGTCATTGGATCTCCTGCAAATAGTAAGGGCTTCCTTAGACAAATTTGAAGTCTTTCTTCGTATCTCCTTAGATAGCAACAAAGACACCACATCATCCATATGGAATGTGACTATCATACTTCCCAGAGCCATCACAAGATGGTCCCATGAATCTGGAAAGGAACAAAGCAGGGTCATACATCGATCCTCCTCCTTGATCTTGGCACCGGATGATGCCAACTATGCAATCAATAAATTGAATGTGTTGAGATGATCAGTTACAGATCCACCTTCCTCCATTCTTAAAGAATATAACTTCTTTCTTAGGAACAACTTATTCACCAGAGATTTGGCCTGATACACAGTCCCAAGTCGTTTCCACAAAGAATTTGCAGTAGTCTCATCAAGAACATTCAGAAGAATGACATATGCTAGATAGAGTCTGATGAGACCCTTAGCCTTCCGATCCTTGATCTCCCAATCTGCTTGAGATATTGTTGTAGGTCACACATCAAGTGAAGTAGCCTCCCATAGATCGCGGTCTTCAAGCATGTCTTCCATCTTGAGTTTCCACAACTTGAAATTAGTGCCATTAAATTTCTCCACCTCCATTCTACTATATGAGGAACTTGCCATCTCAATTTTCAAATAAGATTTAGAATTCTCTGCACAAAAAACTCCCACTCAACTTGAGATTAGCTCAAAAAAACCTACCCAACAACTAGGATCAAAAGTTGATCAGGCTTTGATACCACTTGTAAGGAAACTCAGGTGCGGAAACAGTTTCCTACACTAATCTCTAAAGGAAAGTATTGTGTAAATTATTTTAAATCCTTACAATTTCGGATTCGTTAACTACTTTAACAATGATATTGCATCCATATACCATGCATACATAAAATAGAGAATGACACAATGATTTACCCTAGGGAAAACCTTTCGGTAAAAAACCCCAGCACTTCAAAACCTACACAATGTATTATCTTAAACACAATGGTTACAACACACTTGCAATGCAAGTTCTTTCAGGAGATAATCAACACTCAAAGAAAAATCCAGTAGCACCAGATCATACCAACAATACACTCTTTTTTCTATATTTGTCTGTAACCCTAAAAAATTCTTATATCATGTGCTTTCCATTTTTAGGGAAACTTCCAAAGATAGCCGTATTAGGGTTTTACCATTCTCTGAGAAAATAGGAACCCTAAAATAGTATCACCCTGAACCCCATGATTGTGGAAGAGTGTACAGTACTCAACTTTATCAGTTGCCACATGTCATTGCATGTCTTTACCCGTCATTGAATCTTCTAGAAATAGCTCTTACATGTCATAGGAATCTGTCATAACCATTTCAACCATGATTTCCTTACACACAATTCAAGATACTGACACATCAAGTGGAGTGACACATCAACATGCCAAATAGACATGTACACTCACACTTAATTACATTATTTGCAAGAAATACATTTTACAAAACAAATAATAAGAATAGGAATTATCCAATGTTGAGACACCTTATTCCTAATAGACCTGAGTGTATGCAATCTACAATTTCTGATTACAGATCCATTACAAATCACATGTACAAAGTATCACCTAATGTGATTGATTAATACCTCTGTTGCTCAGTAGCCTTGATTCTTGGTTCTTGATAATCAAATTCATCCTTTGATGTTCTACTTCTTGAAACTCTCAGTCTGATCCATAAATGTGCTCCTTGGCTACAATCATCCTCACATCCATCTTAAATGAATAATTACACATCTATTTATACAATAGATTTGACCTTTTTGGTTTCACGTATTACAAACTTAACTCTATGATCAAAGGTTTAAAACTTGACCTTAATCTCCTAGTTTGCATGTTTTTAATCAGTTAGACTGATTAAAAAAATCACAATTATATTTCTTGTCCCTCAAGAAATGGTTTAAAAAAAATCAAAACTCTAAATATAGAACATAAGTGTTTTATCTGACGTGGAAGTGAGATCCACTTTTCTCGGGATATAACTAACTTTCGATGTCTGATGCTCAGGTTGCCCTTAAATCAATTTGTTTGTCTTTTAGTGTTCCTTTATTGAACTATTTTTGTGCTCAAATCAATAGATTGGATTTCCTATGTACTTGCCAATCCAATGCGTGTTAACCCAAGTGGTTTGGCCAACTAACAAGTCACAACCAAGGTAAGGTTGGAACTTCAGCAATTTTGGCTCTGTAAAACCAAGGCTGGTAGGCCTATACCTTGACTTATCCTTCAAGTTACAAGGATTTTTATAGGAGATAAGAAACACTTCAACCTTCTCTCTCAAGTATGGCAAGGCACTTGAAAGAAATCTAACTAAAAGCAGTATATCATGAACTGTAAACTGAAATACTTTAAGTAATTGAAAGAATGTTTAGTAAATGTGTATGTAATTTGAAATGAACCAATAGATAAGATATCACAAAACTATAAACAATGAACTGAATAACTATAATCCAAATAATGATTAGACCAGTGCCTTATTTTATCACAGGTGACAGAGTCAAAATCATCTTAACCCTGTTTTCAACCTTAGAGACAGTTTTACAAGAAAAATTATCACTTCAAAAGTGTTATGGAATGAATATACAACCTTGAACAAGTCCAAAGATATATCAAAAGGATATTAATTCTTAGATGACAGACCAATTGACTAAGGCCTCAATCAATAGAATTTAACAATGCAAAATGAGAAAAACTGATTGATAATAAAGACTGTGAACCAGATTAGGAAGCATATACATCAAACTATAACTTTGAAGAGGTTATATTTTTTTATCTGAGGCACTAATTGTAAAATGATAATGAAACAATTTCACATGTGAAAGAAAAATGACATATCTTTATTAATTTTTTTAAAAATAGTACATCGAGGTCCATGTTACAGTTGCTAATCCAAAACTATCCAAATATGTGAAATTGTATTATATTATATTGTCCTCTCTTTACATTTTACATTATGTATATATATGTGTTTGAGTGGCTTTCACACTTCTTTAGGGTGAAAACACACAACCCTTATTACAAATTATTTTGAAAAAAACAATAAACTAACTAAAAAATAACTACCTAACTTTTGGATTTGGCTTTGGTAGAAAATCTAAAACACCTCGTGAAAAGATAATATTTTAGGTGGAGATAGTAAATTTGATTTCCCAAACTGGGTCATTTTTATATTTTAAAAATTGGATCATCTTCAGCCTTTGTTGGCATCATGTTTCTAGCAGGTCACAATTCCAGCACTTTCTAAAGGCTTCGATTGGTTAGTTCCATTTATTTGTGTCATAAAACTTGCTTCCTTTGATTTTTTTAGTATGAAGAAACATGCTTCCCTATAATGGATTGGGACTTCTAAATTATCAAAATTTAGGGTACCACCAAGCTGTCTATCAGGTTCCCTTTCTCTATCAGGTTCCTCTCTTTCTGCTCTTTCAGTTTATAGTGTAACCTGCTGGTCGGGTTCCTCTGTATCATCTTCGGGTTACACTTTCAGTTTATACTGTAAAACTTGTGTCATCGGGTTTCTTTGTGCTTAGCACTTTTGGTCTGAATTGAAAACCTATCTTTCGGTGTAGTGTAACCAACAGTTCAAACAACTATTTTCTCTTTGCATACTAATGGCAAAACTTTTGTCATCACATCTATAGTAGCTGCCCCACACTTGGTCAAGCCAGTATAATTGACCTAGGTATTCTTCATGATTTAATGCTCACATAGGGAGAGGTATTCAGTTCTTTAGATAATCCTTCAAACACCTTTTTCTCACACCAACAACTGCCATGACTTTATCCTGCATCTTCTGAAGAATATCCTCCAAATTCTTAATCCTCCCCTCATGATCCTCATTTAAATAAGTAATCCCTTTCATCATTTTATTTGTAATCTCCATATTAGAGTCAAATTATTTTTTAGATGAAGGAATACACCCCTTAATGTTGTTAATTATGGAAACAATAAAAGAAAAGACTACATTTTAGTTCTCTCACAAACCTTTAATATCTTTATTGACACTTGGGGCTTCAAGAACACATAAATCTTATTAAGGAGTGAAAATCATATTTTATGCCTAAATAATAGCACTTTCCAAGAAAAGAACAACATTTTTTTAGAAGGAATTATAAATTTTCAATGCATTAATGGGAAGTTGATAGTGAAGAACAACATATACCCATTGAAGATAATAAGATGAAATGCCAAATCTGTGAAAAGGATGTGAAGAACATTAAGTTTTTTAAAGGAATAAAATAGGAGAGAGTACCAACTTAAGCATGGAAGAGTGATATTAGTCAAAGAATGACAATAACCAAAGGATAAAAAAAGATTCATGTTTGAAAAGGTAGGGTTTCTCTACCTTTTGAATGTCCTTGAGAAATTAATAACAACTAACTATGGGGTCTTATGCACTATTGGTAGTTGTTTCAAATATGAAGTTCAGGAATAAATGGTAAATGAGCCTTTTGTCATACATTTTTGGCTTTGACCTAGAGATACTCTTTATTAGTCATAACCCAATGCACAAGAATGATAAGAGTGCAGATTTCAAATGAGATCATAACAAATCCTTGTAAACCAAACCCTAATCCATTTAATCATGAGCATGAGCCACATCATTTTTTAATGGAAGATTATGTGGTATATTTTTATGAAAATAGAAATGCAAAGGAAGAGCGAGATTTTTCTAGATGTTGATTCAACCACATTCTTCACTAATTTACATCATATCTTGAAAAATTTAGAATGATATGCCACCAATGATTACACCTTTTAAAAGAAGAATTTACCCTTCATTTATACTTAACACAAACAAATAATTTATGACTTAAAAGAGACCACCTCATTGTGACTTTTACAATGTTAGAAAGTTAAATACTCATGTTCACTCAATATGGTCATAAACAACTAAAGCTTAAATGTATGTATAATGACAGGGTACTTATGTTGAAAGAATTTAGAAGAAAGAACCATGTAGAATTCTCTGAAAATCTTAGTCTTAGAATGGCGTATTTTACAAAGAGAAAAGATCAGATATTGACAACTATGAGGCTTGATCAAATGCATACCATGAATAATATTAGGTCTCCTAGGGTTTTGGAGGGACAAAAGGACACACAAAATGATCTTTTGGGAAATTAAAGGCACAATCACATGTTCATGTTTTATAGTTAAAGGTAGAATTACACGTTGATGTCAATTTTGTGAGAAAACCTTAATAAAAGTTATTGTTCATTGAGAGGGGTCTAAAGGAAATGATAAGAGATATTTTCTCTATTTTGAGTGTAATCTTAAGTTGTACATAAGTGAGGAATTGCATGATAAAAAATATCATCCATGCTAATAGCAGAGATTTTTAATTTTTCATGGCTTCTTCCAGAAACATATTCCTCTCATACATTGTTGACTATGCTTTCCTAGTTTTAAGGATCCTGAAGATAAAAGGAATAAAAGGCTTGCAATCAATATTGTAGCTGTCAAAGGTCAAAAAGGTTGTAATGAGACCAATTCACAATAGGACAGTCAAGGTATTTTTTTAAAAGGATTTTACATCAATTCACAAGCAACAGTCAAGAAGATAAAAATGTAAATGACATTGCTATATCTATATATCAAAGAATTCATCCAATGAGTAAAAGTGGAGGAGAATGCATAAGCATAGAGACTGTGATATGTTTGAGACCACATATCAGAGACCATTTTTAATTGCAATTTGGCATTCTACCTTTCCATCAATCATTTTAGTAATTTTGGTAAATTTAGCCCATATGCTTGACAGATTTCAGTATGTTGTTTTACTATAATTTTACAAATTTTCAAAGGAGTTTCATGTTGAAGAAGTCCAAACCATCATGGAATGGTGTAAAACCAACAATTTGTTTCTCTATTCATTCACCACATTATAGAGGAAGTAATTGAAAAACAAGAAATGATGAGAGGGGGAAGGGGTGAATCAGTATTTTAAAACTTTAACCAGACGAACAAATAAGCACATTCAAAAAGGAGACAAGACACAAAATATTTTTCTCACATGGAAAACCCAAGCTGGATAAAAAACCACAGCTTCACTAATTAATAGGGCTTCAACCCTTTTACACAAAGAGCTACAACTCTTCAGGCTCCAACCTGATCCAGAAGGCTAAAACCTTCCCTTCAAGAGGTTATGATAAGACAGAAACATAAGTACATTCTATGTCTTCACTAAAACATGAAGACCTTATAATTTGTAGACTTTCTCAACTTAATCTCACATTCATATACTATTCTTGAATAGCATCAATCCTGTATCAACAAACATGATCTCTGATTGGTCTAACACTTGCTCCATCAATATGTGCTGCTGCTAGAGAATATCCTTTAGATGTAAGTGAACTAGCAGTAGCATCAGTTTCTGAGATTTTACGTAGACTGTTTATACACACCACTTCTAGTCTAGATTTTTTTATCTCTACAAAACTCCCCCACACTTTATATGCCTTGTATTGTATATTTTTGAATAACTGCTCTTCTCCACTACTGCTTCACATCATACTCAATTTTTTTCTACTGCTCTCACTGTGGTTACATTTTACGCCCACTCACTTTTCTATTTCCAGCACCTAGGACTTTTAGCTCGGCATGCTGTATTCATGATAGCATCAAAACATAACAGTGCCAAAACAAAACCTACTTATCTTGTCTTCTTTCAAAATATTTAATAATATCATGATTTTATAACAGCTCACGAAAATAATGCTTAATTCGTTATTCCTTTTTCTACCACTTTATCAGAATAGAGAGTCTCTTTGGCTCGAGCACACGATCCATTTTGCACATGACACCTCTTATCCTTTTACTACTCTGTGCTTTAGTGTTGAGATACCGACACAGTAATCTTCAGAAAATGGCAACAAAGCATGTGTTTTGCAAAGCACCTGTGTGTCATCTATGTGACATCTTTAAGGGTATAATTGATTCCATTTTTAATTTTCAGCTTGATGCAACAAAAAGATAAATGAAATGGCTCACAAGCCATCATACATTATGATTTTTTTTAAACATGGACTGGCACAGGCTTATGAAGATATTGCCCAGCAACGGTTATAGAATCCTAGCATAATGTAGAGAAGCTGGACGCATAAGCCAGCATTCGACAGTTACAGACTCCAACCATTTAAAGCGGATCTGACATAAAGATCAACACATGTTAGGAAAAGATGACACATACTACAGAATATGAGACATTTTTTCTTGCATTCACAAGAAACAAGTGTCACTAAGGGAGGCAGCTGGAACTGAATTGATGAAAAAAACACAACAATCTCCCCCTTTTTGTCATTGAAGGCAATTCCAACAATTTGCAAAGCTGATACAACTCCCCCTAAATAAATGAACCAACTGAGACAAATTGAATTATTTGCAAATCTGAAACAGCTCCCCCTGAAGATCTACTCCCCCTTTGACATCAATGACCAAGATACAAAAAAAAATGCAACACAAAATATAGCAATGAGACACACATGCTGAAGAACACGCTACTTTAGTGAGGTAGGAGGACACCAAGCTTGCTTCAAAGATTCTCAAAGTGTTCTCGGGGTAATGGCTTAGTAAAAACATCAGCGATCTGTTCCTTAGAGAAAACATAGTTCAGCTTAACAGTATTGTTGGTAACCTGCTCCTTCAAATAATGATATTTAATTGGAATGTGCTTGGTGTGGGAGTGCATCACTTAATTTTTCGAGATATCAATGGAACTTGTGTTGTCACAAAAAATGCAAATAGGATCAGTGAATTTTAGCTTATAATCACATAAAGTGTTATTCATCCAAATTACCTGAGTGCAGCAAGAGACTGCTACAATGTATTCAACTTTAGCAGTAGATAGTGAAGTGCAAGACTGTTTCTTGCTTAGCCAGGATACCAAACAACCACCTAAAAAGAAAGAACACCCACTGGTGCTTTTCTTATCATCCACAGAGCCACCCCAATCTACATCTGTATAGGCTATAAGAGAAAAATCAGAACTCTTTGGAAACCAAAGACCAAGATCAACAGTGCCTTTCAAATACTTAAAAATTCTCTTAACAACTTGAACGTGTGTTTTCTTTGGAGATGCTTGAAATCTAGCAACATAGCTAACAACCTGCATAATGTCTGGTCTAGTGGCTATCACAAACAACAGAATCCCAACCATAGATCTATAAAAGGACTAATCAACTGAAGGAGACACATCCTCCTTACTTAGCTTACATCCAGTTTCCATGGGAGTGCTAACCGGATTGCAATCTTCCCTCTTAAATCTGTTGAGTAACTCCCAAACATACTTAGCTTGGGAAATAAAAATACCTATAGAAGAATGATTAATTTTCAGCCCAAGAAAGTATGTTAACTCACCCATCATAGACATCTCAAACTCATTTTTCATACATGCAGCAAATGTCCTAGACATATTGACACTATCACTCCCAAAAATCAAATCATCAACATAAACAAAAACAATAAGAATGATGTTACCTTCCTCTTTAACATACAAGTTGATGTCCACATATCCCTTTTTGAAGCCCTACTGCTGCAAATAGTTATCCAACCTATCATACCAAGATCTAGGAGCTTGTTTGAGTCCATATAATGCCTTTTTCAACTTGCATACATAGTCTACATTTTCAGAAATCAAACCTTTAATTTGTTCAACATAAATTTCTTCAACTAAATCTCCATTTAAGAAGGCAGATTTAATATCCATTTGAAAAACCTTAAAGCCTTTGAAAGAATAAAATGCAAGAAAAATTCTGATTGCTTCTAACCTTGCAACCGGTGCAAAGGTCTCACTAAAATCCACACCTTCAATCTGAGAATAACCTTTGTAAACTAAATGTGCCTTGTTTTGAATTATCTTACCATCTTCATTTACCTTGTTCTGGAATACCCATTTTGTACCTATCATGGTCTTGTTGATAGGTCTTGGTACAAGCTCCCAAGTATTTCTCTTTTTGATTTGATCCAACTCCTCTTTCATGGTAGCCACCCAATGTTT
Source organism: Thuja plicata (assembly GCA_018584345.1). Lineage (NCBI taxonomy): Eukaryota > Viridiplantae > Streptophyta > Pinopsida > Cupressales > Cupressaceae > Thuja > Thuja plicata. The sequence continues at coordinate 438,754 of MU223299.1, read as the reverse complement.
ATCTATAGCTATCTCTTCAAAACACTTTGTCTCAATCAAGGAAATAAGTGAGAAATCATCATCCTCAAAATAGTTAACATTTTTTCTAGCATTTCTAGTCTTCCTTTCACCTATAACCTGATCAATAGGATGATTCTTTTACAAAAACTTAGAAGGAGTTTTGAAATCAGCAGCATCATGTTTATCTTGAGAACCACTCCCGAAACTATCATGTAAATTATCAGCATCATTAGAAGTGGTAACAGATTCTTCATGCAGAGATTGTACTTTACCTTTATCATTTTCACAACTCTTGCTTGCTGTTACAACTTGTATTTGTGGAGGAGAAGAGGGTACAATAGTGCTGGTTTGAGTTTTTGAAGATACCACAGTTCTGGTATGAGTTTTACCTTCTTCAAGGCTGTCATCATTCTCATCAAATTGATTAGTAACTTCATGAACCTTGACATTTGCACTCTCAACTAATTTATGCAGCCTTTTATTGTAGCATTTGAATGCCTTACTCTTGGAAGAATAGCCAAGAAAAATACCTTCATCAGCTCTAGACTCAAACTTACCCAAGTTATCTTCATCTCTTCTAATGTAGCATGGACTCCCAAAGATTTTAAAGTACTTAATAGTAGCTGGTTTACCTTTCCAAAGTTCATAAGAAGTCTTCTTGAGCTTGGGTCTCAACAGTGTTCTATTTTGAATACAAATTGCTGTGTGGACAACCTCTCTCCAAAATACATCTTTTACCTTTCTCTCATTCATCATGCAATGTGCCATCTCTTGAACTATTCTATTTTTCCTATCCACAACACCATTTTGTTGTGGTGTTCTTGGAGCTGAAACCTGTTTCTTAATACCATGTTTCTCACAAAATTTGACAAACTCATTAGAAGTGAATTCTCCCCCATTATCAGAATGCAAGCATTTGATCTTCTTGTCCATTTCATTTTCAACTAGACTTTTAAAAATCTTAAATTTCTCTAAAGCCTCTGATTTTTCTTTTAGGAATGTAACTCGTGTCATGCGAGTAAAGTCATCAATTAGGAGCATAAAATATTTCTCACCTTGAAGACTTGCTGTCCTTGTTGGTCCACAAAGATCTGTATGGATAAGCTCAAGTGGCTTATTGTTGAATTAATCTTTTGGTTTGAAGGATGCTCTAGTTTGTTTTCCTTCTTGACAATTTTTGCAAACAACATCTGCTGGTTTTTCTAGCATAGGCATATCTCTAATAGCCTCCTCTTTTCTGATCTTAATAAGATTATCAAAGCTAACATGCCCAAAATGCTTGTGCCAAATCCAAGCATCCTCTACCTTTCTCAAATAGCATGTCTAATCATTAGACTCATCAAGAATATAAAAATTATTTTCTGCTCTAGTAACTTTTTCTATGACATCAATTCCCTTTTTAATAGAACAAGCATTAGAGTTAAAATTGAGATCATAACCTTGATCACATAGCTGGCTTACACTTAACAAATTATGTTTCAATCCTTCTACATAGAGAAAATTCTCGACAATAGTTGCATCATCATTAATTAGGACTATACCTATACCAACAACCTTTGCAGAAGAACTACCACCAAATCTAACTTTATCACCTTTCATTTTCTTGAGAGAATGAAACTTACTCAAGTCCCCTGTCATGTTTCAGGAGCAGCCACTATCAACATACCATATATCTTTCTCACTTCTAGATAGAAAGGTTGTTTGAACAACTAGAGCTTTAAGAGGAGTCTCTTGAACCTTGCTTCTCCAAACCTTAGACACTTTGGTTTTTCTTTGAGGTTCAACATTATAAAACAAATCTGCATTATAGTTGTTACACAATCTGGATGTATGGCCAAACTTATTACAGCTGTAGCAAATTAGATTGTATTTCCTGAAAACATTTCTTTCATGCTGATAATAATTCTTGTATGGAACAGCTCTACAATCAGTAGCTCTATGTCCAAAGTAATTACAAGAAAAATAGTAGGCATAGAAAAAAGATTGCTTTACCATGTTAGGAGTAGGCTGACTACATTTTGGTGGTGAAGTGTTTGATTTAGATTGCATGCCAACTCCTTGTTTGTCTTTGGTGGGTCTTTGAGAACCAAGAACATCATCTAATGTCATTTTTTGACTGTTGAAAGATAGTTCTTCACTAGAAATCATGGAATTTTTACCAATGTTCCTCATAGTGACAATTTCAGCTTCCAACTTGGCAATGTTAACTTCCTTTATTTGAATATGATTTTCTAAATCTTCACGAATGTTTTTGGCCTCCTCATTCAGAATTTTAATATCAACAAGCTGAGTTTTAGGTTCCTTAAGAGATGTAGAAATCTTCAAATTTTCAGCACTTTCAACTTGAAGAAGATCCACAAGCCTCATATTTTTCTTTCTCAATTTCTTAATCTCAGAAAGAGCTGAGATCAATTCAAGTTTAAGGTCTACTTCATCATCTTCATCATCTCCAATATCTTCAGAACTAGCATCATCAACAGCCATGAACATGACTTCACTTATCCTTGAATCACTCTCGTTGCTTGAAGAATCATCGCTATCATTTTTTGAAAACAACACCTTCTTACCCTTTTCAGACTTCCAATTTTATTTGGTAAACTTCCTAGATTTCCGATGTTTGAAGTCCTTTTCATAATTTTTGTCCTCTTCTTTATCAAATGGACACTTAGAGGAAAAGTGACCAAGCTTTCCAAAGTTGAAGCATTTCAGACCAGACTTGCCTCTATTTTTGTTAAAGCCTTTTTTCAGCCTTCTAATGAGGTAAGCTATTTCCTCATTTGAGTCCTCATCCGAGCCTTCACTTAGATTGGTCTCTTTGTCCTTGCTTCTTTTATAAGCCTTAAATGCAGATTTAGTTTTAGAGGAACCTTCAACCGTAGTCCTAATTTCATATGTAGTCAAGATTCTATGTAGCTTGTCAACAGTAAGAGTATCCAAATCAGACATTTCTTCTACAGAAGATACATTACCATTGAATTTCATGGGAATTGTGCGAATTATTTTTTGAACTATGGTTTTCTCTTCAACATTCTCACCCAAACCTTTTAGTGCATTGATGACTTTGTCTATCCAAAGAAAATAGGTAGCAATTCTCTCATCTTCTTTCATGCGAAGACCTTCAAAGACAACTCTACGAGTTTGAACTTTTGCCTTCCTTACTTTATCATCTGCGTGATAAGCATTGAATAGCTTATCCCAAAATTATTTTGTGGAAGTGTAGTGCATGACCTTTACAAATTCAGCTTTAGTTAGACCACACAAAAGAGCATTCATAGCCTTGACATTATTCTCAAAATCCTTTTTACCATCAACATCTACAGGAGGGGTAGAAGGAATAGTGTAACCATTTACAAGACTGAGATAGACATCACAGCCAAGAGACATGATGTATGTGTTCATGCGAACACTCCAAAAGGCATAGTTGTTTCCATCAAAAAGAGGTGCATGATTTGTAGCAAGACCTTCTAAGGCACTCATGATGGGCACAAGGATCGAACTCTCAAGCTTTTAAGCACTCAAAGAGAGTGAATTTCTCTGATACCAATTGAAAAACAAGAAATGCTAAGAGGGGGAGGGGGTGAATCAATATTTTAAAACTTTAACTAGATGAACAAATAAGCACATTCAAGAAGGAGACAAGAAACATAAGATTTTTCTCACGTGGAAAACCCAAGCTAGGTAAAAAAGCATGACTTCACTAATCAATGGGGCTTCAACCCTTTTACACAAAGAGAAACAACTCTTCAGGCTCCAACCTGATCTAGAAGGCTACAACCTTCCCTTCAAGAGGTTATGATAAGACAGAAACATAAGTACATTCTATGTCTTCACAAAAACATGAAGACCCTATAATTTACAAACTTTCTCAACTTAATCTCACATTCATAAACTGTTCTTGAATAGCATCAATCTTTTATCAGCAAACATGATCTCTGATTGGTCTAACACTTGCTCCATCAATATGTGCTACTACTGGAGAATATCCTTTAGATGTAAGTGAACTAGCAGTACCATCAATTTCTAAGATTTCATGTAGACTATTGATACCTACCACTTCCAGTCTATATTTTTTGTCTCTAAAAAACTCCCCCACACTTTATACGCCTTGTATTGTATATTTTTGAACAACTTCTCTTCTCCACTGTTGCTTCACATAACGCTTAATTTTTTTCTACTACTCTCACTGTGGTTACATTTTACACCCACTCACTTTTTCTATTTCCAGCACCTGGGACTTTCAGCTCGGCATGTTGTATTCATGACAACATCAAAACACAACAGTGTCAAAACAAAACCTACTTATCTTGTCTTCTTTCAAAATATTTAATAATATCATGATTTTATAATGGCTCACGAAAATAATGCTTAATTCATTATTCCTTTTTCTGCCACTTTATTAGAATGGAGAGTCTCTTTGGCTCAAGCACACGGTCCAATTTGCACATGACACCTCTCATCCTTTTACCGCTTCGTGCTTTAGTGTTGAGATACCGACACAGTAATCTTTAGAAAATGGTAACAAAGCACGTGTTCTACAAAGCACCTGTGTGTCATCTATGTGACATCTTTAAGGATATAATTGATTGCATTTTTAATTTTCAGCTTGATGCAACAACAGGATAAATGAAATGGCTCACAAGCCATCATACGTTATGATTTTTTCTAAACATAGACTGGTGCAGGCTTATGAAGATATTGCCCAACAACGGTTATAGAATCCTAGCATAATGTAGAGAAGCTAGACACATTAGCAAAAATTCGACAGTTACAGACTCCAACCGTTTAAAGCGGCTCTGACATAAATATCAACACATGTTAGGCAAAGATGACACATACTACAAAATATGAGATAGTGTTGCTTGCATTCACAAGAAACAAGTGTCACTAAGGGAGGTAGCTGTAACTAAATTGATGACAAAAACACAACAGTAATGTCCAAGCTTAGGAACATTGCTTATTGGTTACTGTGAAAGCTTGAATGAGTCATACTGACAACAAAAGAACAAGACAAGTTATAGGGGACAAGATGTGGTCATTAAGAAACTAGCTCAATAGATGTTTTTCCTTATATGACAACTATAATTAAATTGTTGAAAATAGATGATAGTGGAAAGGGAAACCTTTATCCAGGGTGGTAGGATTAGGGAACAATAGGCATGTGAGTCCAGGAAATGAAACACGTCTATTAAATTCATGATCAAGAGAAATTTGAATTTTACTTGCAGATAACAAGTCTTTTCTAGCAATAGGCTGTCAACTCTTCACACTTTTAATTTTAAACAATGTGTAGTATAATATGACAGTTGTAGTTTTTAAATGCACAAATATTGATCACCTATTGACTCCATAATTGCAAGAAATCATTTTCTGAAAGAAGACAAAATATTAAAAAACCTCTGAATATTGTCACAGATCAACATGCACTTGATAATCATTGACATGCATGAGGTGCTTACTAAAAGTGACCCCTAAAACTAAGATAAAAGATTACCATCAAAAAAATTTCAAATCACAAACATAACATTGCCAAATGTCTCTAAAAATACTTTGAACAAGAAAATATAGTATTAAACCATGGATATAGGAAATGGATCTCGTACCTATCAAAATTCCATCATAACTCTAAATCCCTTGATTAATTGCAAAACTTGAGACTAAAGATTCATATGGATCCTAAAGGAGTAAATAAAATATCATTCCTCACCATTAAGAATCAAAACATTTTATAACCACCATCTCCAAAAAAATTACAATCTGCCAGTGGCCCAGTACAATAAAGTTACAATAGGGGAATGAAGTTATAATAGGGGAATAGGCATTGCACCTACAATGCACTATAGCAAGCATTCACATCCCAAATTTTCAAGGGCTTTGAAACCAACTTTCCTTTGACCCAACCTCCCATATTATTATTTCTCGATTTTCAAAGCCAACTAGCAACATACATACTTTGTCATTTTCTGTGCAACTCACCTCATTAATGATATTTCTATATTTTTACATATTATATCTCCAATTATGCATTACATGAAACATTAGATCCATAGAGCATCAATTCTACAAGCGAGATCAAAAGAAAACCTTACATAGTAAGAGTTTTTTATGAGAAGGGTGAAAGTCCATGCTTATACATAATAACCTTGATTGAGTGTTTCAGATATTGTCTTTGGAAGGCCCTCCATTGAGTGCAAACTAGGTATGTCACCTGCAAAAATTGAGGAATATATTTGATGTAAAACAATAGATTGCAACATTTATATGAAGATGCTAACATGGGGCTTGAAAATTAAATAACATTTGACAAATATCACTCAAACATCACTAATCTCATTTTACCTTTCACCCCTCTTATCATTGGATATTATTCTATATTTTGTTCATTATCACTGTCACAGTCTATAGATGTCCATCTTTTCCTTCTGTCACTAATGTAACCATTGACACAGATAAAAATTTCCATCTTTTCCTTCTATCACTACTGTAACCATTGACACAATTATTTTATCTGTGCAACCATTATTTTGATGCCTCAATCATATTCTTGCAAACACTTCTCTTACACAATGCATCATTTATTTATGCATACACTAATGACCATTATGTCACTCTTTCGACTCTTGATTTCACTGTTGTTTTGTTCTTTTCTAGCCGTGCTTTGGCATTGTTGTGATCTTCATTTTTGTCTCTAATCTTTCATAGTATTGTTCCCACATACAAAGAACAGTCCTTCACTCTATCAATGGTTGTATCCTCTTCATGGCTATTTGTTTTCTATTGCATTATTATTAAACATATATCATTGATGTTATCGAATCATAAAGAGCTTGTAATGTTGCCTCCTTCTGGTCAACATTCATCAACTTTGCGTCCAAGATAATATAAAATTAGTTAGAAATAAAATAATCACTATATGAAATTTAACATCTACCAATCACAACAATATCATCATTGTTTAATAATTATGATACTAAAAATTAAAAATACGTTATGAAAAGTAGAGAGAGAATTAGGATACCAAAAGAAAAATGGGAGATGTTTGTTCTGTGATCAATGCAAAAACTGCCAGATTCTACCATGGAAAAAGAACCTCTGGATCCGGTCTTCCTTGCTACTCGGGTTCCTCCACCTGTCCAAACAACTTTCTCCACTGGTGCCATTGGGAACTCCACCATAAATATTTCATCATCCTTAGAAGACAGGTGTGATCTTGCCTTACTGCATAATGTTAATTTATCTATTTTTAAAAATCATCTTAGCTATTCATCTGGCTCTGTACCTACGATCCCTAAATCACCATTAATCGAGACTTCAATGGAGACTGACAACCCTAGTCAATACTTTAACACTAAACATGCCAAACATACTGTTAATCCTAAACTTAAATCTTTCTCCGAAGCCGTCGCTCCTACCTCCATCGACGCGAGCATGAAATTCAACCCTACTCCATCAAATGAAGCCAAAGAACTTGGTAAGAACTCTAGGCTTACCCCACAATCTTTCTTTGTTACTCCTAATTCGGAGATGTTAATAGAAATTAGGAATGAAAAGAGTAGGCTTAAAAACTCTACCATTTTCTTTGCGGCTGTGGAAATCAAAAAGTGCCCTCCCCGTAAATTTTTGGATGACTGGGTCCACAATTTTTGGAACCTTAAATTAGGTTTTCATGTCTCCTTCTGTAGGAAACCATAGAGAGGATTGTTTGTTATTTTTTTCAACAACCAAGAAACTCAAGCTGCCATCCTTAAGCAGCAATACTGGACAGTTGGCAACACGTCTTTTCGAGCCATGGCCTGGACCCCTGAAGCCGTTAATGAAGAAATTTTGTCTCTTTCTACACCCAGATAGATTTTAGTTAAAAATATTCCACCCTTTTTATGGTGATTTATTCCGCATCTTCTGGAACCAATAGGCAAATTTATCAGGATGGATGAAATGGCCCAACTTGTCCCGCACATGGATGCCCGAATTCTTCTCTCTCTCAACCCTAGGAAAGATATACCTAATGAGATCAATACAACCATTCATTTGGAGTCCTATGCTTGCCCCATGGAAATTTTGGGTGGTCTTAACACCTGCTTTCTTTGTAGAAAGGAGGGTCATCGTCAAAAGGATTGTCCTATTCTCAATAGAAATGCTTCCCCAGATAAAACCCTGAATAAACATGAAACTGGAAACCTTCCTTTTTGCAACTCTGAGCCTTCTTCTTGTAAACCCCCACCGTTGACCACCCCATAGTTTGATCCTCCCACCATAGCACCTCTCCCTGATTCACAACCCTCTGTTCTCACCCAACATGCTTCTCCCTACTTGGATTCCAACCCCACCGATGGTTTCCTTCTAGTGTCAAAAAAGAGGAAAAAGCGGGCCAAAAGCTGAACCTCCCTTTAAGTGAGCAATCACAGGTGGTGACCCCACCCATTTGTAATCCCTTCACCACTAATGATATTTCCCCTAAGCTCCCTTCTCTTTCTGACTCACCTTCAGCCTAGATGTGTAATATGGAGAAATCTACCATGGACTCTATCACCCCTATTCATTACCCAAAAACATTTAAAGAAATCTTTGGTGAATTTGTAGTTGAAATTATACTGGCTGATACCTCGCTCACTCTTAGCCACCTTTTCTCACCAAATCCTTTCATGGATCTTGATAACACCTCACAACTCTTTTCAGATGATGAGCTGGAGCTTATGAATGATATTCCTTCTTCTAAATGAAGAGGAAGACCATTAGGCTCAAAAAACAAAAAGCCATCGGTTAAAAAAGGGGAGGAAACTCTGTGGCTACTACAATACCTATTGATGAAGCTGCGGGTACTAGTGGTTCTTCCCCCCATAATGTTTCCTCATGAAGTGCATTTCATGGAACATTAGGGGTCCTGAATCCCTAGATAGAAAACATATTATAAGACATTTTCTCAATTCTGTTAACTCCACCGACTTCATAATGTTGCAAGAAATCAAAGTGACTGGATTCACTCTTGAATCCAACCTTAATTTCATTTGGATAGATGCCATTAAATTTTCTACTCAACACCCTAGAGGAAAAGGAGGCATTTCTCTTTTAATTAACCCCAAATGGGAAAAAGCTATTACTGATAGTGACATTTCCCCATGCAACAGAGCCTTATGGATTATGTTTAAGGTTAACAATATGGACTTTGGCATTTTTTCTATGTATGCCTCTAATGACTACAATGAAATAACTCAACTTTGGGCCTGGCTCGATGCTCTTCCTAACATACCCTAGTGTTTTGGAGGGGACTACAACATGATTGAGTCCCAGGAGGATAAGTATGGTGGCCTCCCCTTTAGCTAGAAAGGCTCTGAGAAGACTCAATGGGAAAAATTTAAACAGAATAAACTTCTTTTCAACCCTTTGGCTAACACCAAGAACTCCAATCCTCGCTTATGGCACACCTAGTGCAATTTCCAAAAGGGTCCTAATAAAATTTACTCTAGGTTGGACCACTTTTATGCAAATAAGAATTTCTTCTCGATCTTGCCTAATGCTTTTGGTAATATTTTCCGAATCACCCTTACCACCCTATCTGATCATCATCTAATTTCTATCTGTCTTAAGCTGAACAACTGCTCTACTCAGATTAATCCCCCCAAATCTAAATTCATTCTTAACACCAACCTTCTGCTTGATAAGGACATCCTTATGGCTATCAACCTCATCAGCAGTCTTAACAAAAACTAGTTCTCCTACATCTCCCACATTGACAGATGGAATATTAACATTGATACTTGGAAAAATTTACTGAGAACTCTTGGCTAGAAAAAGGTGAAAGACTCTAGGTTCACTGAGAGAATTCTTACTGATAACCTCTTAGAGGCTGAGAATAGAATCCAAGATAACCCCTTGGATGAATCTTTAATTTCCTATCTGGCTAGGGCCAAAGACGCCCATAGACAACATCAGCTATATAAGATTAAAGGTGCCCAAATTAGATCTCAGTCACATTGGCTTCAAGAGAGTGATAGGGGATCTAAATTCTTCTTTAAACTTATCTCCCAGAAGTAGTCCAACGAAGCTATTGACAGAATTGTCATTGATGGACAAGAAATTACTGATTGTGATGACATAAAACATGCCTTTGCTACCTATTACAGGACCCTCTTCACCTCTTAGGACATGGAGGGAGCCAACACCCTAAGGAATCAATGTAAGAATCTCATCCCTAACATGATTTCCAATGTTGATGCCTTTTTTCTTAGTAGGGAAATCTCTATAGAGGAAATCGACCAAGCCATTAGCACCCTTAAAAATGACAAGTCCCCTGGACCTAATGGGCTACCTGTTGAATTTTACAAGGGCAATAGCGACTAGATTAGAAAAGATCTTCATGACATATATTAGGAAGCTTTAAACTCAGGAACTCTAGGTAGAAACATAAATAGCGGTATCATTAAATTGCTGCCTAAAGATGGAGATAAGTCCTTTCTTAAAAATAAGCATCCTATCACACTGCTGAATGTCTCATATAAAATCTTTGCTAAAATTCTGGCTGTTAGAATTGAAAAAATCCTACCCAAGCGGATTTTCCCCACCCAAACTGGGTTCATAAAAGGTAGATACATTCTTGAAAACTTAATAACTAGCTGGGAGGCTTTAAATTGGGCCAATTACACTAAACAGAACTCTGCCATGTTTTTTCTTGACTTTAAAAAGGCGTATGATAGAATTGAGTGGTGCTTCATCTCCATGATGATAGAAGCCTTCGGGTTCCCTCCCTTCTTTTGTAATGTTGTTAAAGTTCTTCTCACTGATGCTTTTTCCCAAATTGATGTCAATGGGTCTCTATCGGAGGCTATCCCCCTTACCCGTTCCATTAGACAGGGCTTCTCGCTTGCCCCTGCCTTGTTTGCCATTGCTGCGGATGCCCTATTCTATATTCTTAGAGATGATTCCCTCTCCTGGCCTATAAAAGGTATCTCTCTTCCGAATGATTCTGATCTTATCAACTACCAGTTTGCTGATGATACTGCCATCTTTAATGAAGCCTCTGAAACTAAATTTGAAGCTCTTCTTGAGAAGCTCAAAATCTTCTACACCATCTCAGGGGCCCAGTTATCTCATGCCAAATCTATATGTCTTGGGTGGGATGACCAGCCCCCTCTGTGGTTCTAGAAGTTTGAGTTCCAATGGGGAGGGCCTCATACCATCATCATGTATCTTGGTATCTTGTTTTCTATTGATCCCTCTCTCAAAGATATGTGGCTTTAGGTTAAGGAGAATATCTCTAATAAGTTGAACAAGTGGCACAACATATCTCTTTCCCTTGCTCAAAGGGTCCAGGTCTGCCAAAAAATCCTTTCCTCTTACAATATCTACTATTCCTCTACCTGGATGTTCAGTAATTATCAAATTTTAGAAATCCAGAAAGATATCAGAAATTACCTTTGGTCAGATGGAAAAGGTAACAAGAAACAACATGCTGTGAAATGGGAGTGGTGTCACTCTGACAAGCTCCTTGGGGGGCTGGGGTTAAAAGATCTCAAAACCATGGGGATTGCTTTGGCTGCCAAGTGGATTTTTCACTCACTACCTGGGAATGATCCCTGGAGAGTGCATATTAGGAGTAATATTGAAAGAGGCTTCCCCAAGAATGCTAAAGCATGGAAGAACCTCCCTCTTGATGATCTTATTTTTGGAGACTTTCCAGTTGTTGTTCAAGGCTCGGCTATTTTCAAATCCATTTGGAAAGCCTAGAGCAGTGTCAAGAATCTTACAATTGATAAGGCTTTCCACGATGATAATCAGTTGGTGGGTGAAAGGTCCATCTAGTGGAACCTACACCGCTCTAGTAAACCGCTTGCCCTCTCCCAAGGGTGTTCTCCTAAATCTTGGCATAAACTTGGCATATCTCAATTTATAGACATTTTTGAAAAAGATCACTTAATTAGTTGGGATGATTTAAGAACGAGGTTTAACATCCCCTTGTCTCAAAAGAGGACCTATAATTTGATCAATGAGGCCTGTAGGAACCTTCCTCCTATATGCACCCTAAAATGGTCACCTAGACTTTGCGCCCCATTTATCATTTTATCAATTTATCAAATTTTTGAATCAATGCTTTGCAATATTTTTAATTCAAATCAATTTCCTTGATCAAATTGTAATTAATTCAATTATTCAATTATTCAATTATTTCAATATTTCCTAAGGTTTGATCATTTTTATCTAATTAAAAGATTTAATTTTCTTTTTAATTAAATAAAATTTATCTTATTTAATTAGAAGATTTAATCTCCCTTTTAATTGAATAAAATTTATCTTATTTAATTAAAGTAAATTTCTCCCTTTTAATTAAATAAAATACCTTTTATTTAATTAAATTCAATTCCTCCCATTTAATTAAATAGAGTTCTTCTAATTTATTTAATTATAAAGAAAAGCGCTCTTTTAATTAAATAAATAAAAATCCCCACTCAAAGCACTTTATTTGATGAAAAAATGAAATAAATTAAATGAAAAAGTAAATAAAATCCCTTTTTCTTCACATCCTCCTAAGTGGTGGGTTTTTCCCTCTTAATCATAGCCTTTGATTTTTGCCTCTTAATCTCAACTGTTCACTTTTCTTTATAAGGAAATCTCTCATTCTCATTTGATAATCAATAAATCATCAATCAATCATCAATCATTCATATATTAGGTTTTCAAAGTATTGTTATGCTGCAGGTTTGGAGAGAAATTTTGGAGGAGGATTTGAGCACTCAAGCTTGGATATTGCAACTTCTCTCTTCTTGTCTTCTTCTTCTTGCATTCATGGCTACTCATGTAGATTAGATTCATGTTTATTTTCATA
>MU223299.1:413963-425847 GCA_018584345.1 Thuja plicata | reverse complement strand
CACTAACTAGGTCAATCTGAGGGCCTCCATTTTACACCTTTGCACTCCATGACTAGAGAGCTATGGATCGATATTTGAGGCCTCATTCTTGAGCAACCTTGGATGGAATGATTCATAGAAGTGTGTCCACATTGTAGCACACAATTTTGGTGCCCACCATGGGGCATGATGCTCCTGATTTTCCTTCATTTTATTCAGATCTTAGATTTTCTAATCTTTACATGGTTATTTTATTGAAGTTTTTCAAGCCTAACCCTTATGCAGATTTGCTTGGAGATGAAAACCCTAGATTTTCAAAGATTTGATCATAGCTCCCAAATGTCTTGGAGTTTTGGTCTGAAATTTGTTTTATAGGTTGGTGACATGTCAAAGAAGCTTCAATAAAACATTCAATGTTTTCTGAGGTATTTTGAATTTGTTATCATTTTTTCTTTATTTTTCATAAAACCTTAATTTGTAGCACAAATCAGCAAATCTTTTAGAAATTTTTACATTTTCAAAAAGGTTTTTAAATTATACAGGGGTTCCATTCTTTGAGTTTTAAATGCAAATGCAATATCATAGCTCATTTGGTCGATTTATAAAAACCGGTCTATTTTGGAAAAATGGCTCCCTAGGGCACAAATTAAAAAATCTTTTTAAAATTCTAACATTTTTGGAAATCTCTCTATTTTTTAATAGGGGTCTCTTTTTTGTATTTAGGGTTTAGGATCCGAATTCATGATATATAAGTCCAATCTTGTTGACTTAGTCAAAAATCAAAATTAAAAAAGGGCATCTAATGATTAGCTTGCACTTATTTTTCACATGGTTCAATGCATGATGTGAGTTGTTATTTGGATTATTTATTGGTTATTATTGCTCCTAAAATTTGATTTTTAGATCTAACCCTAGGGTTTGCATAAGTTGAATATACATTGCATATCTTGTTTGTTTGTTTGCTTGTCTTGCTTGTTGGAGAGTTTGTGAGGATTGCTTGGACAAACAACAAAATGATTTGCATTGCATTGGATTTGAGGTATTTTTTTGATCTCTATAACATTAAGATTTTGGAAATAAAATGAACATCTCATGTGTCTAGCTTGAGTGTTTCTTCCTTTCATAGATCACATTTCCAATTGGTGCTCTAAAAATGGACCTAGATTTTCTTTCTTGCATAAGTGTTTCACATAGTAATTAGGCCCTATGAACACTATTTGTGGTGATCTTGAGAGAGTGGGCTTCATTCGCTTATTTTACATGCGAAGCTCTTCTTGACGATAGATCCCCTTGTAGGTAGGGAAGGATTTTTGTTCTCATCTCATTGGTCAACTTGGTTTTGACTTCAACTTTTGGCAATACTTTCTCTCTTTGGGGGATTAGTGTCATTTGTTGTTGTGTGAGCCTTAAATGAGGTGATTTAAAATTAGTGGGTGAATGAATCATTTTTTCTATGTTTTGGTGAGGTGAAGAGGCTAGAGTATTATGCTCTTTTCCCTTTTGGGAGAATCAGAAACTTGGAACTCTTGAATCCGAACTAAGTCCCTATGTGGTCCATATTGTGAGTCTTCCTTGTTAGAGAGGGTTAACCATAGTGGACATTCCCTTTATTGGGTCAACCACATGGATGGAACCTCCAGCGGTAATAGCCATTTTTTCCATGGTAGTGACAATCACTGTATAAATGTCCTTGTGGAAGAAAACTCCTTGGGTGCAGTTTCTTGTGGGTTGTCAGATCTCCTCAGCTGCTCCTAATTGATTAAATTCTCAGACTGTGTCAAAACCTTGGTGCGCCGGGATTGGATTTCACCCACTTGAGATTGCAAAAGTTGCAGAGTAAAACCATTACTAAGAACCATAGTGCAACAATCTTTTTCTTTTTTAGGACTATGTGCGTGATTGGACAACATTTGAGAACATACACAAGTAGCATTCTTATGGAGTAGAATTACTATGACACTATCTATGTTCATGTGCAAGGTTTCTTTGGCCCTTGCTCATTGTTTGAAGACATTGATTGCTTGAACTCCTTGATTGTTGTCTTATGTGCTTGATTCATGATAAAATTTGTTATTGCATCTAGTTGGTCAATTAAAATGAACAAATCTGAGTTCCCGGGTGATAAAAACTTCAATGGATTTCCCCAAAAAGTGCTATGACATGTTGCTCAACATCCAAATGAACTTAAATGGTATCAAGTTGCACAAAATGACTCTTGGTCTTCTTTCTTCCACATCTACCATGTCTTCTTAGTCTTCCATTTCCATTCTTTCTCTTGTCCTTTCATGCTTCTTCCTCTTCTTCCTAAGATCTTCACATCTTCTTTCTTCTTTTCCTCTTATTATCTAGTCTATCTTCTTCTATTCATCTCTTCTTGATTCCTCCTCTTCTAGAACCATAGATTTATGCTATTTTCTTAAAGAATGTCTCTTGACAATGGATGATATCAAACTCACTTATCAATTCATGACATATTGTTCCTCCAATGATCCTTCTAAACGTTACATGAGTAATGAGACTATAGAAAAAATAAGACAAAAATTAAATGAATCAGGTGTCTTTGCTAGAATCATTGACACAATCATGTTACGATCTCCTTCTTCTGAACATCTTTCATCTTGTAAGACTTCTCATCATTTCTCATCATCCAAATATTCTTCTTCCACTAGGTCTTCACTTTCCTCTTCTTCACGATCTCAATCTTCTACTTCTCCCAAGAGTCATGATTCTCTTCAAAATGTGTATCATAATGAGCAACGTGATAATCCTTATGATACCTCTTCTATGAAGAATGACACACCCATCTTTGATGACTCTGAGGATCCCATTTATTGTAGCTCTGATGCATATTATGATGATGGATATTATGATAAAATATACAGAAATGATTATGATACTTCTATTCCTAAGAGTCCTCCTTATCATGTGCTTGTTCTTACTAAAGGGCCATCCTATTGGATAGATCATGATGGTGATCCATATGATTCTAATTTTGAAAGAGACTTTGATGAGTTTCGTGAACAGTACCTCTTTGATGCTTCTATTGAGGAAGAGAAATTTCACCGCGCTAGTTATAAACGTCAATTCCATAAGAGTTTCTCCTCTAAGTATTCTTGATCTAAAAATAAAGGTTTCACTCTCAAGAAAGATCATGTTAATGATGAACCTTTGTTTTTTGATGGCTCCCTTCCATCCTCTACTTCTTCCAATACCCATACATCTCCTAAAGTTTCCAAACCTTCCACAAATCCTTGATCTGAAAAAATCCCTAATGCTTTTCATGCAGTTCCCTATAGTTATCCTCAAGGGCTACCTCTTAAAGAAGCTCAAGCTAACCTTCACTTGGCTGCAAATACTTTCAATAATACTAAACCTAAAGATCCTAATCCTTTATATGTTATAATGCCTACTTCAGCTAATCCTTCCCCATCTCCTCCCAAGTCTCCCATACAATTCCAACATGCTTCCTTGTCCTTAGAAGTGGCTCCATGTCAAGAGGATTCTAAAAATGATAAAGAAAAGAACATAAAGAAAGATCAAGATCAAGAAATTTCCATGTATTCTAATCCTTTTTATGATGTCTCTTATCTATCTCATGGTTATTTTGATCCCTTACACCCTTTCTCATTCATTCCACCATGTCTTAAGTCTTCTCCTAAGCAAGATCAAGTTACTACTTACACCGTTGAGCTTATTGACAATCAAAATAACCTTACTACACTTGCGCTTTCCAAAAATGATACTTCCATTAAGGTTATTAAAAATGGTGTTGTTACTTCTAATATTGAGCCTATTGAAAATCAAGAGAAAAATTATGCGCTTATGCTATCCAAAGATCCTTGTCAAGATCAAAGTCTTTCATCTTCTTGTTCTACCACTTCATATTTTCTTCCACTTTCTACTCTTCCTAGGTCTTTTCAAGCTTCAAATGATACTATCAAAGGAGGTGCTCCTATTCAAGATGTTCACGATCCTATTGAAAATCCTAAGGCTCACTCTAAAGATGTTGATGTCCTTGGTTGTCATATACATGCTGATGAACTTATTGATTATCCTTTTGCGTCTTCCATGTCCATCCTTGGACCTCCTCCACCAATAATAAGGGCTTCATGTTTTCCTTCCATCTTGGGTCCTTATGTTCCTTCACTTTCCCCTCCTAACTCTCATAATTTTTAATCCATCTTGGGTCCTTACGTCCCTCCATCTCCTATCTTTCCTCAAGATCAACATAGATGCATACCCTTGAATCCTTTTCATCCATCCACCCATATACACCAATCATATTCTTCTTCTTCTTCCACAAGTCCCAAGTCTTTTGGAAGAAACTTGAATGTTCAATACAAGAAAAAGAAGTAATACAAGAATCCATCTAAAAAACAAGATCACCATGTCTCCTCTAATCGACATGGGGGTATAAATTCAAAAGAGATATGTAAGAAGAAAACTACAAGACAAGTATGGGATCCAAAATCCATCATTGAAGATATTCTCTCTAAATCATAAAAAAAAAATGAAAAGCCTATGACTATATGGATTCCAAAGTCTCTCTTGAAAGAGTCTCATGTTGAGAAACAAGTTAAGTTTACATTCAAGCTTCTAAAGGCTTCCACTTCATCTTCTTCCAAAAATATTTTTTCATTCCATGCGCCTAAACCACAACCTCTGTTATCCATTCACCATATTCCTTCATTCACATTTCCTCCATCCTATCACCACCCTTCAAGGTGTGTATTGGCGTTGATCTTGCCTTCCTTTTCATCTACCCTTTCACAATCCTTCCATTCATTATTCTTCTACCTTCTATTATTTTTCCTCATTTGCCTATTCCTCATATCTTCCAACCTCACTCGCTTTGCATAAAACCTTATCCTCCTTTTTTTTTGTTTTTCATATTCCTTTCCCTATCAGCATCTTTGACCATATCATTTTTAATCCTTGGCATATCATGGTTTATCCTTTCAAGGAGCATTATCTAAAAATCTTGCCTTCTTCCAAAAAATTCAAAAATTGAAAAAAAAATTATAAAAAAAAAAGAAAAAAAAAATTAAAGAGAAAAAATTTCATCCTATGGTGAAAACCACTCCCCTGTGGCACCTTGGATAGGTACTGTTGCCCAAATTTTCCCATGCCTATGTAATTTGGCCTAGTCTGCCTTGTCTGGCTTCCTCTGTCATATTTTCTCAGATCTTCAGCTCAAGCTTTACCAAAGACCCTCAAAACCCTAAGTCTTCATGCAAACGATGAAACAAGCCCTAAACCCTTGGCATGTTATGTTTCACGATTACCTTTTTTTTTAATCACTTAGAGCATGTGCTTTATTTCCTTGTCGCTTCGTCGCATGACCCTGGGCGAATATTCCCTTCTATCTCCCGACTTCGCTTTTCACTTTATCTCTTAGTCTGGTGACCTTATAGAATATTCCCTCTCTGTTCTTAGACTTAGCGATAAACGCTCAGTCGGGATGTCGCGAGATGCCACCTTACAAGTCACATAAAGAATGGGACCCACCCGGTCGCTTGATCGCGTGAAGATTTCAACAGTCAGTGATATGTCTTCCGACTTCGCGATTTACCTTGGGTCGCCTTGTCGCGGGAACGAAGTGATGACTCAGCGTTCCAAAGAGAAAATAGATGAACCAATGGCCGTGTGACAGATGGCATATGATGTGTGGATGTGGGCCCTCAGTCGGGTGATCGCCAGATGATGTAAATTGGTCACACGACTTCGAGACAAAGGTTTTCTTTGCCTTTGGTCGCAGGATCACAAGATGATTTAAGGCTATCCTCAGTTTTTCAGCGACCAAGCGACAGCCGTCCGATGCAAATCTAAGAAGATCCTACGGTGGTCGCTAAGTCTGGTGATCAAAGTACCCTACGAGAAAATTACTCCCGATCAGGCGATTGAGGTAGTCGGGTTGTCGCTGGAAGGATTAAAGGACACATGTAAACTATTTTTAAAAGTCAAAGGGCTCGGTGCTGGGTTCTCCCGACTTGGTGACTAAGCATTGTCATGTGGTCTCAAGACATAAAGATAGCATCTCCCGACTGAGTGAGAAGCCGTGACGGTTAAGGCAGAGCAGTTAGGCGCAAGGTCGCGGGATGGATGATGAGTTAAGTAAAATGCCTCGCGACTTTGATTTTTTACAGTCGCCATGTCGCCGAAAGTAACTCAGGTGGGCCAAGGGTTAGGAAGAGCCATTGTCGCTGGGTCATGAGATATGACCAGGGTCAACGTTTGATGCTCGCGACTTAGAGACTAGCCGTTGTCGCGTGGTCGCTGGACTTTGAATTTGAAATATGGCGGCAAGTTTGACACTGTGAGACGCTCGACAGCCATGGTTTCTGTTTTCTCATGTTCCAGAATTGATCAGAGGGTTTCTAAGTCACAGGAAATCATATACAGAGCAGTTTCCTGACCTTTGAATAGATTTGTCTCAATGTCAGTGGAAGAGGAGGAGATTCAGTGTGTTGCAGAACAGAGCAGAATTGTGACTAAGTTTCCAGAAGTGCCAGGAGGTCAAGAGAGGAAGTCTTGGGTGATGACAAGGAGAACACTTGGCCATGCACTGTTCACAGACAAGAGGGTCAGTTATTACAGAGAAATATAGGTGAAAAGGTGTGCATGACTATTCAGAGTAAACATAAATGCTACTATCCACCATCTACCAAATTTGATTTCCAATTGCTAGATCGAGGAAGAGCAGGAAAATATCTGTGAAATATCTATTTGACTCTGTCATTCTCCACCGCCTCTTCTCTCTCTTTTCCTCTCTCCTGTGTTTTTAGGGTTAGGTTTTTCCATGATCATCCGAAGCTTGTTGCATCCTAAGGGATTCCAAGATGGTCATAGCCCTATATATAGTAGAAAAGTTGCATTTGCAAGGGTCGGTTCTTCTTCTTTTGGTTCTTGCTGTCCTTGTAACTTTTCTGAGTTCCTGACAGAGACAAAGAGATTTTGTAACCCAGGAGTTCATTTTTATGCAGAAGGCATACTCTGTGACATTCTCTTGTCCTTGGTGTGTTTTGTGCATGAGTCTGTAACTCACTGTGAGAAGTAATATGCAGAGTTTCAACTCTTGGATCAATTTGTTGGATTGTGTCAACCCTGTCTCTTTTCTGCTTGTCTGTATGTGTCTTAATTTTTGATGGATTAACTGTGGATGATTTTATTCCTCTTAATCAATCCTTTCACAGCATCTACTTGTAGAAGAGTATGTCTTCTTGCGGGTTGTAACTAGTGTTTTATTGTTTAAAGCTGTTAACTGTGAAGAAGTCTTTCCTCTTAACTGGTTTACTCATGACCTTGTTATGAAATATTTATGCATGCCTGTACAAGAGACTTGTGTTTTACTTACAATTTAGAGTTAGTTGATCCAGGATTTTATCCTATGTGTGTTATGTTTTCATGCCATTTTCGGTGCATCACCTAGTAGGTAGTTTGCTTTCAGTCATTTCCCTTTCAAAGAAATCCTTCTATCCCTTTCCCTCAAAAGTTTTACCTTCCTATTTAAGAAGCAAATTAAGGTGATTATCCAAGAGGAACCAGCCTAGAACCTGGAGGTTTCATCTCAGTTAGCATAGGTCCCACAACCTTGAGATGATTCCCTTGTTATACTAGATTATCAAGACCAAGTGAGCTTGAGATCAGAGGCGCGAATTCAATGTATAACATTTCTGGCATGCTCGGTGGGACAGTAAAAGAAGTCCATTAGAGAATGATATGTGATCTCTGATATGCAGGTTACATGATACCAACTTTTAAGAATTTGTTCTAACAAGTATATCTGGCGACTCCACTGGTTTCAATGTTTCAGGCTATCCTTGTTCAAGGTATATGAAAAAGATTGCAACTAGGAGCTCTCAGCCCACTGAATTTTTGGAGTTGCCTTCCAAGAGAAGTCACAAAGGCAGGTCAACTCACAAGGAGTCCCCTGTAAGGAGAGTTCATTCTACACCTCCTGGTTCACCAGAAAGGAGACCTCTTTCTGTTCATCACAGAAGAAGAGGGAGATCTCTAACCAGAGACCTAGAAGATTCAAGTGCAGCTAATATTTTTGTGAATCTCCAAGTTTCAGCTCCTGCAATGGCTAGAAATTTTGCCTTTGCACCCTTCAATCAAGGAAGCCCATTAAATTTTGTAGTACATCATGATGTACCCTTGGTGGCATTAAAGAGTTTGCCTGATTTCACAGGTGAAGGGCAAACCACAGCCTGTGAGAACATAAGAGATGTGACTACCATCTGCAGCACCCACAACATAAATCAAGAAGATGTAGCCACCAAGCTATTAGCAGCATCTTTGAAAGGTAAAGCTCTTGAATGGTTTAGAACTTTACTTGTTGGGTCTATTACTTCTTGGGATGAATTAGGGGATGCATTAAGCAAACATTTTGAGGATAAATTAGATAACTTGTCTCTGGTTGAGCAGCTAACAACCATTAAGAGAGACCCTCAAGAACAAATGACAGACTACAATAGTAGATTCCTCAAGACATGGAATAGAATCCCAGTTTCAGTCAGACCATCAGCAGACCATGCCTTCCTATACTATCTGCAAAGTCTGAATGGTCAAATATCTATCATGATCCAGTCCATGGGAGGCAATTCCTTACCCCAAGCTTTTGACATAGCTGTCAGGGCTGAAAATTGTTTGATTCAGGCAGGAGTGATACAAAGAAGACCACCAATGCCTATCTTTCCTAGCCTTCAACCCAGTGCTCCAACACAAGTGCCTCCATTTACCCCTATTCCCATATTGGCTCCCCAAGCTAGTACTAGTGGCTAGGAACATGCCAAGGTAGGTTTCTCTCAGGAGTTGCAAGAAATAAAGAGTAGCCAAGCTACTAGTATGCAAGAAATGACAAACTTGCTACAAACCTTGACAAAGGAGGTCACTAACTTGAAGAAGCAGAATCAAAGTGTCAAGCCCCCCTTCCAAAAACAAGTCCAAGGTCCTAGTCAACTGTATCAGAATCAAGGATAGCCTTATCAACAAGGTAGGCCACCATACCAAGGAGGCTATCAAGGGCAAAGACAAAATTTTAATCAGAGACCATTCCAACCATATAACCTTGCACCTCTTAATTCTGCAAATCCAGTCAGGGATATGGTGCCTAGAAAAAACAACTTGGCTATGGAAAATGAATGGTGTTTCCCTTGCAATCAGTCCCATAATCAGGCCACATGTTCTAATGGGTGGATGAATCAAGCTTTAATGGCTCAGAATGCCTCTCAAGCTCAGGTAGAGTGTTCATCCAGTAGGACAGCTCCTCAGCAAGAAACACAAGAACATGAAGCTGCTCTTTTCAATTGGGAGCAACCAAACTTCAATGGAGTCAATAGTGATGAGGATTTTGTTGCCTTTACAAGATCAAAGAGGAGAGCCTAAGATATGGAGAGAGCTGATTCTGGCACCCAAGCCACCACATCTGCAGAGCCAGTACAGCAGGCTTCTCCGGTCATAACAAAGAATGCTCCAGTCATCACAAGCCTAGAAGGCCAAGATCCAAAGGGAGCAGAGCCCATCATAGTAAAGGCACAACAAAGAGGTCACACTACGACACCTTACAATATTGTGGAAAATATGAAGAGGGTGAATGTCACTATGTCTATGTGGGACTCTTTGGCCATTCCAGGACAGCCTGAGATTTTGAAGAAGGCTATATCAGAGGTGACGGCTCCTCAACCTACAAAGGAGGCTATGAAGCCAGTGTTGGTCAACACTGATCAAGAAAAGGAGACTCCAAGCAATAACATCAAGGCTACCCCTATGCAAGGTAGGATCTTGAAACCTCCTCCCTTTTATGTATCATTAATCATTGGTAAATCTGTAGTGCATAATTGCATGGTAGATAGTGGAGCTACTAGTACTGTAATGCCCAAGAAGGTGGCTGACCAGATAGGACTGAAATATGAGCCCTTCCAAAAGAATGTCACACAGCTAGACGGGTCCTCAGTCAGCACTATAGGTGTGGACAAGGATACCAGTCTAGTCTTACATGATAGCCCTAATTTTTCCATCCTCCTTGACATATTCATCATAGATTTCCCTGCAATGTTTTCCATTTGCTTATCAAGAGAGTTTACTGCCAAGATAGGGGGTTACTTGTCTTCTGATTGTTCCCACATGTTGTTTCACACAAGATATGGTACCAAGGTTACCATTAAGTCAGAAGCATTGGCAGTACACCATGTAGAGCCTTATGTGTCCAATGCAACCAATGTGAACTGCCCCATATTTGATAATATAGATTTCCAAACCTATAGTGAAGCAAGCACTAAGATAGGGGATACCCCTGAATTTTACTTGGATGAAAGAGAATCAGAACATGTTGCTTGGAATGCTGGTTTGGGAAACTATCTGTTGCAAGAAGGTGATGCTATAGAGCCCAGCCTTTTCAAGGGTGCTGATTCAGAAGATTAGAGTGATCAAGTTTGGGAGCTATACTTTGATGGGGCTAGAAGTAGACACGGTTCTGGTGGAGGTGCTATGTTGGTGTCCCCAAAAGGAGAAAGCTATTATACTACCTTTAGATTCAGTTTTTCCTACACCAACAACACTGCAGAATATGAGAGTCTGGTTAATGGACTAGAATGGGCTAGAAAAAGAGGGATTAAAGCCTTAAAAGTTTATGGTGACAGTGAACTTGTTGTCAGCCAAGTAAGGGGGACAAGTGCAACAAAGAATGATGCCTTGAAAGCATACAAACATAGATTTTGGGATGCGATTGAAGAATTCCATACTTTCAATATTGTTGCTATCCCTAGAAGGTTAAACCAACATGCTGACAGGTTGGCTGCCATTGGATCTCAGTTTGACATTCATAACAACATTGCAAATGAGACAGACCAACACCACATCAAGATTATTGTCAGGCCCTCAATTCCTGATAATAATATTAATTGGCAAGTGTTTGACAATGATGAGCAGATCTTGCAGTTCTTGTTTGAAGAAGATGTCATTTCACAATACAATCAAAAAAGGTTATCACAAAGCTATGGTGACCAAGTGTTACAGTTGAAATCTAACAAGATGCCTAAAGGTCTGGTTACCCTAGAGACTATCTTTAACAAGGATGATGAAGTCAAGAGAAGTAAGGCTGGCCTTGTAGTCCAACAAGAGCATAGTGCTGAATTAGAGTTGGAACCAGGTAAGAGTATACAACTTGGAAAAATAAATACTGATCTAGAAAGGCAGGCTTACACTAAGCTATTCAAATAATTTAGTGATGTCTTTGCCTGGGGATATGAAGATCTCATAGGCTTTGATCCTATCCTTGCTCAGCATACAATTGAATTGGAGCCTAGTTCCAAACCAGTAAGGCAGAAACAAAGGCCTGTTAATCCCAAGCTCGAGCCACTCATGCATAAGGAGGTGCTTAAACTCATAGAGAGTGGTATCATTTACCCCATTAAGCATACTAGTTGGGTTTCCAACCTTGTGCCTGTCAGAAAGAAGAATGGGGAGCTGAGATTATGTGTTGATTTTAGGGATTTGAACAAAGCCTCATTAAAATATCGCCATCCATTACCTTCTATGGAACAAATTTTACAATGTGTCTCTGGATCTGAGAGATTCTCATTGCTGGATGGCTATTCTGGATACAATCAGATCCTGGTAAGAGAAGAGGATCAATATAAAACTACATTTACAACCAAGTGGGGAACAATGGCTTATCAGAAGATGCCCTTTGGTTTGTCTAACGCAGGTGCCACGTTCCAAAAGGCAATGGACATGGCCTTTAAAAGTCTCATGTACAGATTTGTGCTGGTCTACTTCGATGACATAACTATCTACTCAAAGCATGCAGCAGACCACATGGATCATTTGAGGCAAATTTTTGAAAGGTGCAGAGAATTTGGGATATCCCTTAATCCCAAGAAATGTGTGTTTGCAGTCCATGAGG
>MU223299.1:380024-404434 GCA_018584345.1 Thuja plicata | reverse complement strand
TATATATATATATATAAAATAAAGTATAAAAATAATGTTTAATGCCTACGAAAAAGTGAGAATTATGATCCATTAAGATTATAGATATACAATCAAAATATACCAAAGCTACATAATTTTACGCCAGTTAAGTAGTCAAAAGGAAACTATTCATTTCAGTCTCTACACAATAAACTAATATATATATTTTTTAAATACCGAATATTTGAAGCTCTAAGTGTACAGTTGCAGATAAATATCATCCAGCACAAAAGGTTAGAAGTGCATATACACCATTTCTAAATATTAATCAAAAGACCATTCTAGCTTTAAAAGCTCTTAAATTTCACTGAAAACTTTAAGTAGAGCCACAAATAATAACAACTTAGCAGATTATAGGATATTGAGCTCAGAATATGCATCACGTGTAAGAAAAATAAAGGATCTCAAATAATTTTCATATGTTAGATGGACAACAGAGACAATCAGTCGCACATATGATTTTAAGTTGTTGATATGTCAAACTTTAGCAAGAATATCAAAAATGTTGAGGATTCTGATGAGCTTCCAAAACAACAAGGTCAATTTAATCCATCATACTACAGTACAGTGGAGTGAAAATAAACATACTAACCTAAGATGCTAACTCAAAAGGAAGGCTCCGATAAATTGGATGAGGCAAGATAAATTTTTGACAAAACAAGATACTCATGTTCTTTCCCTTTTAAGGTAAAACACATTTATATTTGCATAACTGAATACCCTTCAATATTTAAGCTCCAATGAGGGAAAGTTATTCTTATCCTACGCTGAAAATTAA
This sequence comes from Thuja plicata, assembly GCA_018584345.1. Lineage (NCBI taxonomy): Eukaryota > Viridiplantae > Streptophyta > Pinopsida > Cupressales > Cupressaceae > Thuja > Thuja plicata. Next base: position 403,635 of record MU223299.1, on the reverse strand, counting down.
TTGACTTCACACTAATGACGTTTCAATAATTACAACAAATACGCAGATTATTCCACTAGATATCTAAAAGATAAAAGTCAACACCCCACTCTAAATGAAAACCAAGATCCCACATTGGATTATCCAATGATATGTCACTCTTCTTAATGAATTTTGTTTTTTGTAAACAACAACATTCACTATTTCAAATGATGGATATGTCTCTACACAGTTATTCAACATAAAAATAGATAGTACTATTCCTTTTTAGATTCCAATTATCATGCATATTACTGTCATTGTGATGCCTAACTACCCCTAAAGATTGTATACTCAGTATAATGTATGAGCATTAGGCTGTAAAACCTCTTTGTTATTTGTGACAGTCAAACCATTACCTCTCTGCTACATGATAACACCAATATAGATATTCTCTCTGATTTTCAATGAATGTATCTTTCTAATAATGGGGAGATTTGATTAAATAATTGACTGATTTTCCCTAGCAGTTACAAAGAACAGTCATTAAAAGAGCTTCGACAATCAATTAACCTTGCCATCTCCAAAACTGCATTGCATAATTGTTAATTCTATGCCTTGTAGACATTGTGCAATGTTTGGTCATCACTCAGTATTAGTCGATGCAGAAAACTCAAGGAAATTCTTCTTAAAATTTACTTCTTGTCAGAGAGGTTTGGTTTCAAAGAATATCATGTCTTTAATGGCTCTGTATTTCTATAGCCTGAAGAAAATTGGAAAACATTGTTATAATTCAAATATGAGTATTATGAAATGTTTCTCCTATGCTTGATGATTTAATGTGCACAAGAGCAGCAGTAAATCTAATTGGAAGGTGGTTCTGGATAATTTTTAAAGGGTTCTTGTTCTCTAACTCTGGTTTCCAAAGGTGGACATGAGTTTTATTAGATTCATCTTGTACACCTAGAAATTCCTCTTATTTTAGTTTACCATTATTAAACTAGTTTTTTTCTAGATTGGATTCACAGTACACAAAAACTTTTGAACATAGTTTATTTCATTGCAGATTTTTCTATTTATGGAGGACATCGAAGGAATGGTTATGCTAAATGGGGCAGAGGAGGACTAGGTGGTATAATTGTGATAGATTATTGATAGCAGAAGTTTTCTGATGTAGTATGCAATTATTGGATTTCTAGTACCTGCAAGCATGGTGAGGATTGCAAGTTTTTGCACTCCTTTATTGTGGGAGGAGATGTCTCCTTTTTGACCCTGTTTGTTGGTCATGAAAAGGTTGGTTAATGTGCTTTGCGGGGAACAATTTTTGCATATTTGATTTTTGTTGGTAGATATTAATTTCTACCAACTACCATATGAATTAACTGCTCTATCTAGAGACTTCATCCTATCACGCCTCCAACTACTTCACCGCCATTCTAGACAGTTTAATATTTCTTCATATTTATTTAAGGATTCTCAAAATTTCCATATCCCTCTATTTATAAAGGTGAATTTAATGTGTTTGAGGTAAGAAATAAAAAGGTTTGTGTTGTGTTGTGCCATAGCACATTAGTTTCCCATGTTTTCTCTTGGTCTCCCCTATTTTCTATATTGCCTCTGCCCACTTGACAGTGGTATTAGAGCAAGGTGTGAGAAGTTGTGTCTTGTATGCTGGCAGAAAGTGCAGGATTCAGCCCATGGTGATTGGTAAACAAGAAATTGGAGCATGAGGTCAATTTGGAAGGTGAAGGAGACCCGACGACAGTCAAGGATTTGCAAATCAGGCGCAAGGAAGATATCCAAGATTAGTTTTATGGTTTGTTAAAAGGTTTTAAGAAGCTGTCATATTTTGAAGAGTATTTCTTAGCAAGGGTTTGAATATTGATTTACATATCTTATGTGCAGCCCCAAATTACATTTCTTACCGGTAAAAATTATGATATTTGGACAATTAAAATGAAAACTTTATTTAAGTCTCAAGGGCTAACAGATATTTTTGGAAAGGTTTTGTAGAACCTGATAATGAATCTACTCTAAATGATAATCAGAAAAAGGAATTACATAAAAATAGAGAAAGAGATGGGAAAGCCATGTTTATACAAACAGGTATGGGATAATTGATTTTTCAAAGAATTAGAAATGTAATTTCAACTAAATAAGCTTGGGAAATTTTAAAAAACACATATCAAGGTACATCTAAGGTTAAGATAGCCAAATTAAAGGAACTTAGAAGAAGTTTTGAAAATTTACAAATGAAGAATCAAAATAAGTAGATCATTTTCAGCTAATATTATGAATATGGTTAATCAAATTAGATTAAATTGTGAAGATTTATCTGATCAAAAGGTTATAGAAAATATTTTAAGGAGTTTTCCAAGTAAGTTTGATACTATTGTGGTTACAATTTAGGAAACTAAAGATCTATCAAATTTGTCATTAGATGATTTGTTTGGATCATTGGTTGCACATGAATCCAAGATGAATAAGAATAATGACACAACTTTGGAGAATGCTTTTAAGACACAAATTACATTTGACAGAGGAAGAGGAAGAGGAAATCCAGGACTCGAAAGAAGAGGCAGAGGAAGAAATAATTACCAAAGAGAAGAAATGAGGAGTCCAGATCTAGGAGGAAGAAGTAATAAAAGTTTCAACTCAAGAGGACACAATAACAATTAGGCATCACAAAGGTATGAAAAATCAAATGTTCAATTTTATTATTGCAAGAAGCTTGGACATTTTGCAAATGATTGTAGAAAGAAACAAGCAGATATAGGGAAGCAAAATGCAATTTTTCTGAGAGTAGTTTTGAGACATTGTTCATTACATGTCATGTAGCTCAAGAGAGTTCATGTAATATTTGGTTTCTTGACAGTGGCTATAGTAATCACATGTCAGGAAATAAAGAATTATTCATGAATTCGGATACTTTGGTTAAATCAAAAATTAAATTGGGTAATGATAACATTATTGAAGTCATGGGGAAAGGTGCAATTAATGTAATAACAAAGCTTAGAAAAAAAACTATCCCTGATGTTTATTTTGTACCTGATTTGAAGCATAATCTTATAAGTGTGAGACGACTTAGTCAAAAAGGTTATAGAGTTGTTTTTTAGAAGAATGTTTGCACTATATTTGATAATCCTCCTAGTAACATGGTGATTGCAAAGGTTGAAATGACAAACAATAGAATGTTCCCACTTCGCATGAAAAGTGAAATGATGGAGGATATTGGATCAAGTTTCAGGACATCAAGTCAAGATCAAGAATGGGAATGACATTTGAGGTATGGGCATCTAATCTTCAAAGAATTATGTTTGTTGGAAAGGAATAACATGGTAAGAGGTTTACCTCCCACTGAAGAACCATTGAGTTCATGTGAAAGTTATATTTTGGCTAAGCACCATACATAAAGTTTTCCAAAAGAAATGTCACATAGAGCTTGCTCACCTTTAGAAATTGTGCATACTGATTTATGTGGTCCAATGCAAACACCATCATTAGGGGGTAGCCTTAAATTTCTAACATTCATTGATGATTATAGTAGAAAGACATGGGTTTACTTTCTCAAATATAGATCTGAAACATTTGGCAATTTCAAGGACTTTAAGGCATTGGTTGAAAATCAAAGTGGTCTATCCATTAAGATTTTGAGACCTGATGGAGGAGGATAATACAAGTCAAAAGAGTTTTTGGATTGTTTTAGGTATCATGTAATAAAGAAGTTGTTCACTACAAGTTACACACCTCAGTAGAATGGTGTTGTGGAAAGAAATAATCGAACAATAATGGAGATGGCAAGGAGTATGTTGAAAGGTAAGAATCTACCTAATGAGTATTGGGTTGAAGCGGTATCTTGTGCAGTTTATATCTTAAACAAGAGTCCAACAAAGATTGTAAGGGACGTGATTCCACAACAAGCATGGAGTGGTAAGCATCATTGTGTTTCTCATTTTAGAGTATTTGGTTGTATTGCATATGCACATGTTCCTAAAGAAATAAGGAGTAAATTGGATGATAAGAGTGAAAAATGTATCTTTATTGGTTATGATGAACAATCTAAGGCTTACAAGTTGTTTAATCCTATAACCAAGAAAATCATTGTAAGTAGAAATGTTCTGTTCAAAGAAGAAGAATCTTGGGATGGAACTATAGACAAGACAATCACAAGTGTAATATCAATACCATATGATAATCAAGAAGAACAAGAAGATCAATCGAATGAGCTAGGAGGAACTCCATCAAGAAGCCCACAAGGAGATAACACAGAAATGGAAGGTGAGCAAGGAGAATCCTCAAGTCCACAAGTAAGTAATGAATCAAATCCTACACTTTGCATCATTGAGATCAAGGCTTAAGAGAAAGAAAACTCTAGAACTTTGCAATAGATTTATGAACAAAGGGATAGGATAGATTTGCAATCAATCTTTGTTTTATTTGTACAAGATCCTATATATCTTGAAGATGCAATTAGAGAAGAACAATGGATTAATATAATTAATGATGAAATGGAATCTATTAAGAAAAATGATACATGGGAACTAGTTGATTTGCCTAAACATAAAGAATGTATAGGTGTAAATGGGTCTATAAAACTAAGTATAAGGTAAATGGAGAAGTTGACAAATATAAGGCAAGATTAGTAGCTAAAGGGTTTGCACAATAATATGGAGTTGATTATAATGAAACATTTGCACCTGTAGCTAGACTTGACATTGTTGGAATGGTACTAGCTATTGCGGCTCAATATGATTGGAAAGTTTATCAAATGGATGTTAAATCAGCTTTCTTGAATGGATATTTGGAAGAAGAATTTTATGTGGAGCAGCCACTAGGATATGAGATAAAAGTCTTTGAGGATAAAATTTACAGGTTAAAGAAGGCACTCTATAGATTAAAATAAGCACCAAGGGCATGGTATAGCCAGATAGATTCATACATGATAATGAATGGATTCAGTAGAAGCACTAGTGAGCCTAGATTATACACAAAGACCAATGAACAAGGTTAGATTTTGATTGTTTTCTTATATGTTGATGATTTGATCTTTACAGGTAATCTTTCTATTGATGTGTTTAAATCCATAATGAAGAAGGAATTTGAAATGACAGATTTGCGAATGATGAAACATTTCCTTGGCATTGAAGTAACTCAAAATGATAAGGGCATTTTTATTTGTCAATGTAAATATGCAAAGGATGTATTGTAAAAGTTTAGAATGCTAAATTGCAGTCCAATTTCTACACCTGTTTTATGTGGCACAAAACTTAGCAAATAAGATAATGAGATGGATTTTGAGTCAACTATATTCAGAAAACTTGTTGGTAGCTTGATGTATCTGACAACAACTTGGCTAGATATTATGTATGGAGTGAGTTTGATTTTAAGATTTATGGATTCACCTAAGAACTCACATTGGTAGGCAAGAAAGAGAATATTGAGGTACATTACAGGAACTATGAACTATGGCATAATGTATAGTACTTCAAATGATTTCCAATTGGTTGGATATACTGCTAGTGATTTTGCAGGGAGTATTGATGATAGAAAGAGTACATCAGGATGTGCATTTAATCTTGGAATAGGTGTTGTGGCATGGGCAACAAAGAAGCAACTTATAGTGACTATCTCATTAGATGAAGTAGATTATGTAGCAGGTACATCAGCAACATGTCAAGCAGTGTGGATGCATAGAGTCTTGAAGGATCTAAAGCATGATCAAGAGGAGCCTACTCCAATTTATTGTGATAACAAGTCTACCATTGCACTATGAAAGAATCATGTTTTTCACAAGAGGAAAAAGCACATTGCACTAGGTATCAATTCATTTGAGAGTTGGTAAACAATGGAGATATAATTTTTCAACATTGCAGATCCAAGGAGCAACTTGCATACATATTCACAAAGGCCTTACCACGAGAACAATTTGAATATTTAAGAGAAAAATTAAATATTGTAAATATTGATGTGCCTAATGGTAGAAATTAGAGGAGAGTGTTGGTAGACATTAATTTCTACCGACTGATTCTACCATCCACATTAAATGCTCTATCTATAGATGTCATCCTATCATGCCTCCAACTACTTCACCGCCATTCTATACAGTTCCAATATTTCTACACATTTGTTTAAGGAATATTGAAATTACCATATCCCTCTATTTATAGAGCTGAATGCAATGTATTTGAGGTAAGCAATAAAAGGTTTGTGTTGTTTTGTGCCATATCACATTAGTTTCCCATGTTTTCTCTTGATCTCCCCTGTTTTTTGTATTGCCTCTGCCCACTTTAATTTCTTTTCCATGGAGCACAATTGCTAATAGTTTGGATACTTGGATACTTGTTTTGCCTTCTAATTTAGACAAGTTGTATTCTGGAGGCTAGGATAGAACAGTAATAGTTCAAGACTATCAAATTGGTTAGGTTTTGTGATCTTTGAGTTGAGAGTAGAACTCTCTGATAGAATAGGGAAAATCTAATAGTCGTTGGCCGGTGTCTTTTTTTCCTTAATTAGTTGTATCACTCATCCTTATCAGTAATATTGTATTATTGGACCTTTTAAAACAAATAGATCAAGGTTAGACATGGAAGCCACACCTTATTATGTCAATCTTGTATCCACACACTTTTGGCTAACACCATCAATCTAATTAGTCACCATAGGATTAAAGCCATTACTGGGGGTTTTATTCTATCAAAATAACATAGAACTTGCACATTGTTTTCGACATCAATGTGACTACTACGGGGGCATACTCAACAGGAATTGATTAGATATCATCATCATAGAAATTTCTCTATCTTGATGCTAAACCATGGCCCACTAAAAAGTATTTACAATATGTTCATATCATTTAAAGGATGAATATTACAGAATTTGCATTTTAAAATATTTTATACAAGGTTTTTCCCTTGCATGTCACAATGTACTAGTGTATAATCAAGTTGGGTGTTGGGTTGAATGCCTACTTAGCAAAGGTCCTTGGCTTTTTGTTGGCATTAAAAATTCTATTAAGATAATTGAAGTGAATCAGTTTAAACTTGTCTTTGGATTCATGGCATTTAATATATCAGGAAATACAATCCATATTCATGTAACACTCATTATACCTGGAGCTTAAATTGCCCTGGTGGTCAAGTGAATATAATCTTGGTATAGTTAGAGTATTTTATTGTTAATCATAGCATTAGTATAGTAGTTCATTGTGTTTATAAAACATACTTTTTTCATAGACGGTGCTCTAGATAGTTGTTAGATATAATGCACAATAGTTGATATAAGAATATTAGTTATTGAGATATGCATTTTTTATAGATTTTTGTTTGATTACATAGGATGGTAATGAAAATTTACTCTTTTCTAGTTCCTTTGAGCCCACAGCTTCACTTGTTGGCCATACAAAGCTTGTGGTCTCATTAGACTCTACTCGGGTTCTATGGATGAGACATTGAAAGTAAATTTTTTTTTTTACTAAAAGAGGGGTAAAAAATTTATTGAATACCAAAGAGTACATAACAACAGAGGAAACAAAGAGCACTAAAGAGCTTTATCCTGGTCAACAAGTTGAGCCTGTTTATGAGATAAATCAGGGGGAAGCATCCTATGATCAACAATATTCCAATCTAGCGCGTGCTCGGAAGCCCATTTAGCCAAGCAATCAGCCACGCCGTTCCACTCCCGAGGGATATGCATAAAAGACACAGATTCTAGAGAATTGCATAACTAAATGATCTGTTGAATAACCAGAGCCAAATTCCAATCCACATCCACAAGGTTCCATCTATTCAATAAATTCACTACCACCTGCGAGTCTGTCTCACAGGTAATTCTTCTCCAGCCACGTTGACAACACTATTCCACTGTAACCAAGATAGCAAGGGCTTCCATGAGGTTATTTTTATGGTAACCCTTGTAGATAGAGAACATAAACTGAACATCACCAAAGCTATCACACCTGTTCATAGGTCTTTGGTGACTGGGTCCGCCAACAGTCATAAGTTGTCACTGGGTACCGGGGGTACCGACCAACTTTGCCTGCAAAGGTTGTCTGGGGAAATGAGATCCCACAGACCTCCAAGCACCTGGGTGTCGGGTCTCAACAGTGTGGGTCTCGGTTGTCAGAAGTGACTATTTTCGAGGGGGATAGCTGGTTTCTTCAACTTGTTCTCTCCGGGGATTCAGGAAGGTGAGGTTTCTCCAAGCATTCTACACTTAGCAAATAAAATGAAAAAGATCTTGCAGGGTTAGAAATGTTTCATCTACCTATAGTTATGTTTAAATATTCAATACATCAATAATGCTCTGATATGCTACACTAAATACTAAAGAAATGCACAACCATCAGTTCATATTTCATCAGTAGCAAGGGAAAAGAGGTCGTTAAGCTACTTAAAATATTAGAGCAGAAGACATGAAGAACATAAAGCATAAAATACCATTAACTCAGAAGATTGAATGTCAACAACATCATTGCAAGAAATCTCCCTTCTTCATTAATATTTCTTCCAGCAAGCACTGGTGCATGGTACAATGGCGGCTCCAAGGGAGCATCTGACTACTGAAAAATTAAAGACCAAGGAGCATTGAGCTCTGCAACTAAAATGAAAATACTGCTTCTCTATTACTATGGACTGCAAAATCATCAATTTCACCAACCCTTGGAAAAGGGTTGGACTTACTATTTATACACATTTACATCTAACCCTAACCCTAACCCTATTTTTACATTACACTATACAATAGAATATATTATCTAGTGGCTGGTACTACCTGCACCACTCTAAAAAAGGCCTTGAGATAGAATAGGCTAGACATGTCAGAAGAATGAGACAAGAAGGTGGAGTGGAAGAATAAGCCTTGAGAAGAGAGCTGAGAAAGAAGAAGGAAGAAATCCAATCCCCTGGGGATTGAGGCTAAATGCCTCATAAATGGGAAATGCGGTGCCCTATCTCCAATGTGCCAGGTGTATATTCGAAGCGGTGCCTCAAGAAGATCATCTATTAGAAAGCCCATTGTTGATCTGATGTGCCTCGATGTAGCCAACTACCCTCTGACATTATTTATTAACCACTTTTGAAAGTGACTGGTCAGCCTTAGGGATCGGGACACAGATCACTCAAAAGAATACAAAATTTAGGATCTGGGACTCTGGGATCCGGGAACTTACATTCTGAAATAATAAAGAATACAAAATGTTTGGGTTTTCTCCGGCCCCCGGAGAAACTTTATTGTTTCTTGTTATCATTGAAGGTCTGGAGGAGGCAGAAGATTCCATCCTCATCAATCTCTTTGAGGCTAGACCGCTGGTACTTGGCTACCTCGATCTGTTCCCCCAGCTCTAGAACATTTCCTTTAAATTCATCGTCCATTTTTTCCGCATCATGACCACTAAGGATCATGCGAGTTAGTCTTGCCATTTGAGTTCCATCCACTCCTTCTAGGTATTAATATCTTGATTCCACTAGCTCATCAAATTTCCCTAGGACGTATTCCTCTGGCATGCATGTATCAGTGCTGAATGGGTCAGCTCCGGAGACCTTTGTGACAAATTCCTTGTACAAATTTGAAGAATATTGGACCGCGTTGATATTATCATGCAGAGTCCCTACCAATTTCTTGAGCACCTCCAATGTGAGGTCAAGTCTGGAGTGTTGGGTCCTCACAAAATCGAATGATTCTTCTTCCAGGATCCCAGACTCAGACACCATTTCCTCCCCAAGACCAAGGAGTTCTTCAAGTTCTACCTTCCATGCTTCATAATTTTCCATATCACCCTCCCATATGTTAATGATAGTTTTCACCTAATGCAAAATGTGTTGAGCCGCATACAAAGCTAGGAGGGTGGATACCAGGAAGTGCCAGGTGTTTCCTATTTGCAGAGCGACCCACTCATTGACCACTTGGGCCTTCTTCTTCATTGCTCACAGGGAGTCTATGTTTCTCTATGGTAATGGCACATCAGATGTGGAGGCCTCTAGAGGAATAGCACTAATAGGCTGGGCCAGCTCAGTAAGCAATCCCATAAGGTTTGCAGTCTTCTCATTTTCTACTTTGAGCCTTTGGGCCTCCTTTTCATATCGAGCCTCCACGGCTTTGGTCGCTTCCTTCAATAGGTCTACTTCACCTTGTTTTCCTCTTTTTCCTAGTGATATCTCTGTGATATCATAAGCTCTAGGTTTTGCAGTTGCCTCATCGGCGTCTGGGGGAGGTGTTGCCACAACCACAACTATTTCACTGACCGGCCCGATTCGAAGAGTATGAACCATCCGAGCTTTCTTTTCCTTTGGTGGATTCTAGACCTAAGACATCATCTCAGCCAGGGAGAGATGAGCTCTGGGGGTGGATGGAGCCTTTCTTTTCTTGCTTTCAACCAACCACTGAGGCGGTAGGGGTGGCTTATTTTCCAAAGTCTATTATTTCATTTCTTCCCTTGTATCTTGTTGCTACTGCTTCTCAGTGGTGTGAGTCTCTCCCGGCTCCCTTTCTTCATCTTGGGCCTTGTCGACAACATTTTCCCTGGTGACATTTATTTCTTCTACCTTGTCCTCTATATCTTTTCCTTCATCTGGACCCTCATTTGTTGTCCTCGGGGTTTCTTCCTCTTGTCACTCTTCTTGTTCCTCAGCATCTATCGCCAAGGTTTCTTCTTCCATTGGTATGTCCTTTGGAAATGGGGAAGGTACCGAGCCAAGATTCAATGTTTGGGCTATAGTTATTACCTACCCAAAGGTCACTCTAGGGAGTGGCACTTGGAACGTGATGGTTGAGGTTACGGTTGCTCCCGTAGGTCCGGTTCCCTTAGTGTATGCCATTTGTTCACTCTACTTCTGTTGGTCCACTCTTGTGTTTTGTATCTCTAGGGCCTCAAAGGTGATCTCCTGCTCTATCTCTTTCTCTTCTTCCATCTTCTCTTCCTGCTCCTGCGCAGGTTCCTGTTCCAGAGCCTCCTCTTGTGCTGGGACTTTAGTCTCTGTTTGCTCGATGTCCCCCCACAGATTCCTGAACTTGTCGGTTTCAAAAACATCATCAAACTCATCCTATAGGGGAGGATTAGCAGGGACATTGGTAGGCTCTGGTTCCCTTTCCAATTCTAGGGAGTCAGAGGAGAGGATCTCAACTTGTGGGGTCTAGGGCATCCCCAGCTCTAGTTCTACCTTGGGCTTTTTGTTGAGCCTCTTCTTTCTTCTTGTGACTAAGGGTGGCCCCGCATCCCTTAGTGCTGCTTGTTCCTCTTGGTCCACCCCCATTGCCTTAACCATCAAGGCTGCCAGTGAAGGAGAGGTGGGAGGAAGAATTGATCTGGCCATTGACACCGGGGTTGCTAACCGCGTGATTAATGTCTCCCTCATTTGTTGGGAGGCCGCCACTGATTGCCTTATTTTCTCTTTTATGGGGACTTCCTACACAAGAGTTGTGGCTATCCATTTTCCTTTATCTGCTCCCTCTGAAGAAGTCCCAGCCCCCAGGGTTAGCTTTGGTATTGGCTGGGCCGCCTTGCGGACACTCCCGGGGCACACCTTTTTAAAATAGAGGTGGATGCATTCAACTATATTACGAGTGAACTCCTCAATTGTGGGCCCTTCCTAGGCATCCCAATTCACTGGTGGAAGGGCCAATTTATCGATCCCCTTTGCCTTGTACTGGGGATTTACCATGGAGCCAGTGTCTGAGAAGTCCTCTGGGAATCTTCTGAGCTTCAATCTTTCCATCATTCCTGCGGTCATTCTAACATAATTCTGCCCCCAGACTTCCACATCGTCTTGGAAATCTTCCCAGAAGTCTTCCATATGATATTGATGGGGCTCTAATGCCCAGGGAAGTGTCGCTGTAATTTTGCCATGCGAATCAAAATGTTTTCGCACTAAGTAAAATTCCACTAGGTTATAGCTCTTAAGCTCATTATCTGCTTCTTTGGCAGCAACCAAAATGCATGAATAATTCTCACAGGTGATTGGGAATGGAATATTTGTTACCTTCTTCAAGGTGAAGAAGGCGTGCAACTCCATCATTTGCCTGCAATATTCTAGGAGGATTATCTTGTCCCCACAATGCTTGGGCAACAAGTAGGGTTTCCTAGAGAAGTCGGTCACCCTTATGTATGTATGTTGTTGAAACTGTATGTAGTAATGTTCATAACTCCGGACTAAATTCATCGCCTCTATAAATAGGTGGTATCCTGCATCCCAGGTGGGTGTAAGCAGGTTGTAGTAAACAAAGGCATCATTTACCTGACAAAAGCTGGGGAAGCTAGCCTCCCATTGAATCTGTGGGAAATGGTCCCAAGGAGCCTTCTGGCCCAGGCTGATCCCGAGTACACCCTCTGTAAGTAACCCATTGGTCTAGGGTCATTGTTGTGCCAGGGCCTAGAGAACATAAGAATTCATATAGAACTTCTTCTTCTTGGTCAATTGAAGGAACTGGGAGTCCACATGGTTTGAGATTATGGCGGTCCAGTCGAAAAACTCCTCATCTGTGCTTATACCAAGCAATAATTAATACATCCACCCGGAGAATACTCAGGCATGCTATTGCCCGAAGACCCGGCATAGTGCTATCACCCCCATCTAGATGCTCTCTTTGAATTTAGACCTGGGGATCTCTAATTTCATCCTCTTGGGGTCCCTCTTTGGGACCTTGAGCTAATTATTGTTCATGTAAATACGGGCCACCTCCTCCAGTTGTGTGAATTGGGCCAAGGCATCTGATCGGGTGACCATAGCTGGCTTGTCAAACTGGGGGATCCCCAAGCCCCTTTGGAAAGTATCAGGGTCGAGGGGCACCATGGGAGTTGGATACCCTATTGGCTCTGGGACTGTGAGCATAACAGCCTTGACAGATGTGTTATAGTGAGTGGCAAGTGTAAGAATAAGCTCTGGTGACTGCACAGAGCATGGGAAACAAGCTTCCTTGAGAATCCTGAAGTTTCCAATTTTGATGGCCAATGGATCGCTGGCCTATCGTTGGCTGTACATTATTTTTACCAAGGCCTCCATTTCGAGCCATGTCCAGATGCTGGTGTTGGTAATAAGATGGTCTTTGGACTCAATATTGGAGCCTATGATAACACCATATTTTACATATTTCAAGCTCATAGGTAGTTTCTCTAGGGCCTTCTCCATTTTGGACCTGATTGCTGCTTTGGTAACCATCGTAGAGGGAAGTTCTAGACTTTCGGGTGGTGAGGATGTGGATGCTTCAGACATGTTTGAAATTTTATTGCTCCAAAAACCTACAAGGCAAGTCGACCATTAGAATGCATAGATAAACAAAAACTCCAGGGTCCAGAGATCTTACCATCATGGCGTTTGCTTCCCCTGAAAAGTTAGCTTTGTTCAAAAACTCCAGAAAGCATACATATATATATATATATTGCGAACTTAGAAATTTAACTAACCATCTGGGTCTGGGGGTTTTTATCATACTCAGCAAAAGAAGGACACGGGATGGGTGATGGCAAGAGACCCAGAGCCTGAGGAAGTAACCATTGGAAGGTGTGCACAAAATGTGAGCCGTTAGACCCACGTGGATGCCACGTAGGTGAGCAATAAATAGGAGTTATGGTGATGACGGCGGAGCCAACTGTTTGAATGCACAAAAAGCTAAGGCCACTTGGACAAATTTAAATGTGTGCATGGGACATAAATGTAAGTTAGGCTAATTTATGGAGGAGAGAGAAAACCACCTGGTTGAAACTGGCCGAGAGCCGAGTTTCAACCAGGTGGTATTTTGCACAGAGCGAGCTTGCAATTTAAAACTAGAAATCAACGCAGCACGATGGGCTTGACAGACCACTAAGCAGATATACATAGAATATACACCCATATATAATAGATCTTAAAGGGTATATACATGCAGACCAGATGGATACATAATAATATACATCAAATTACATATATACACATGACACGCAGAGCGGCTATTCACAAAAGACAAGACAATGCACAAACATTTACAACTTTCTACACCACCTACAGACTATGCTACATCTGCATAGAGGGCAGACAACCCTCTGGCAGAGCTGACCCACCAACAAATGGCGAACCATAAAGAAACACAAGATGACACAACCAGAACGAGACAACAAAAAACCAAACAAAAATAGAAAGAAGGAAAGCCGAGCGAGAGGAAGTTACCAACCTAAAAATGAAGGAGGGAAAGGAAAGGAAACCACCACAAATTATCTGCAACAGCTTCAACCGCCAAATGATCACAACTTACCACCAAAAACCACTTTCAAATGCTCAGAAACACTCAGAATGGTTAACACTAGATTATCGCTAAATCATTATAAATGACTCTTAAATCGCACAAGTGTTTAATCATGATAAATGTGAAAATGACAGGTAACTTCTATTTATACCCATGGTAAAAGCAAGTCACCTTTCCTTCCACAAACTCTGAATAGACAGACCTCTGGACTCTGGGCCTGGGGATTCCATGTGGCGATACCATCTTAAGGAAAGAAGATGAACTCCTGAAAAAGGAAGACCAACTCCCGGACCGGGTCCCGGAGTCACGAGAGACCAACAAAACAAAGCAAAACAATGGGGAAGAAAACCCTGGAGAATTAAAACAAAGGAAACAAAGAAAAAGACAAGGCAAGAGCCAAAAGCAGAAAGCAAAAAAAAGGGGGACCCAACATTTTGCACACAAAATGTAGGGATGGGGATGTAGGGCATAATAATGCCCAACTCCCCCAATGCCAACCGGTCCAGGATTTCCCTGAGAAGAACCATCAGTGTGATTTTAAGAACTCTAGACTAGGGAGGAGTCCAATGCCCCTCACGATTAACATGCTGAGAGCGCTGCCTAGATTTATTCCCAGCGCATCTGTGGGGTAGAGAGGAGGCGCTGCCTTGAAGAGGAAATGAAAGGTGTGAGTAAATACTAGCATCTCCAGGGTCCAAACCTCCACAACAGTCACATTTTTCAAGGAGTGTTTCATGAAGAGAACGAACAATTTTCCCCCATAGGTGCCTGATCCCCAGCTGCACCTCATGAAAGATCCTCCTATTTCTCTCAAGCCAAAAATTTCATAAAATAAAGGAAGGGCCAATAGTCCAAGCAACCTGAAGAAAAGAGGTCTTGGAGGGGGGATGGCCCAGACGGTCCCAGAACTCTGACAAGGAAGAAGCATGCCAGCACGAGCATCCCCACACACTCCACCAGAAGTGCCAAATCTGCTTGACAAAGGAGAACTGGAAAAAAAGGTGGGAAACAGTCTCTTCACTATTGTGGCACAAGACATAGATGGAGGGCCCCTAGAAGCATCTCTTGCAAAGATTCTCCCAAGTAAGACACTGATTGTAAACCAAAATCCAGAGGAAAAAGTTACACTTAGGTGAAGAAAAGCTATTCCAAGCTTTCTTCCACCAAGAAACCTCCACCTCGCCAAACAGTTGCTTAGTTAGTGCAAGGTACCTTGAAGAAATAGAATACTTGCCAGAAGAAGCACCTCCCCAAGCCAAAACATTAGGTTCCTATAGAGAGCTGCACTCCCTAGAAGCCAAGGTGTGAGAAAGATCCAACCAATCCCCAGAGAACCACGTGACGGCCAATCAGAATAATTATTCCATCTATAACCAATAGCAAGGCCCAGGTTATGAGCCTCCTTATAATGAGCCACCATATTCCATCCAGCAGAAAGGAAAAAATCACAAACAGGCTGTAAGTGTGGATGAGAGGACAAGAGAGGAGGATGCCCATTCTAGGAATCACTCCAAAATAGAGCTTTAGAGCCTCTGTTACAGATCCAAAAAAGACTTCTCTTCAGCAGGTGAGAACCAATCTTGAGGGTATTCCACACCATAGAGCCTCTTCCCTCAAGAGGAAACCTAGAAACATTTGAAGGTTCAACACCAGGTAAATACTTGTGTGACTAGATACAATCCCAAATCTCAGACTGAATGGAGCACTAGTGCCAATAGAGCTTGGAAACATGAGCTTGATGGCACAAGATAGTAGAACAAAGGTCAAGGCCTCCTTCCTTTTTTGGCCTACAAATAGTATCCCAATTGATCAGGCTCCATTTAGAATTTTGCAAATTGCCACTCCAAAGAAATTGGCGAGAAAGAGCATCAAATTCCTTAAGAAAATATGCTAGGGCAGCCTAAACCATGCTTATGTATATAGGAAGGGTCTAAATCATAGATTGCAGGAGAGTCACCCTGCCAGTAGTAGAGAGCCACCTATGAGTCCAATGGTTGACTTTTTGTCAAAGCTTGCCAAGAAAGCTCTGCCAGAAAAGCCTGGGCTGTCTTCCCACCACAATAAGGACACCCAAGTAAGTTAGAGGGAGAGACTCAATCTGAAATCTCAAGATATTAGCAATCTGCCGCTGAATAGGCTCAGGAGTATTGAAGAAAAAAATAGAGGACTTGTGGTCATTGATTTTCTAACTTCAGGCAGCCAAATAAGTATCCAAAGTGAGCTAAAAGGCTTCAGCTTCTTGAATCCAAGCTCTCCCAGCAAGGGCCATATCATCAACAAACTGGAGGTGGGAAAGAGTGGGCAGACCATTTCCCCATTGCCAGCCTTGAATCCAATTTTAGGATACATGAGAATTGATAAGTCTACCAAGTCCCTCAGCCATAATGATAAACAATTAAGGAGAAAGAGGATCTCCACGGAAAAGACCCCTAGAGGCCCCAAATAGCTCAGACGGTTCACCATTAAGGAGGACCGAGAAGGAGGGAGTAGTAACACAGCTCCAAACCCAGCTAACCCATTCTTGCCTGAAGCCAAAATCTAGATGAACTTTCCAAAAGAAACCCCAATTGACTCTATCATAAGCCTTAGCCATATCGAGCCTTATGAACATGGCGCACTCTCTAGAAGTACACATAGAGTGAATGGCTTCAAAAGCAATAACCACCACATCCAAAAAAAAAATTTCCAACCACAAAACCCCCTTGTTCCTTAGAGATAACCATGGGAAGCCAAACTTTAAGCCTCTCCACTAGGAGCTTAGTAATAATTTTATAGACCACATTACATAAAGCAATGGGCTGAAAGAAGTCCAGCTGATTAGCCTCTTCCTTCTTCGGAATAAGGACTACAAATCCCGGAGCATAGATTTATTGGAATAGGACTCCTAAACCACATCCAAAAGGTCTTGACTGATAATATCCCAAAATTCCTGGAAGAATTCAATAGGGAAGCCATCAGGCCCCGAAGCTTTCCCCTTACACATGCTGCAGACCACCTCCTCCAAGTCAGACATACAAATCGACCGCATAAGAGAGTCATTCATCTCCCCAGTCACAACAAAGGGAATACAAGACAAGATCGTATTCTCCTCAATCTCCTCTGGAGGCAAGTCATCTAAAAAGAGAGCATAGTAAAACTGAATAGCTTCCCTGGACACAGCTTGAGAGGAATGCGTCCCATCAGAAGTGACAAGAGAAGAAATATAACTCCTGTTACGTCAAACCTGTACATATTTATGGAAAAATGTGGTGTTCTTGTCCCCTTCTTGAAGCCAGTCAACTTGAGCCTTCTGTTTCCAATAAATTTCTTCTCTAAGATCCCACTCTACTAAATCACTAGAAGCTTGGGATTCCGCTATGCCAAGAGCTTCAAAAAAACCCAAATCCTAAATCTATCTAGTAATAACATTGAGATGATCCTGAGCCCTCTTCTTCATGATGTGGAGATTAGAAAAACAAGTCTCATTCCAATTATTCAACTTCCTTTTGACATACTGTAATTTTTTTGAGAAGGAGAACATAGCAATGCCATAGGTAGGGCCACCCTGTCTCCACCAGTGAGCCATTAAATGATGGAGAGAAGAGTCTCAAAGCCACATCAGCTAGAACTTAAAGGGAGGCTTCTTAGGGGAAGAAACATAACTAGCCATGAGCTTAATAGACCAGTGGTCAGAGCCTCTCCAATCAAGAATTTAAGAAGAGAGAGAAAGAGAGCCACAATTCCAAAATTAGGAAACCAGGAACTTGTCCAAGCATTCTGAGATGGCATCATCTCCAACCCTTCTATTGTTCTATGTAAAGAGCCCATTAAGAGGTCTAACATTAGAGAGATGTAAAAGATCAATATTTTCCTGAAGAAGCTCAGAAGAAGGACCCAAGCAAGCCTGCCCACCCTGTTTCTCCTCTAGACTAATGACAGAGTTTAAATCCCTGGCTACAATCCAAGGCAAGAATGGGTGACAGCTTCTAACATGCCTAATATGTGCCCAGAGCCTAATCTTTCCAAGGAGATCAATAGGGGCATACACATTAGTAACAAGAATCATCTCTCCAATTTCCAGAGAAGAGGCCACCATTGAGAGAGCCAAGTGACAAGAGATCCAGTAGAGAGGTGTAACTTTCCTAGGATCCCAACAAATGGAAAGACCACCAGAACTCCCCAAAGCACAAACACACTGACATTGCCCCAGAAACCAAATATTAGGAGCACATCTAAACATGGAATCCACTGAAAGCTTGGTCTCCTGGATACAAAGGATATCTAGAGAATGATCAACCACCAGCTCATGAATAGCTTTTTGTCTAGGGATGCTATTCAACCCCCTCACATTCCATTAGAAAATAATCATTGAGTAGAGTGGGGGAAATGTTCATCCATGGTCTTTACAGCCCCAGACTCTAACAGTAAGTCTCCTATAAGTTTAATTTTTTTCTGATCCTGCTTTCGCCCAACTCTTGAGGGAGTAGCAAAAGAGATGTTCTTAAATGGTCTTTGCATCAGGCCTAAAGCAAGAGAAGATCCCTTTCCTTTAGCAGAGGCAAACACATCCTTGACAAAATCTACCAAAAGAATATCCTTTTCATATGGAGTAGGAGAAACCATAAGGGTACCAAACTTAGGGCCAATAGGAGTCTCCGGCTTCTGTTGAACTACAAAATCCTGGTTGCCACTAAGAATAGACCTCCTCCCATCTGAGCCAGCAACCCCACATTGAGCATCTGCAGGAATGCCTTCTTCTATGACCATGTTGTCTAGCACCTCAAATTGATTGAACCCTAAGTCCACTTGCCGATCTAGATGAGGTTGCTTCTGACCCCTTCCCTTAGCATAGTTGCGAGCAGAGATAAAACCATCTTTATCAGGACCGGTAGTGTTTTTTGGCCCTTTCCCTTACTTGAAGTATTCATCTAAGCTTTCCCTTTACCAGTACTATCAGTCTGAACTTTCCCTTTTCTAGTACCAACAGTTTGACCATTCCCCTTACCATCATTAGCCATCCTTGGGCCTGAGAACCCGCTAGGAGTACCATTGCCTTTAGAGGCTTGAGGGCATTGGCGCTGTAAATGACCATACTCATGAAAAATGTGGCATCAGAATGGAAGGGATTCATAGTCTAGCTGCTGGATCCAAGAAGAAGAGCCTAGGAAAATTTCCAAAGAATCTAGAAAATGATTATTTAAATCAATTTCAACACAAATACGGGCATAAGAAATAACCCTTTTATCCAGTGATTGATGTGCTATAGCAGCCGGCTTCTCAAGAAAAGTAGCAATCTGTCAAAGGATATCCTCACGCCAGAACTCCAAAGGAAGCCGCAGTAGGCAGACCTAAAGAGGAACCCTCAAAGGGAGATCCTCAGTAGAATTGAACCCTGTATGTCAGGGTTTGACGAAAAGTCCCACACGGTCATAAAAATATGGGCCTCCCTCAAATACCCGGTCCCGATCTAACATGCAAGAGAAATCCACCAAAAATTAGCTATTACCAGCCAACATAATAGCCATATCACCTTCCACCTACCACGAACGGCGAATCCAGGCTTCTAGAGCTAATAGGGAAATCTGGATGCCAAGAAACTTGCATATCAATGCATGTTTGGCCAAATAGTCCACATCTTCCATTACTGCCTTCGGAGGGATAACCAGCACAGGCCGATCATGGCTACATGGAAGGCAGCCATTAACTTTATTTAACTTCGATCTCTCTCCAGCATAAAATGTCTCCTTCGCCTATGAACTCACTCTGGGAGAAGATCCACTACCAGCTAAGGCTCCAGCAAGAA
The DNA here is from genome assembly GCA_018584345.1 of Thuja plicata. NCBI lineage: Eukaryota > Viridiplantae > Streptophyta > Pinopsida > Cupressales > Cupressaceae > Thuja > Thuja plicata. The sequence goes on along the minus strand of MU223299.1, from coordinate 383,687 downwards.
TGAGACTCTTGGAAACCCCATTCGGGACCATCAGAGCCCAGCAAACAGACTTCCTCATAGCCATATGACTGCTCCCCTTTATGTGTGTTACCTGTCTAAAAATCTTCCAAACTACTCGAAAGTAAATTTCTTTATTTCTCATTTACTTCTGAATATTCTATCTTGTTATGGTTAGTGTAAATGTTGCATTTAGCTCCAACCATCAACATTTTGTATAATTTCAAAATAAGTTTTTGTTTTAGAAATGTTGTACTATGATTTGAAATCATTATTTCTCATCCATTACAGTTTTAAGTTTTAACTGTATCTTTAATGTTCTTGGATGATATATTTTCTTTTGTTTTAAGGCATATTTACTTTAATAGTAAAAATTATGCTCATCTTTGTGTAAGATGGAATGGTTTGGTAACTAAATCTATTATCATATTTTAGGTAAGGGAGATAAGACTAGTGTTGCTACCTATACAAAAGGCATTTTTAACATTCAAGTAATCATTGTTGCATGTCATAGATAGATTGATTATAACTAATTCTCAAGACTATACATTTACAAAGTTAAGTCATATAACCCTAAACCCTGTTAGGATCAGAGACAATCATTTGGTCTTTTTTTCAAACATGTATAGGAAATACAAGAACCTTATAATATGCATTTTTTAAAATACCAATATAATGAGGTTCTTCATTTTCTTGTTCCAACCTATATTGTGGACAGAGGTAAAAAGGAATAGAGGCAAATTGTTTTTTTTTTTAAAGAGAAAATACTTTGAAGTGGCAGTGGCCTCTGCTGCCATTTATAGTTATGGTCCTTATAAAAAATTGTATCCATTTATTTATGGAGCTTCTTAAACTAAAAGAGGGGTAAAAATTTTATTAAATACCAAAGAGTACAGAACAACAGAGGAAACAAAGAGCACTAAAGAGCTTTATCCTGGTCAACAAGTTGAGCCATCTTATGAGATAAATCAGGGGGAAGCATCCTATGATCAACAATATTCCAATCCAGCGCGTGCTCGGAAGCCCATTTAGCCAAGCAATCCGCCACACCGTTCAACTCTTGAGGGATATGCATAAAAGACACAGATTCCAAAGAATTGCATAACTGAGTGATCTGTTGAATAACTAGAGCCAAATGTCAATCCACATCCATAAGGTTCCGTCTATTCAATAAATTCACTACCACTTGTGAGTCTGTCTCACAGGTAATTCTTCTCTAGCCATGTTGACAAGATTGTTCCACTACAACCAAGATAGCAAGGGCTTCCATGAGGTTATTTATATGGTAACCCTTGTAGATAGAGAATAGAAACTGAACATCACCAGAGCTATCACACCCAACTCCCCCAATGCCAGCCAGTCTAGGATTTCCCTGACAAGAGCCATCAGTGTTGATTTTAAGAACTCCAGAGTGGGGAGGAGTCCAATGCCCCTCACGATTAACATGCTGCGAGTGTTGTCTGGCTCTATTCCTGATGCGTCTTTGGGGCAGAGAGTGGGCACCACCCTGAAGAGCAAAGGAAAGGTGTGAGTAAATACTAGCATCTCCAAGGTCCAAACCTCCACAAAAGTCACATTTTGCCAGGAGTGTTTCATGAAGAGAATGAACAATTTTCCCCCACAGGTGTCTGATCCCCAGCTGCACCTCATGAAAGATCCTCCTATTTCTCTCAAGCCAAACATGCCATAAAATAAAGGAAGGGCCAATAGTCCAAGAAACCTGAAGAAAAGAGGTCTTGGAAGGGGGATGGCCCAGATGGTCCCAGAACTCAGACAAGGAAGAAACATGCCAGCACGAGCATCCCCACACACTCAACCAAAAGTGCCAAATTTGCTTGACAAAGGAGCACTGGAAAAAAAGGTGGGAAATAGTCTCTTCACTATTGTGGCATAAGACACAGATGGAGGGCCCCTAGAAGCCTCTCTTGCAAAGATTATCCCAAGTAAGATAGCGATTGTAAACCAGAATCCAGAGGAAAAAGTTACACTTAGGCCAAGAAAAGCTATTCCAAGCTTTCTTCCACCAAGAAACCTCTACCTCGCCAAACAGTTGCTTAGTCAGTGCAAGGTACCCTAAAGAAACAGAATACTTTCTGGAAGAAGCACCTCCCCAAGCCAAAACATCAATTTCATGTAGAGAGCTGCACTCCCTAGAAGCCAAGATCTGAGAAAGCTCCAACCAATCTTCCAGAGAACCACCCGATGGCCAATCAGAAGAATTCTTCCATCTGTAACCAACAGCAGGGCCTAGGTTATGAGCCTCCTTATAATGATCCACCTTATTCCATCCAATAGAAAGGAAAAAATCACAAAGAGGCTGTAAGTGTGGATGAGAGGACAAGAGAGGAGGATGCCCATTCTAGGAATCACTCCAAAATAGAGCCTTAGTGCCTCTGTTACAGATCCAAAAAAGAATTCTCTTCACCAGGTGAGCACCAATCTTGAGGGTATTCCACACCATAGAGCCTCTTCCCTTAAGAGAAAACCTAGAAACATCTGAAGGTTCAACGTCTGGTAAATACTTGTGTGACAAGATACGGGCCCAAAGCTAAGACTAACTGGAGAACCACCGCCAATAGAGCTTGGTAGCAAGAGCTTGACTACACAAGATAGTAGAATGAAGGCTGAGGCCTCCTTCCTTTTTGGGCCTGTAGACAGTATCCCAATTGATGAGGCTCCATTTAGAATTTTGCAAGTTGCCACTCCAAAGAAATTAACTGGAAAGAGCATCAAATTCCTTAAGAAAATACGCCAGGGCAGCTTGAACCATGCTTCTGTATATAGGAAGGGCCTGAATCATAGATTGCAGGAGATTCACCCTGCCAGCAGTAGAGAGCCACCTATGAGTCCAATGATTGACTTTTTGTCAAAGCTTCTTGAGAAAGCTTTGCCAGAAAATCCTGGGCTGTCTTCCTGTTACCCAATTTTTCCACCCTTGTGCACTTTGCTCTAAACCATCAGAACCCCTGAAACCCTAAGTCTCTCTCATGCAAACAAGGTAATAGACCCTAGGCCTTGGCTCATTATGTTTCGCGATTACCTTTTTTAAATCACTAAGAGCATGTGCTTATTTTCCAAGTCGCTTGATCGCTTAAGCCTCAGAGAATATTCCTGTTCTTTCCCCGACTCTGTGCCTAAGCTTTGTCGCGTAGTCTGATGACCCATTGGAATATTCCCCTTACGTCTTCCGACTTGGCTACCTCTCTTCAATCGCATGATCGCCAGATCCATGTCATAAGCCCTGTGACAAGTGGGACCCTCTCAGTCAGTCGGGTGATCGCGTGACCCTCAGTGAATATTCCCTTTTGTCTCCCGACTTTGCTTTTTGCTTTGTCGCGTAGTCTCTTAACATGTTGGAATATTCCCTCTACGTCTTCCGACTTAGCGTTTGTTCTTTGGTCGCGAGGTCACCAGATCTATGTTACAAAGCAGGGGTCCACCTTCAGTCATGAAGTCACGTAAAGAATTCAACAGTTGATGAAACATCTTCTGACTTGGCTACCATCCCTTGGTCGCCTTGTCGCCAGAACAGAATGATTACTCAGCTTCCCTAGTGTGCGAGTTGGCGACGAGCGGCAGTAAGTGATCATCACGCAGTCGCCGAGCAGTTTGGGTGAAGGATTTTCAGCTCGCGAGTGCGCGACGAGTAAAAAAAAAAAAGGTGGC
>MU223299.1:346471-371722 GCA_018584345.1 Thuja plicata | reverse complement strand
CCTCTCCGCTAGGAGCTTAGTAATGATTTTATAGACCACATTACATAGAGCAATGGGCCGAAAGAAGTCCAGCTGATTAGCCTCTTCCTTCTTTGGAATAAGGACAAGGAAAGTAGCATTCAAAGCCTGGAGCATAGCTTTGTTGGAATAGGACTCCTGAACCACATCCAAAAGGTCTTGATTGATAATATCCAAAAATTCCTAGAAGAATTCAATAGGGAAGCCATTAGGCCCCGGAGCTTTGCCCTTACGCAAGCTGAAGACCACCTCCTCCAAGTCACACATACAAATCGGCCGCATAAGAGAGTCATTCATCTCTCTGGTCACAACAGAGGGAATATAGGACAAGATCATATTCTCCTCAATCTCTGCTGGAGGCAAGTCATCTGAAAAGAGAGCAGAGTAAAACTGAATAGCTTCCCTGGACACAGCTTGAGAGGAGGTCAGATGCGTCCCATCTAAAGTGACAAGAGAAGAAATGTAACTCCTGTCACGTCGAGCCTGCACAGATTTATAGAAAAATGTAGTGTTCTTGTCCCCTTCTTGAAGCCAGTCAACCCGGGCCTTCTGTTTCCAATAAATTTCTTCTCTAAGATCCCACTCTGCTAAATCACTAGAAGCTTGGGATTCCGCTATGCCAAGAGCTTCAGAAAAACCCAAATCCTGAATCTTCCTATTAATAACATCCAGACGATCCTGAGCCCTCTTCTTCATGATGTGGAGATTACCAAAACAAGTCTTGTTCCAATTCTTCAACTTCCTTTTGACAAATTGTAATTTTTTTGAGAAGGAGAACAATAGAAGTGCCATAGGCAGGGCCACCCTGTCTCCACCAGTGAGCCATTAAATCATGGAGAGAAGAGTCTCGAAACCACATCAGCTGGAACTTAAAGGGAGGCTTCTTGGGGGTGGCAACATAACTAGTCGTGATCTTAATAGGCTAGTGGTTAGAGCCTCTTCAATCAAGAATTTAAGAAGAGAGAGAAAGAGAGCCACAATTCCAAAAGCAGGAAACCAGGAACTTGTCCAAGCATTCCGAGATGGCATCATCTCCAACCCTTCTATTATTCCATGTAAAGAGCCCATTAAGAGGTCTGTCATCAAAGAGATGTAAAAGATCCATATTCTCTCAAAGAAGCTTAGAAAAGGGACCCAAGCAAGCCAGCCCACCCTGATTCTCCTCCAGACTAATGACAGAGTTGAAATCCCTGGCAACAATCCAAGGCAAGAATGGATGACAAATTCTAACATACCTAATATGTGCCCAGGGCTTAATCTTGCCAGGGAGATCTATAGGGGCATACACATTAGTAACAAGAATCATCTCTCCAGTTTCCAGAGAAGAGGCCACCATTGAGAGAGCCGACTAACAAGAGATCCAGTAGAGAGGCGTAACTTTCCTAGGATCCCAACAAATGGAAAGACCACCAGAGCTCCCCAAAGCACCAACACACTGACATTGCGCCAGAAACCAAATATTAGGAGCACATCTAAACATGGAATCCATTGAAAGCTTGGTCTCCTGGATACAAAGGATATTTGGAGAATGATCAACCACCAGCTCATGAATAAATTTTTTTCTGGGGATGCTATTCAACCCTCTCACATTCCATGAGAGAATAATCATTGAGTAGAGTGGGGGAAATGTGCATCCAAGGTCTTTACAGCCCCAGACTCTACCAGTAAATCTCCTGTAAGTTTAATTTTTTCCTGATCCTGCTTTCGCCCAACTCTTGACGGAGTAGCAAAAGAGACTTTCTTAAATGGTCTTTGCATCAGGCCCAAAGAAAGAGAAGATCCATTTCCTTTACCAGAGGCCAACACATCCTTGACCAAATATGCCAGAAGAATATCCTTCTCTAGTGGGGCAGGAGAAATCACAAGGGCACCAGACTCAGAGCCAATATGGGTCTCCGGCTGCTGCTGAACTACAACATCCTGGTTTCCACTAAGAATAGAACTCCTCCCATCTAAGCCAGTAACCCCACATTGACCATCTGCAAGAATTCCTTCTTCTATGACCATGTTGTCTAGCACCTCAAATCGATTGAACCCTGAGTCCACTTGCCGATCTAGATGAGGTCACTTCTGACCCCTTAGCACGGCTGCGAGCAGGGATAAAACCATCCTTATTAGGACCGGTAGTGTTTGTTGGCCCTTGCCCCTGACTTGAAGTATTCATCTAAGCTTTCCCTTTACTAGTACTATCAGTCTAAACTTTCCCTTTTCCAGTACTAACATTTTGACCATTCCCCTTACCATCATTAGCCATCCTTGGGCTTGAGAACCCGCTAGGAGTACCATTGCCTTTAGAGGCTTGAGGGCATTCGCGTTGTAAATGACCATACTCATGAAAAATGCGGCATTGGAAGGGAAGGGATTCATAGTCTAGCTGCTGAATCCAAGAAGAAGAGCCTAGGAAAATTTCCAAAGAGTCTGGCAAAGGATTATTTAAATCAATTTCAACACAAATACGGGCATAAGAAATAACCTTTTTATCCAATGATTGATGTGCTATAGCAGCCAGCTTCTTAAGCAAAGAAACAATCTCTCGAAGGATATCCTCGCACCAGAACTCCAAAGGAAGCGGTGGTAGGGGGACCCAAATAGGAACCCTCGAAGGGAGATCCTCAGTAGAATTGAACCCCGTATGCCAGGGTTTGACGAAAAGTCGCACGCGGTCATAAAAATATGGGCCTCCCTCAAAGAATCGGTCCCGATCTGACATGCAAGAGAAAGCCACCAAAAATTAGCTATTACCAGCCAGCATAATATCCATATCACCTTCCACCTTCCACGAACGGCGAATCCAGGCTTCCAGAGCCGACAGGGAAATCCGAATACCAAGAAACTTGCATATCAATGCATGTTTGGCCAAATAGTCCACATCATCCATTACTGCTTCCAGAGGGATAACCAGCACAGGCCAATCCTGGCTATGCGGAAGGCAGCCATTAACTTTATTCAACTTTGAGCTCTCTCCAACATAAAATGTCTCCTTCGCCTGTGAACTCACCCTGGGAGAAGATCCACTACCAGCTGAGGCTCCAGCAAGAGTGAGACTCTTGGAAACCCCATTCGCGACCATCAGAGCCCAGCAAACAGACTCCCTCACAGCCATACGGCTGCTCTCCTGTATGTGTCGAGCGAGCAAAACCCTCCTCTGATCAAAGAATTTATGAAGCTTCTTAAGCGGTTAGAATTATCAGGGTTTGTGGGTTACTAAAACACATATAAATGCAAATGGATGTTTAGAATTTGGATTTATAGTGTGTGATTGCAATACATCACCACTGTGAAATAAACTAGAGGATTTAAAAATAGGGAGCAGAAATCGAAGAAAGCTGTTGTCCAGGCCTATACCAATCTCCCAATACATTGGGTTTGCGAAAATATAGGTAGTTTGGTTTTAGAATGTTGATCACATTTGTAGTATCATTTTTTGTGCCATGCTGGGGTTAATGTCTTAAATATCCTACAACCCACATGGTTTGGAACTTTTGATTATTATAGCATTTAATCAATAATTTCTACCTGTACAACTGTGATTGTTTCTAGTAGTAGTCATTCTTGGTGAAATGAAGCAAAATTTCAATACTTTGGTTTTATAATCTTGATGACATTTGTAATATTTCTTTTGCACCATGCTTGGGTTAAGATGTTATAATCCACGTGATTTGGTTAACTTCAGCATTCAATGAACAATTTCAATCTGTACTCCTCTGATTGTTTTTACTAGTAGTCATTCTAAGTAAAATAATTTTTTTATTAAAAAAGTTTCTTGTAAGGGGGGATGATTCCTGAGACTGATTTTAGCGGCAGATACTGGAGAATCAAGTACATGGAGAATAAAAACACTCCACGTAAACAGTGTCACATAATTGAATTTTATAACAGAAAATAAAATTGATAGAAGGTAAAGAAATAGATGCAGGATGAATTCGCTCAGTTGAAATTAAAATAATAGACTTAAAAACAGGTAATAGAGATTTAAGAAATTTAGGATACGACACTTTCGATTTTAATAGTAAAATCATCAGGCTCTTGCTCTAAAACTCCTTATGACTTCAAGAGTTTATGGATGCTAACTTTTGGTCACCTTGTAGAATTCTTTTGCATTGTAATGGAGATTTTAGTTTCGAGTTTTGTCACAGAAGCTGTCTAATTTTTCTCTTATTTTGTATATTATGTAGTTTTAGACAGTATCTGGTTTATAGAACATTGAAAAAATTCTCATCAGTTTATTTGATTCTACGGGGAGTTCTGATTTGTCCATATTGACGGAAATGTTGTGACAGTCCAATTGCACGAGTAAAGGTCAGAATTGCAAAACTGCTTCAAAGTTACTAACCTCTAAATATGTTTTGTACTCCTTTAGAAATGGCGATTGTTTCATTTATGGCTGGTGTTGAAGCTAGATTTTTAAATTCGCAATATAAAGTGCGATGCTAGATTCACTGTTTCTATATTCTTTTGCTTGTATACAAACAAAAAGTAATGCTTAATTTTTATTTTTGGCTTTCAGTTAAGTGCAGAGATTATCTGGTCTTGAAGGGAAGAGGCACTAGTGTTCTTGTGCACATTAAGAGAGGAAAATTTTCTCTTCCTACAGGGAATGAAGAACGGTTTCGATAATGATTCTCATTTTTTCTCTGTTTGAAGTTCAATCATGGAATCTTTGAGAAATTATGTAGTATTGGCTCCATTTATGTTTCAGTAAATTATGTTGAATTTGTTTTTCGAGGCAGTGGATGCCCAAAAACAATATCCTAAAATATACAAGGTATGTAGGGAAGATCTAATTAATTTCAATATTAATGTTATGTACCCATTTGTGAAATTATGGAGCCAGCCTTTCGAGAAAATAGTGTCTGCACATGTAAGTACTTAAATTTTAAACATTAGAAGGATTCCATTTTTAAAGTTATTGAATGAGCTATGACTACAATCCTAGCTTTATTGTTTTTTTTGGGAAAGGTGAAGATTTTCTGGTTGTATCACACAATTATATCTTACATGCCTTGATCCGTACAACTCTTTTCATGGGTCATGATAGGTAATGCCATTGCATTCGTCGTCAGTTTTTAACACCCAATAAATTCACGGTTAGGTATTTTGATTTTATGATTATAAATTTTTCTTGGAGAACATCGTAGTGCTTGTGTTTATAGTGCACAGAACAAATCTCTACGATAAGTAACTTGTGCTTGTGCTCTCTTCCAAGCCAAGTTTAAAAAATGGTAAATTTAATAGACATCATTGCAATAAACTTGTTTTCTGAAGTTATAACAACATATTTTCATAAAGTTTTGGTCACACAAAAATAGTATTTTGTTGTACTGGTTTAAAAGAAAGTAGTTATATATTTGTACCATGTTCCACAGTTAAAAAAAATGCATTGAGAAGATCTTATAAAATTTTCAGATCTCTGTTTGTTGTAAACATTTCTACCAAAGCTCTATCGGCAGTTTTAAGACTAAACCTTATTGTGAGAGCAGCAAAACCCATGAAGACAGCCACTTATATATTCTTCATTCTGATTAAGACTACTTTGCACAATGGCTACTTCAATACAACAAATAAGGGGAAAACATAAAGATTTAAAAGTTCCAAGACCATTGGCTCTGAAATACATCTTTGTTGCTATTAAAAAAAAATCTAACACCGATAGTCAAAGAAACCCAAGTATCATGATCTACTAAAGAACATATAATGAAGTAACAATAGAAATCACATACTTCATATACAAAGATCAAAGGGAAGATGGGGTAAATAGGTAAACACACACCTCCCTTTTGACAACTACACATTTGGAAGAAAGATGCTCACTAGGTTCAACTTGAGGAAAATTAAGTGCTAAATGAGACAACAATCCTTTGCTAAATATAAATTGATGAAAAATGGAAATAATGGGAAAATATAATGTAAATGACAATTTAGACAAATAAATGAGAAACTAGAAATAATAGACTGATATAGAATAAAAGAAAGATGAAAAGTACAAACACTGAAATCAGAATGTATATCTGGCCTGTGGCTGAAAATCGTGAACAAAGTGTAGGGTGCATAATGTTTTTGCTATTATGTACCTGGTGCTTTGACTTAATTTTTTTAGCATCTTCTGACAGTTTCAAAACTTTCTAAATTTTGTCGGATAACTCTGTAACCTGTTTCTACATAGAAAAATGGGGAAAATGTTGTCTAAAGGGGTTTGCCTTGGTCAAACCCTTGTTTAGGAATAAACCTTGAAATCGAAGTGAGAATGCATAAAAGAAAGTATGTAAAAAGGTAAATGTTCGATTTACCTTATATAAACCATCATAGATGGATATAGAAATCACTCATACCTATGAAGATGCTTAAATGTACCTGAAATCAAGGAGTTCACATTTGAATGTAATGTAGAATCAAGGATGCCCTCGCAAATGCATGGATTTATGAACGACACTCCTAGATCTTGAATGTAGATATGATTGATAATCATTTGCAATGAAGGAGAATAAATGTGCATGGAAGGAAAGATATTCTTGCTTGATTTGAGAATTCCTCTACTTGGCCATCATCGGAGAGAAACTTGCTTCAATTGGAGAAGATTTTATTTGACTTGGATGGAGTTCAAGAATTAGAGACTTGGAGAAACTTGATCTTCGATGCTTGCCTTCAAATTCTTAATGCAAATGCTTAATTATTCTTAATTGCTTGAAAAACATGATCATGAATACTTGTACATGATAATGGATGTCAAAATGAGGAGAAATAGGGTGCTTTTTCACTCAGTCCATCATTTCAACATTCAATAATAATCCAAGCCAACTATGAGATCAAATTTCACACTAACATGCCGACATAGGGCCCTAGGCCAAATTTGGGCCAAAACCCTCAGGGATAGAATGCAAAAAATGTTTTCTCCCCCCCAAAAAAATTGGCATTCTGTACCCTAGAGAATGAGTCCACAATTGGAGAGGATATCAGGATAGGTGAAAAGACGCGAGGGGAAGAATAATTGGTGCTAGAATCAAGTGTAATGGTCATTCAGACATCATAATCACCAAAATGTGGTCTAATATGTTTCAATAAAACATCTAGTTATGGGTGCTAACTTTATTGGACAATACATTTAGCCTCCACTTTAGTGAGGGTATGAGAGAAAACCATGGTCATGGTAAAGTAGATCAATGCACAAGAACAATCTTATAAAGGTCAAGGAGACAAAGAAACATCAAACCCCCAAGTGACTTAACTCTTCATCAAATCCAAAACTAAGATGAAAGAGACATTACTCGAAAGAGAGAAAATAGAGAGAGAGGGAAAAGAGAGACATGATAACTAGACTAGTAAGGTATTGCCTTACTATGAATCACACAAATAGAGAGCACTGCAAAATACGGTATTGGTAGTATAGCAAGTTTTGTCATAGTAGTCAACCCATCAAGGAGGATTAGTCCTTAAGGAAAGCATTGTCTCTGTTAAGGGTTCCAAAATGATAATCAGGCCTAATGAAATAGTTGTCTCCAAAGGGATCAAAGTAGGGAAGATCGCTCCTTAAGGAAAGTATTTTCTCTATTAAGGGATCAAAAAAGAAAGATGAACACAAGGAAAGCATTGTCTCCTTAGCCATCTGGAAGAGGGATTGCATTGAATTGTTGTGTGTGTGTGCAAAATGTGAAACAAGGAGCAAAGTGTATGACCCCACTTTAAAGTGATTGCAAATGCCTTAATGGAGAAATTACTTTAACGAAGCATAAATGCACCCACAAGAAACATTTACATGCTATGAGATCCCCCCAAAAAAGGACAAACCAAGCCACATAAAACATATACCAAAGGATTACAAAGGGATCTACTAACTCAGTGGTAAGCTTGATAAAAAAATGATACTGTATAAATCCCAAGAGGTAGTAGAGCTGGAAGAAGAGCACATAACAGTCACAAAGAGCAGTCTTTTTGGGAAGCAACATGAAGACAAAAAATAATCGGTAACTATTGTTTTGCATTATCCCCAATCATACAATACAAAGACACATTTATGAAAAGTGGCACATGCACGAGATAACATGTAACAACATTTAGAAGAAATGAGATACAAATAGAGGAATGTCATGATAGATCAATTCCTTTATCACCTTGCACAAATAGAGCAACATGAGTCCTATAAATAAATCTAAACAAAATATGTAACAAGAAACACATCATAAGGGAAATACATTACAACAGACAAATTGAAAGAATTCACCATGCAAGAGGAGCGAGTCAAGCATATCATATGCCCACCATCTTGGTTTGTAGTGTTTAGGTAAAGTGGGAAACACACAAGATGATAAACATGTAGCTTAGTAGATGGAGCAATGGTCGGTTGTAAAGATGGGTCACTTTGCTCATCACTATGACTAAGAGATAATTATTTAGTAAATTGAGATGATAAATCATGATTAACATCAATGAGGTCCTACATGTCATGAGAACCACTAGCATGAATATCATCAATAGTTGCACTAGGAACATTTAAAGCATCATCATCAAGAATAACTTATTCATTGAAATTTATCATGATAGAATCCAAGATATGAATAGAATTATTATGTTTGTTTAATTTCATCTTTTTTTTTCAAATTAACTTCCTCCTTTGGGTTATGCATAGGTTTATTAAAGGGAATCAAATCATTAGTAGGTGTTTTGGGAGAACAAAGGCTTGGATAAGCATGTTCACGAGCTCTAGCATGACGTTTACAATTTTGATCATGAGAACAATGGTTATATTTGGGTTTCCTTGAAATTTGGTTTGGTTTAGGATCAATAATCATTAGGCCCTTTACTTTTTTAAGAGGAAGAGCACAAGGAACCCCACTAGGTTGAAATATAGCATCATAAAATTTTTTTATAATATATATGAGGTGGAACAGAAGCATTTATAGGAAGTGTACAAATATGTTAGGGTCTACAAAAGGTATATGGGACATCCTTAAGTTCTCTAAGCTCACTTTTTTTAGATTATGTATTTCTTATTGGAGAAAAAGAGATTATCTGTGCAAGGTTGAGTTGGTTGAGGCCAACGATAATTTGTGGCTATTATTTTCCATTTGGTGAATGTCACACGTCATCGACCGGGGATTTTGTGAATATATTGTATATATCGGGTTCGCCCAATGGCCCAAAATTTATAAATATTGGGTCGAATGCTAGAGCCCATCACCCATCTATTTAATTAATTTTGTACATTTATTCTACAATATCATCAATCAAATGTATTTTTTGGACACGGTAAATGTAAAAAAATTGCGTACAATTTCAAAGTGGCCCCAATTCGACGGCCTATATTCGCCAATTGTTTTATACAAATATATTTATAGGCAGCCCCAAATTTGCCTGGCATTTTTGGACGCGTGTCTCAAACCGACGTATTTTTGCCAACTTTACTAATCATGTCAAATTATTGGATGACCTATTATCGCCTCAAAAATAACATGTAAGATGTATTATAATTACGAGGGCTTCACCAAATATTTGTATACCTAACACCTCCTTCCGAATTTGCCAAAAAGTATTGATATAAATATATTCATAGATCAGGGCTATTGTAAATAATTAGTATCAGTTAGTTCTGATATCTCTATTTGATTCATAGAGAAGTTTCTGACTATTGAGTACAATGGCGACTGCAATTAAGGCAAAGGTAAGTGTATTCTGATTCCTTATTTCACCCGAGGTTTCACCTCTATTTGTCTGCGACTCTGCAATTTTGAGTTGATTCTTATTTAGTGGGCACCAATTAGTAATTAGTGGTTAGTGTTGTCACCAGGGAGACCTTAGACATGAATTAATAGCCAATGAATCATATTTATATATATTATAGTCTATTGTCACTTCTTCAACAAGTTAACATTTTTTTTAGTAGCCTTTATTTTGTTGGAGATGTCGAAAAAGAATAAGGGTAAGGCTCCTGCATGTGGGGAAAGCCAAGAGAGGCCACTATGGTGAGAAAAACGTAGAACCTTATCATCGTACTTAGTGTTGAAAATGTTTCTGGCCAAAATTGGGAAGCTACTTCATCACAATTAGATTTACAAGATTCACATCCTGAACCTACATGACATATTGAAGAAGTTGGTGAGCCTAATATCTCAAATCACGATGAACTTGAAGAATATTTTCAGATAAATACCCAGAGTAACCATAATGATATAAACGACATGGATAAGACTGAGAATGCCAGAGATGGTGATGGTGCAGGGAAGAAGAAAAGAAAATACAATTCAAAAAAGGATAGAGAATTAAAAAAATTGGATGTGGGATCTGTCGAGGAATTTTCAAATAGAATGGTTGTCAAAGTATCCATTCATTGAAGCACTGGACAATCCAATTGAAGGTGAGCCTTTGGTAGAATGTAGATGTAAGTTTTGCACCAAAATAAATAAGAAGAAAAAGAGGTTGCAGCTAAAAATTGACACCATAGAGAAACATATGGGTAAAGTTAACGAAAAAGAAAACCATCGATGGAGTTGAAAAATCAGCTTGATAAGATGGAAAACAAAGGAGGAATCTTATCATGTTAGGAATGTAGAATTATTTGAATTTTAGAAGAATATACAGATGAACCAGATGAACTCTGCTGAAGTTAAAGGCTCTATTGAATATTATTTTGGAAAACCAATGGAAATAGATCAAATGGGAAAAGTTGTTCTGTGAAGTGTTGTCTTTTATATTTTGAGCAGAGGGCATCCTATGAAAGACTACTCGTCATTGAGTACTTTATTACACTTTCTGAAACTTCATAACTATCCTAACCGTTATTGGTCAGTAAATAGTGGATGGGAATGGGCAAGTTTTCTTGTCGAGATTGAAAAAGATGATCTAAAGGAAATAATTGAAGAGCCAAAATTTATTGCATTGTCTTTAGATGAAGTTACAATAGAAGATAATACTTCCTGGGTATGCTTGCATGTTTATACTATATACACAATTTTTCCCTCCAATCTCATCTACTAACTTTTGCTAAAATGAAGGATAATGCGACAGTGGAAAATTTATTTGAAATACTAACTTGAGTTCTCTAATTGAATATAGAGGTATAGATTACATGACGATTTCCAAAAATTTGGTGTGTGTTGGAACGGATGGATCTTCAGTAATGCAAGGCCACAAGGGAAGTCTTTGCACAATGATACAAACTTCTTGTGCACCCTACATTACTTCCATTCACTGCATGGCCCACATAATGAATCTTGTTTTTAGAGTTGTTAGAAAGCATGCTCTAGTACAAAAAATTGAAGTTTTGATCAAAGAGATTTTCCAATACTTCTGTGGAGTTCAAAATGTTAAAGGGAATTTCAACACTTTGTCAAAGGACTAACCAATAGGAACAAGCTTCTTAAGGATAATGGTAGCAGATGGATCTCTTTGGATGGACAAGCTCATTGAGTTTTTTTTAAAATATAAATTGTTTCTTCGTCTAATGAACTCAATATGTGAAGAAGCAGGACAACTGAAATTTCTTGAGTTGTTGCGAAGGTTAGGTAATGTAGAGATACTCTTAATGTTAGCAGGTCTTCTCCCCATACTGTTGGAAATGAGAAATATAATGAATAAGGCCAAGAAAAGAGCTATGTATATTGCAGGATATGATGCACCATGTAAATTGACATGCATGATGCTCGATAATGTCTATCGATCATGTGATGATGTAAAATTTATCAGTTGGCTCAAAATAATAGATTTGGACAATCTTGATAACTTTTTAATAATCGGTGCAAATGGGGAGTTATGTAAATAAGTGCATGGAGTTGAGATACCAATGCACTAATTTTCCAAGGTCGAGTCAGAGGAACCAGGAAAGAACGCCAGGAAGCAAATATCAAGTGTTAAAAGGGAAGACTTTACCAAGATCGTTGAGTCTATAACTGCTTCTGTGAAGGACGTTGCCTATGATATTTCCTCATAGATTAGAGTAAGATTCCCTCCAGTCAAACTACTTGAATCCATGACTATTGTTTTTCCTTGATATTAGAGTATCAACAATTTGAAATATTTTCTAACTAAGCTACTAACTTTGATAGATCATTTTTTCTAAACCAAAGAGTTCAATGGAGTAATTCTAAATGGATTTTAGATGAATCTCATTTCAGAGAGAAATCATACCATTTTTCACAAACAATGAGGGAACAATATAATATTATGCGGAACCCCCATGAAGAAGGATTGGTAACAAGGCTTTGGAAAACTCTATCTTAGAGCGAAATGTTGATTGATTCAATATCAAAAAATTTAAATCTTTCTGATTTATGTCTGACCATGATATTGGGGTCAGTGTAGGATGACAAAGTTTATAGTGCTTTGGGGTTCCTAAACTCAAAGCTCATAAACAAACTTAATCAAATCAAAAGTTAATTTTTCAAATCAAAAGAATTAATTCAATCAAAAAGGACTAAACCAAATCAAATGAAAGGATCAATTAATTAATATATCAATTAATTAAGTCTAAGCCTAAAAGGGATAAATCAAAGTTATATAATTGATTTAATCAATTAATTATATAATTTAAATCAAAAATCAAAATCATCCTATTCCCTACATGGCTAATTTAATTAATTAATTGAATTAATTAAATCCTTATTTCTTTCAACAAAGGAGACAAGAATTCAAAGAGCCAATGAGAATCAAGGATTGAAAGCACATGGATCACTCCAAACTTTGCAATCTTGATCACTCATTTAACCCTTCAAGATCCTCACCACTCAATTTGTCTCTTTGTCCCAACCTCTAAGACCACCATTTAAATGGTCACTCCATTTGAAACTATTTGAAAGCCTTCAACTCAATCATGCTTTGATCAAGATCAACTTAACTCTATCCCCTACCCTTGGGAAATCCTATAAATACTATGCATTTTGAGAACATTTTAGAATCCTAGACATTCATGAGAAATTGCATCTACACTATAGAGAATTTTATCAAGAGTATAGCATTTGAGATCAATTTGAGAGCACAATTTGAGAAATTGACATCATAATTGAATGAATTACATTGCAATTTGATATTTGTGAGTTATATTAGGTATCATCATACATCAATTATTGTTCTAGGACTGTGACTAATTGAGATTAAGGTTGAGAGCTTCATTAGCATGCTTAGCTAGAGAGCCATGGAATGCCAAATGTTATTTTGTCAATTCTTTGCATTAAATTAGACTTTTATTCCATAGAATTGATAGATTTTAAATTAATTTCATGAAGGTATAGTTTATATATACACAAATACTTTTCCTTACAATAGGTACTAAAATTGTGGAGGAAGAAATGTCAAAGAAGAGGGTTGTGAAACATTTCAAACCAAAGTGGGAGTGCCAAAGACAATGGTGTTAGTGACTCATCTTCTGGTACTGTTACTGGTAGCATTGAACTTCAGTTAAGAAGAGGTATGGAGAGTAAAGAAAAAATAGTGAAGAACCAAGGAACCTATGATGTTAATGGAAATGAATCTGAGGATATCGATAATGAGATGATGTGGCAACTTGAATCATTTTCGTTCAGTAGCAGATCCTAGGTATTTATTAAACTTATTGTTGTAGTCTACTATCAGTGTCTATATCTCATCATCAATCATGCATAATAGCATATTCCAATGTCAAAAACATAAATGTGTTTGATAATGTTATCAATTCTACAATTAATAATGGTTTCCATTTGTATTATTCAGCTCATATGGTACAATTCTTGAAGTTTGAAGAATTTCATTAATTTATTTACAAATATGATACAATGTAACAATTCGTTCATTAATAGTAGTACGGACACAACTCTGTGTTATTCTATTTGCAAAAGTCAATGAATCAATAGTACAATACCCTTAGCAAATGACCCTGAGTTCTCTTTTATAGAAACAAGGGAGAAACAATAGCTTCAGGTCAATTTTCCTCATGTGAAGTCTCAAATCAAAATTAGTAAGATGAGTACAACATCTCTACAGCTGTATATTTCTGCATTTGATAGGCCGGTTTGGTAAATTAGCAATAGTATCTGATATGCTACATTAATCCTATTCAAAAAAAAAAATTAAAACTTTAAACTAAATTCAAGCCATTAGAAATAAAATATAGATACCATTGAAATTACTTTCACATAATATGATTGATGAGATGATTCTACTAGTTTTGTAGTATTCTCTATTATGGGTCGTTTCGAATATCAAAATTTTTCAAGTTATAGTAAATGAGTTGCAACCTCATCAGCCATCCATACTTGGAAGAGTGACTTGAAAGCAATGATCCATCCAATGTTACATTCAAAATTTTCAATGGTTTGATGCAATTTGCAATGCCTTTATGAGTTGTGTCCTGACAAAGCTTGCCTAAATTAGACATCATTGTGTCCAACTTTTTTTGTAAGCTTCTCTTCCAACTAATTTCATTAATGAGTTACTAGGACCAAGACAAGGACTTTCCAAACCAAGAATTATCATTTTGTTTGTTTTTTATGCATCTTGGCGAGCTTTCTCCCATATACGGGCACAATTTCCTCTCCTTCCCTTAGTTTTTGTCATTTTTGAAAGACAGATGTTGCTTTTATTGTTGCACGACCATGGTAATTAATTCCCTTTCTTGCCCAATACTTGTCACTGGTTGTGTTGATTTGTTGCAAAATAAATTTTACTATATTCTCTCTCTGAGAAATATTTTTTTTCTTCTCAACGTGCTCTTTGAGCTTCCCAAAAACATCTCTAAGACGTTCATTCAATTCAAACCAATCACACAAACTATCACCACTCACCTTTATTCTCCCCCAAATGTCTTCTTTTATTTTATTGACTAGATTTTTTACTTTGTCATTCAAGCTATTTTCGTAAGTTTTAATTGTATTATTTTCCTTCTTTATCTCTTCTCTCAATTCTAACAATTGGTGTTCACTTTGTTTTCTTATTTCCTCTTTTTTCTCTCCTCACTGTTTTGATTTTACCCTCTCATTCTCCAATTTCTTATTTACATTAGTGTTTGCATGTGTTGTATTATCCATGCTTTTGTATAAATGTACTGTAGAGGCTTTTTCATCCTCAACTTTTTTATTGCTGTCTTTAAAATTTTTCCCTCAAAATCTTCACTTATGTGTCCATATGTTCTTGTTGTGCAACTTCTTTGGAGGAAGAATTTTTTATCCTTTGTTTTAATTCTTTGCACCTGTTATCTGATGATTTCTCCTTTGCCTTTTGATTTTCCAAGTCTGCCTGTCACTTTTCTATTCTATCTAGAAGCTTTCCTTTCTCTCTCTCCAACTTCATCACTAAATTGTAGACCACTTGGTTGGTAGTTTTAACACATTTATCTTGTCCACATTTTTTTTTTTTGATAAATCCTTTTGGAGGGTGCTAACATGAAATTCAAATGGATCTAACTAACTCTCTGTAGGATTATTATCTCTAGCTAGGGGAATACCAACCATGAACTCCATCATTTCTTTGTTTGGGTCATGTGGTAAATAACCTATTCGATGTAGGTTCTCCATCAGGAGTTGCAGAAATTGCATCCCTCTTCAATGTCTTAGCAATTTTTATATTCCTATTTTTTGTTTGTTCAATGTTAGTTACAAAATCATTGAAATGAAAATCAGGGTTTCCTGACACAATTGAATGTTTGAAAGGTGAAATAGAACTTGTAGTGATGTATGAGCTTCCACTTGTGGTTCTAATAATTACACCAGGAGGATTAGAAATAGTAACACCCTGACCCATTACAAGTGGAGTTTTGGGATTGTTCAGAGGGTTTTATCCTAAAGTTGTGGCAATTGTGAGGCTCACATTTATAGAAACCATTGGCACTATTTTCATAACCTTTTTCTTCTTTACACTACCTTGATGTCTGGGATCCACTAATTTCATTTCCAATTATAATGTCATTTTCAAACCACTAGTACTACCCATGCCATCCCCACCATTGGGAGTGACACTTGATTCAAATTGAATATGAGTTCTTGGAAAAGGTGGAACTGGATTTGAAGCTGAAACAAATGAAGGTGCAAGGGTGTCAGACTAAGTAGTACATTTTTGTGATGAACCTCCAAGGACTCTATTGTCTCACCACATTTTGGTGGAGTGGGTGTGGAAATTTGAAACCAAGCCCCTCCTCATATGGGACCTAGACCACCCCAACCTAGAAAACCCATTTTATCTATAATCTCTTTCCCTTTGCTATATTTTTCTTTTGTGGACACATCGAATCCAGTAACAATGAAATATACATCAATGGATGTGGGATTCATAGAATCCCTCTCATACTCATTATCTTGACAATCATCATCATTGTGATATGCTTCAACTGGATTCTCCTCATTCCACAAATCACTAAATATTTGATCCTCTTCCACTTCATAAAGATCTGCATAGGTCTCGTCGAGATTCTTCCTTATTTCCCAAAAATATTTTTTTTTGGTTCGAGTCCAATTACCATGTTTACATTGACCCATTAGGTCTTTTGGAATAACTTTTCTAGCTAGTTCAACAAGTTTCTGGTAGAAATTGTAAGATGTCCTGTGGTGCACTTTTCCTTTCTATCTGCGCAATGCCATAATTTTTTATGACAATTCTCGTATTGAAATATGATTTTTAGCGCCATATTTCTCCATCTCTTTTTTTACCTCGTCCCAGGAATCCATGTTTTTAAAATTTTATATTAATGACATACTCTCATCTTGACATTTGCTTGCAGAGTTCTTATTCTCTTGAAGATTTGTTGCAATTATGTTGAGTGGATCATACTGCTAGTGGCTGTCAACAACAAAAAAAATATTGTAAAAAAAAATCTTGTGCCACTTTGAATCCTCTTCTCTCAAATGTGAACCCTCCAAATGAGAAAGGAAAGGAAGGAAATATCATTTTCTTTTGCTGACCATTAAAGAGTACATTTGTTCTCTCCATCTATCGTACATATTCCAATGAAAATACCCTCTATGTCACATGTATTGGAAGCTTGTAGGGTTCTACTACTGAACTGTAAAACCTTAACACAGTGTAGTCTTCCATTAAGTACCAGTCAACCAATTGTATTTCACTTCTGAGTTGAATGCAATCTCTACAAGACATAGAAAATCTAGGCATTAGAGTGCCTATAATTTTATGATACATCGGTGCAAAAAATAAGTCTACAAAATTGTTATAGTTCCTTCTATTATCACTCATCCTTATCTTAGTCGTCCATTCATATATTGGACTTTGGACCTAACTTTGAAGCTTTTTTGTCTGAAATATTGCACGATGCTTTGCTAAAATAAGATAGTGCAAGTAGGTTGTGAATCTAAATATCTTCTCTCAACCTCTTTTAATCATTAGTAGATGTTCTTTCATGCAATGAACAATGTTCTCAATAAAATTATATGTTACTCATTGTTTTTCACAATGAATATGAAAAATCATTTCAGGAATGTTGGCACCCACTTCTTTGTTACTATCCAATCCCAAAAAAAATGCTAGCAAGGAAATACTATCCTTAACTCATTGCACAAAAATATCATAATCATAAGGAGGCTTATGATCTGGATCCAGACTATAACTGCTTCTTATTCCTCTAATATACAAATCTTTCTTTATTGCATCTATTTTTTCATAATTCTCTATTAGCTTTCCCAGGTCAATGTGCACGTTTGAGTTTTGTGCTTCAAACCCTAGGTCCAAAAGACTAGCAAATTCAGTCTTGGTTATCAACCAAATTTCCTCCTGAGCATTTTTATTGATAATTGATGTTCAATTTTCATCTTAATTTTTTGCGCAAACCATTACAATTTATGGACAAGGGAATACTTGAGGTGATGCCATGCGTGTTGACCCAGTAACCCACACTGCAATTTTATTTGTCGTTGCCTTTACCATGTTGTTAAATGTATAAAATTTTGAATCCTTCATTGGATCTTTCCACTTATTTTCAAGTGCAAATCTAATTTCCATGATTCCCTTATTTCCATGGATAACAAGATAATGAATATCATGGAATTCATTAGTGAAACATGGTATTTTAACCAGTTTTTGGAAGTCTATTATCTATGTTTCCTGTCTTTTCCTCTTACTCATAAATGTGGGATTTGTTTTGACCATCGTAATATTACTAATTACTCCTTGGAAAATCCAAATAATTCTACATAGCTACAATTTACAGGGGTGATTCAAAATTAAACCCCAATTCTAGTTCTACAATCTAAACAGTAAACCACAAGATTTGAAAAATTTAAAAGGTGAGACGTAGGTGCTCTGGATTTTAACTGTTATTTCAATTTGTGCAGACTATGAATGGGCAAAGAGTTGAGAGAATTTGTTTCATTCCTCAATCCTCAACCTAGAATTTGAAACTCCTTTATGAATTTACAATACTAGTTAGAAGTAGAACTGAAAAACTTAGATTGAAAATCTAAAGGGAAAAAATTGTACATTTGTGAGTACTGAATCGTCAGTCGTGACTCATGAAAATTTTTATTACTTCTTTATGAAGACATATATCTCATGTCACTAAGATACATTTTACTTAATCATTTGACATATGCCTACAACTTCAGCTAGAGAGTCGAGACCCAAAATTGAGCTTATTTCTTATTAGTTATTACAATTTACATTAATTAAATGTTTATTTTTAGTCCAATTTACGTTTTAATTA
This sequence comes from Thuja plicata, assembly GCA_018584345.1. NCBI lineage: Eukaryota > Viridiplantae > Streptophyta > Pinopsida > Cupressales > Cupressaceae > Thuja > Thuja plicata. The sequence continues at coordinate 353,103 of MU223299.1, read as the reverse complement.
TACTTAGTTGATTCATGAGTTTTAATTCATGACACGTGCCTTGTTTTTGGGGGAAATTTGTGAAAAGAGGTGATTGTTCCCCAAATTGACCTGAAATATACCTTGGATTGTTGATCTATTCTCATCCAATGGTCGTTGGTAGTCACTATCAGGTGTCGTGGGTTCCATTAAATTTTGGCTTGTCAATACTAGTAGTCACCTAGTCACCTCACACGTCATCATTGATTCATCAAATGAAATCAATTGTGTGAGGGAAAATTGATCATGATTCCAAAATAGGTTTGCAAAAATGGGGTTTCTTTTTCCTTTCAGCCTGAAATACACCGTATGTCATTGATCTCTGCTCATCCAATGGTTGTTTGCAGGCATTGTCAGGTGTTGCAGGTCCCATTCAATTTTTATTTATTATTAGTCACACTGATGACATATAACTGATTGAATGTTTGATAATGTTAAGTTGAAGATGATGCAAGACATTAAAATAGTTAATGGTTTGTATTGTCATTGATGTCAACTTGATATCATCTGTACCGTCATGTACATAATGCCAAAGACTTCAGAGAATCAATGGAACAATGATTATGATTTCTACAATGCATAAAAATCAAGTATTCACTAAGTGATAGACTACACTGACGGAGTGCACACCATCGGTAAAGACAGAGAAAAAGTCACAATGATAACCGATGAGCAAAAGACAATGTTGTCCGAAAAGCTAAAAATAGAGCTGCTCGACGAGAAAGATCCAATGATGCCTGATAGAAGGAGATACCGAAGCTAACTGAAGTTACACCGACAGAATTGGTAGTTGTCACCGACAACGAACTGTCGAATTGACCAATGGACCAGAGAGATCAGAAAATGATAAAATATCTAGCTGGAAAAGCTTAAGGATAGACTTAACTGGTTGTTTTATTTGTTTTATTTGACCACAGTTAAGTAATTTATTTAAAGAAGATTTATACAGTTGACAAGAAGATAACTACGAGATAAATCAGGAGTTAAAGTTGTAAATCAGATTGGCTGGATTGTTTTTTACACCAAGAATCATGAATTAAGGAATATCATGTCTATATAAGAGATAAGCATAATTCATTTCTACATGCAATCAGATACACAAAAGGGGAGTGAATAGAAAAAGGATGCTGAAGTGAAATTGGTGAAGGATAAACTTCATACAGTCCTGATCAATCAAGCTGAGGGAGAGCTAAAGAATTTTATAGACACCGAAAAATAGTGAAGCACAACATCACAGAGAAAAAAGTGTGGAGTACAAAGGAATTGAATTGATACATTGATCAGAGAGGTATTGTACTTAAATAGATCTGAAAATCTGTAATTCAAAGTTGCATTAGAAACAGGTCATTGTGTTTCAGTTTAACCATTGAAGCATCAAGTCTCTTAACATAGAAAGACTTAATAGTCTTCTATAATTGAGGTATATCCTAAAAAATTACCAAAAAGGTTGATTCATGAAAGTAGCATTGAATTTGCATAAAGACTATTGAAAGCCTAAGAAGGAGGTTGATTCAAGGATGGTAGCAAGATTTTCCTAAAGCCTATTGACAGTCTAAGAAGGAGGCTGATTCAAGGATGGTAGAAAAATAGATGCCAGATACTAAGTGACAACCTATGTATAAAAATCCTCTAACAAGGTCGCACTTAATAGTGTGTTTGTAACCTTTAACAGGGTTGGCTGCTAATAGGGCTCACTTCAGAAGAGTGAAAATTTGGGGTACCAGTCCCAGTGGTTATCCCTTAACATTGTTTCCATGTTAAAATCCATTTGTTATGTGTGTATGGTTTATTACTTCATTGTTTTACATTTTACATATGCATTTCTAGATTGATTGGTATACTCTGCATATTTACTGAGTATCGATAAATAAGTTTTACTACTTATCGGTAATCAAGGAGAATAAGGACAGACAAGGTAAACCAACAGACAGTTAATTATTTCAAAGTATTTCAAGGCATGCACCTTGTAGGGACTTAATAATCTGAGGTGTATTGATTGGTGGATTTAATTTTAAAGGATAACTTTTTAAGGCCACTGATTCACCCCCCCTCTCATTTATTACTAAAAATTGGTATCAGAGCTTGTGTACTTAGAAGGAAGGCTTCAAGACATAAGTAAAGATCACAAGATGAACAGACGAGATGTGCCTAAGTTGAACAAAGACAACTTTGCTTCATGGAAAAGCAGGATAAGACTCCACTTATCAGGTATTGGCAATGATATTACTCAATACTTAGATACTAAATATGTGTTGCCTACAGGACCATTGACAGTAGATCAATTGAGAGTGAAGCATGAGCATAACTGCATGGTTATAGCTCTTTCTTCCTCACTCTCTGATGCTGAATTGTAAGATGTCAAAGATTGCAAAACTGCAAAGACAATGTGGGATAAACTGAAGCTTGTACATGGAGGTGATACAAATGTTCTGAGAGCGAAGGTAGAAAGCCTTAGAGGAAATTTTGATGATCTCAGAATGAAAGAAGGTGAAAATATCACATAGTACAACACAAGAATAAAATAAGTAGTCAATGCAATACAAGGCGTTGGAGGTACACTTGAAGAGGAGATAGTGGTAAGTAAAATCTTAAGAACCATGTTGCATGTATATGCTATTAGATTCTCTGCTATTCAAGAAATGAGAGCAGTAGCAAACAATACAGTTACTCTTGATAACCTAATTGGTAGACTGATTTCATTTGAGATGAATAACTTTGACAATAGTGTCTTACCAAGTTTAGAGTCTGCATTTAAGTCTTCTATGAGAATAAGCAAATCTAGTCATAGACACTCATCTAGAAGAGACAATGAAAGTGAAAGTGAAGAAGAAGATCTAGATGAAATAGCACTCATGGCAAGAAGAATGTAGAGAGGCAAAGGTAAATACAAAGGAAAGTTAACACTTGTATGCTTTAATTGTAAAGAGATTAGACACTTTGTTGCAAGATGTCCTAACAAAAGAAAAGATGACAAAAGTGATGACAGATATTTTGAAAATAAGTCTGACAGAGGTGATAACAAAGATTACAGAGGTTACCAAAGATCAGAAAGAAAGGATACCTGAGACTACAAGGATAAAGGAAAGAAGGCTAGCTATCTAGCTACTTGCAAAGATGAAGATACTGACACCGAACCTAATGATGACATCAAGATAGTATTTGTAGTTATGAAGGATGATTCAGATGAAGATGAAAGGTATGAGGAAACTGCACTCATATCTAAGATTAGTAAGAATGATATATAGATTATAGATAGTGGTTGCACTCACCATTTGACCGATTACAAAGAAAATTTTAATACTTTTGAATATTATAATGGTGGTACAGTAAGAATGGGAAATGATACACCTTGTCAAATTGAAGGTAAAGGAACAATAATGCTAAATAACCTGATAAAATGTGAAAATGATTATTGGGTAAAATGATTGAATTATAATATGTTGAGTGTTTCTCAACTGAATAATTCAGGTCACAGTGTAGCATTTGAGAACAAGAAAGCAAAGATCTTCAATGACTCAGGAAAACTTATTGGTACCGGTGAACAGACCAAAGGTAACTTATTCTATATGAATGACACTAACCCCACTTGCTTGATGACTAGAAACGAAGACATATGGTTGTGGCACAAAAGATTATGTCATGTGAAATTTTGACAACATGATGAAAATAAGCAAGAAAAGAAGTGTAAGAGGCTTACCGACGATCACAAAGCCAGACAAAATCATGTGCAAAAATTGTCAAAAAGGTAAAGTGACAAAGTCTAGTTTCAAAAGCAAAACCCATACATCTGATGATATTCTAGAATTAGTCCATACTGATTTATGTGGACCTATAAGGACAAAGAGTTATTATGGAGATAGATATTTTATTCTCTTTGTTGATGATTACTCTACAATGATGACAGTCATGTTTCTAAAAGAAAAATCTGAAGCATTGAAGATATTTAAATGGTATAAGACTATGGTAGAAAAACAAAGAGGTAAGGATATGAAATGTTTGAGATCAGATAGAGGAGGACAATTTATATCTGTAAGATAAAATATATGCAAATATATATATGGTGGGGAAATGTGTGTTGATGGGGTGTGGTTTGTTGATTGATTTGAGTGTTAAAATGTAAAGAGATTGAATATTCTATCTTACGAAAAATGTAAAGGAGGATGGAATTAGAGATGTGTTTATTTTTCTTTGAATTGCCTATATTGTATTAACCTTAATTGAATTGAATTGATTAAGTATTGCAATTGTGATTAAGGAGAAGATAAGATGTTCCCTTTTTACCCTCAAATGCACAAATGGGAGATCCAAGTTGATCAACCCAAGAGAAGGGTTAATGCACAAATGAATCAACTATTTGGAAAGGAGAATAACAAACGAGATACCTTAAATTTTGTTAATTATATGCATAGAAATGATATATGACAATAATTGAAGAGATAGGAGAAATGCACTAACCTTGAAATATTGCAGATCAAAGAATGCTATTTTCTGAGGTCTATAGACTATTTCTGGAAAAACTGACAGTTGATACTGAACTGGAACTCAGAGACGAACAAAACCCATAAATCATTTTCCATTCTAATGTCATCTTATGAAAAAGGTCGACCTTGACCCACAAATGTCCACCCTGACCCAATAATGTCAACCCTGACCTGCATAGATCTGAAAGTGACTTTGTTCACGGATCTCAAAAGTTTGCCAAAAAGGGTATCCAGATCTGGGTTCGAATGCACTGTTCTGTACCTATACTTGCGAGAAAAAGGAGATTGTTTGTTGTTGGGGAGTGGTTTTCCTTGGTCAAACCCCAGTTTTAGAATTAACCTCAAATATATGTAATTGAAATTGCAGAAATAGACAAAGTAAATGCATAAATTCACCTTGCTTGAAAAAGTCCTTGTGGCGGATTCGAATCCTTGAATCCACAAGTATGCTTCAAATGTAGAATGTAGAAAGGTAGGATGTCTTCAATCTCTTTCTTGTAGATCTTCAACACAAAGTCTTGAATGGGTTCTTGAAATTGGAATAGGCTTGGAAGAAGGTGGATGGAGAGATCACCAAAAGGGCACCTTGTAGTTTCAATCCTTCAATGGCCTCCAATGGATCTCCTTCATGAAAATGGATATTTGAATGGATGAATGATTGTTTGAAATGTTGCTTCTTAGCTTGCTTGAACTTCACTTGATAATGCTTGATCTCAATTAGGAATGCTTGATGCTTGATGATGGTTCTTCTCCTTGCTTAATGATGGTTAGAGAAAATGAGAGAGAAAGCTTCCCTTTTATATGAAATTAGGGCACAATCTTCCAAGGAGGCCTACATAGGAGAATAAAATTCCAATTAAAGCCTTTACCCCTAGGAGAGGACCTATATTAAATATAATTTAGGAATCAACGCTTCAAAACCTGAAACAGTCGACCCGGAAGCGGGAAATACTTTTTGCAAAGGCCGACCTCCTGAAACTGCAAGACCCTAGGATCTAAATCCTAGGTCAAGGTCAAGGTTGACCCTGACCTAGGTCAAGGTTGAAGTCAAAATAGACCTAAAATGTTGACCATGACCCTGAAGCCCAGAATCAGCAGTCTGCAGTCTAGAATGCAGAAATCAGGCCAAACAGGAGTGGAAAGAGGAACAAAATAGGGAGGAAGCCATGTGAAGAACAGGAACCCATTCAAGGTGCTTTCCATGATCCCAAAACACTTACTTGAAAGGATAAACATGTCTATAATGGAAGTGATTCCATTTTCCAACTATACATTTAGCCCCCACTTTAGCAAGAGTATGAGCTCAACACAAACTCTTGGTGAAGGAGAATATACAGAAAAGAGAGTCTTATTGGAACCAAAAGGGATAAAGAAACCCTCAAGCCCCCAAGGGACTTAAGTCTTTATCAACCCTAAGATCATGATAAGAGAGACATCACTTAGTTAAGTAGAGAGAGAAAGGGTGTGATTATCTCACCCAATGAGAACTTATGTCTCATTGTGAACCACACAAAAAGTGTAACTGGAAAGATGGAATTGAACTGCCTAGTGAATAGTGAATGTGGTTACTCACTAGTCAACCCATCAGAGAGATCCATTCTTAAAGGGATCAAATTATTGTAAATTGAAAATTGGAAGGATCAAGAGATCCATGTAAATTTAAACTGGAGGGATCAAGGGATCCTAAAATAAAAATGTGTGACCATGCTTTAAGGATTAGTTTCTTTTAATCCATAAAGGGAAAAGTTTGTATATCTTGAAAACTATTTTGAAAGTGCGTGTTTGGAAAAAGTGAGTAGAGTGTATGCCCCCATGTTAAAGTCATTGCTAACACTTTAATAGGACCAATGGTTTTAACAGAAACATAAGAAACTCTATGGATTACGTTTCCACTTGCGATATGCCCCCAAAGGAAGACAAATCAAGGGAAATAAAACATAAACATACATACAAACACAAGAGGGATCTACCTAATAAGGGGTCAGAATGATCATAAGATAACATGAACATAGAAATATAATATTATTGCAAATGAATTGACATCATTCCCCAAAGAAAGTAGAACTACAATCACAAAGGAGGAAAGAAACTTAAGAATTACAAAGAGGAATCTTTTCGGACCACAACATGGAG
>MU223299.1:329238-339594 GCA_018584345.1 Thuja plicata | reverse complement strand
CAGACAGTTAATTATTTCAAAGTATTTCAAGGCATGCATCTTGTAGGGACTTAATAATCTGAGGTGTATTGATTGGTGGATTAAAGTTTAAAGGATAAATTTTTAAGGCCACTGATTCACCCCCCCCTCTTAGTTATTACTAACACACACGTCATCATTGATTGACACGTACCTGAGTGGACACATATCATGATTCTGAAAGTGTTCTGTAAAAATTGGGTTTTATTTTCCCTTCGCTCATAAATACACCATGCGCCACAAATTTATTATTTTTTTCTTAAATCAAATAATTAACAATTTATTATATATTGAGTAATGTTTAACTCTGACTTTAACTTGAATTCAATTATCAATAATTATTATTTATTTAATTATTTCTATTTGTATTATAATCAAGATTACACATCGATATGAGACATTGACATTGGCAAATTTGGCATATAATTTATCAATATAGACGACATACTTTTTATAATTATTTTCTAAATTGATGACATTTATCTGAATTAATTAGTAAACAATAATAAAACTCTTTTAAATGTTAAAAATAGAAACTTACTTTGTCTCTGGATTGATTAAGAATCTTAGTTATTTTAAAAATTTTGAATCTCAGATTTAAAAATCGAAGTACCAATCCATCGCGTCCTTATCTCTACTGAAGCATACTTTAATATCTAATACATAGATAAAGCAACTAATTAAAGTATTGCAATCATAGAGAAGTCTAAGAATCAATTGTTGTACCCATAAAATACAAATTGAAACGAACTTGAAAAATTATTATTATTATTTTTCATAAAATTACATTGTAAAGTAAAAACAAAAATGTACTAGGTCATTGGTAGTGGGCCAGTGGCATAGAAACCCTTATTTGGATAGATATAGTTGAAGTAAAATATGCCAATCAATATTTTAACAAAGATGATGCTAAGTGCAAAATAATGAAACTAAAATCGTTAAATCCATAAAAATTAAAAGGAAAACTAAAATGAAGTTGCAAAATTTCCATAAATATGTTCTAAAAATTTACAATTTAATAGCCCTCCAAAATTTTAAAGCAAAAATGAGGGGGTCCAGGGTTGCAACTTGCTAGATAATTCTTACTACTAGCATGAAAAAACTAAACTACTACTATTACTAGCCTACTAGGGCAGTAGTAGTGGATCAACGCTATGATGGTATCAGTATAAAAAAAAAAATTGAAACATTTCATGTCAAACTCAAGACTCAAAACACCAGGGGCAGGTCACAGGGACTAGGGATCATCATCTTCCCCTTTGTCTAAGTATAACTTTTGAGAGAGGATAATCTCTAAGAATTCATCAAGCCATGTGTAGTCTAGCTCGTCCAAGTCAACAAGGAAAAACCATTTGCAGAGAAAATCCCTCCCAAGTCACGCCCATTTCCTATGTCACGTCATTTTCTCTACATTGAGGTTCAACAAAAAGGGTTTTCGCGCCACAAATCTGCCCAGCTCCAACAACTTGGGTATATCTCTTGGTCAAGGGATCCCTACCCTAATTCTAAAAAAAACAGCAACATGGACATCATCCTCCAAAAATTTCTTTTTAAAAACCTTCCTTACCAACATCAACATTTCAACCTTCTCTCCTCTGAGCTCAACAAGAGACACAAAAAATTGGGATGTAATGTCCGTGTAGACATGGTATTTTCAACATTCTTAAGGAACACTTGACCCAATAACATCAACACAACAATATTTATAAAAGTGTCGCCACCAAACTCACTACAAATTGAAGTAAGGATTTCTTCTGAGACATTGCCCAATAAGGACTTCTGCTCATCTAGGGATGTGTATCTCAAACAGATTGGAGAGTCCATCTTTAATTCTTGATAGCCTAAAGACCTAAAAACCTAAACCTTAAAACCAGAGGTAGAATTTCAACCACCGACATCTCTGACTCTTAATCTACCAAAAGAAAACTGAAGAATAAAGAAGCTAGATTGTCTATATTTATAGCCCTTGATTGATAGTGATACTTAGCAATTAATTTTTCTTTCTTTAATTATGTTAATTCCATTGTCCTTAATCTTTAATGTAAATCTACCCATAAATTCATTATGTGTGTGAGAGATTTAAATCCATTTTCCTTAATCTTTCATATCTCCATGTAAACATTTCCCGTAAATGCATGCGTGTCAGAATAAAAAAATTAATAATTTGGTAACATCGTCTGTAAGAATTTGTATGTCATTGATCTGTGTGTTGAGTGGATGGAATTTAAAGAATGTCCATTGTCACTAACAAGGCATTTATTTCTTATCAAGTTACGAGTTAAAATTTGCACTATTCACCATCTACATAAATAAATAACCACTTGTAGTCAACGATTAGGGTTACGGTGCAAGTTTTAAGGCTTGATACGGGTCATCATCTCGGCAACTTCCTGGATAACTCTATTTCTTTCAAGAAATTTGGGGCAAAATTAAACTTCAACCGTTGATCTAGGATCATCAAATGGTCTCAAATAATACATTTAACATTATAAAATAATGGATGTTAGGTTATGTGTCCATGAATGATCTGTGATGTGACTAGATGTGCTCATCGATACTAATGTGTTGAGTATGCAAACAACTTGGAAACAAATAAAGATGATATTTGTTGGATATGATATAGCATTAATTACATCTCTAATAAATTTCCATTTGGCATTGGCCCACATGAAAAGTCCCATCCTTTGAAAATCGCCAATAAAATATTTATTTTTCCCATAATTAATGAAAGATTAGCTAATAAAACAAATAAATTTGCAAATGGTAGATAAAATTCGCCAGTAAAATTTGTTTTTCTCCCCTTCAAATGAAAATCATTCGCCTCGTATATTATAATTTTTTTACTTCAAAAGAAAAAAAATTGCCTCATACAATATATAATTTCCCCCACATTAAATTATTATTCACCAAAATTTTATGTTATTTTCATATGATATTGAAAAAATCATCAATACAAACTATTTCATTTTCCCAATTTGGGAAAAAAATTCTCCATCTTTAAGAAAATTTTCCTCCTAAAATAATGTAGGATTGGCCAAGATTTTACACTTTTTCCTAGGAGGGGGTTTCTTAAAGTTATCCCTAGTTGAGGCATGAAAGGAAAAAAGAAGTCAAGGTCAAAGGATTGTTGAGGTACTTAAGGCTAATAAAGACTATGATTAACAATTATGATTTCTCATTTATGGGAAAACTTCAAATACTTATGGATAGGAGAGACTATGGCTTTCATGGAGGTAAGCCAAGGAAGACCAAGCCAAACTTGAAACTGTTCAGTAGCTAGTATGACAACACATGTTGCATCTAGAGTTTTACAACCAAATTCTATGAGAAAAGTAATCAAACCATGAGTAGGATAAGTGAAACCATTCCAAGTTTGGATCATCATATCAGATTTGTTATAGAAATCACATTGCAATTGTCTAGTATAAATATGTTCTTCAATTATCACATTCACCATAAACATAGGGTCAATAAGGAAACCATGAGAAAAGTGATTGTTAACCTTTTCATCAATGTAAAGAGGACTATTAGGTGCTTTAATCGTCTCGCTAGGATCAAAGGTAATGTAAAGCTCAAGTTTGAGTTTAGGTTTAGGTTCCAATTGAGATTGATTAATAAGATTGACAACATTGTTGGCATCAATATACTTATTGTTATAGTCAACAATGTGAGTGGAAGAAGAAGCTAAGGACTATGTAGACACAACAATATTAGTTGAATGAGAAGGAAATGGGTTGGTACATATTTGCAAGTTTGGGTTGGGAGGAGCTAGAGATTTCTTTCCTTGATCATTATCACCTTCAACATATATGGTATTGGAATCAATAAGGTCTTGAATATTCGTTTTTAAATGGACATACTTCTCAGTATCATGGCCACGCTCTTGTGTTTGTAGGTTTAGTGCAGTCATTTAAACACACATAGGTTATGTAAATTATAGACATGGGTTTTTGTCAGATTCTAAGTATTTCATGTTTCAGTTCGTATAGGAATACAATACACTACATATATGTCCACACAAAATGTTGGAATCCTTGTATGAGGTGCTTATCTTTGGACTAAAGACTCCCTATCATCTAATCTTTACATTTTTGTAGTAGAATATTTAATTAATTAATTTATATCTTCACTTGATTAGCTAGTGGGATATATCTGAATACATGTGTTGTGAAACTAGCTCTCAAAGGAACATAGTTTCCTTTCCATATTATGAGATTGAATTTACTACATTTTGGCGAGCATAAAATTGACACTATCCCTTTCTAGCTTGTCTATATCTCACATCTAAACACTCATAAGTTGATGTTGAGAACATTCCTTCAATGAATGTTTCAAAAATTTGTAATGGATATATTAATGTAATCATTTTCTCTTTTGCACCTAAAAATCTTAAGAGACTAATAATCTATGTTAATAGAGAAAATCCGCAATGAAAACCAAAGAAAGTTATGATCACTAGAGATGACCATTATATGGTTCACCTTATGCATCCTTTGTTTGATATTTGTCTATCTCTAAGTTATAAGAAGTGTGTGGCTATTGATTATCAAAAGGTAGCTCACACTTATCAAACTAATGGAAATAAAAAAAGTATTAATATTCCAACATATCTTCCACATTGTCACCCTAATATATCTCTCTAGGATCTTCTACAAACTTCTATCCTTTATCGTGGTATGCTTCAGGAGGCTCTACAAAGGATCCTTGTGTCAACTTCAATTAGACCAAGTGATGAAAATGATTTATTAGATTGTATATGATATAATTATTTAGATATTATAGTCCATCAACATGAAATCCAATCCAATAAACAATGAAATAAATGTGACCCATTAATGATAGTTTCTTTCATAAATAGAATTAGTACTAGACATATACTCATTGATACTAGTTCAAAACTCAATGTTTTTAGTATTGATCTTCTACCTAAAATCAAAATGGATCTAAGTTCTCTTGCAACTTCTTCTCCATAAATTTATGGGTTTGATAATGTTGGTAGAAAGGCTCTAGGTATGATAATGTTAGCTTTGTACCTTGGATCCATTACTTTACCCTCTCCGGTATATATGATACCACTTAATTTCCAATATAATCTTCTTTTGGGTAGACAGTGGATTCATACTATGACTACAATATCGTCTACCTTACATAGAACTATAAACTTCATTCATAATAATCAATTAGTTAAAATAAATATTGATCCTACATCTTTCATCTATTATTATGAAGCCAAGGCTAATCACTCTTCAAGTCATACTACTTTCAAAAATCCAATTCATTCATTATCTTTAAGCACTATTATACTATAATTAGTTCTTAATCTTAAGGACGGTGCTAACTTTCCTTCTTCTCAATCGAATGCATGTCTTTGAAATGATCAAGGTACTTTGGATTTCAAATACTCCCCTATTAGAGAGTATTAAACCAACCCTTTCTACAATGATATTCCAAAGATTTCATTGACACTTTCTATCAAGGATGAATTTTTGTTTGTATTACAAGTTAATGTGAATAGTATTGATCATCTCATTAATATTCATCCTCCCCCTTTTGAGAAGTTTCATTTTCTCTATGGTCCAATGTTCAATATTATTTGTAGGCATGGGTATAAAGGAAATGCTCTTAGATGCCTGGAACAAGGAGTTAAGCTCCCTTTAGAACCAAATCCACATTCTTCTATGGTGGGCATAGGCTATAAATATTCTTCTTTATCTTAATATACTCCTCCATTGTCTGAAATGAATATAACTTCTTCTTGTGACATCTCAAACCTTCCTTTACAAGAGAAAGGGTTGATTCCTACCTTTCAACCTTTACATGAACACGAGCATATTTTATTATTGCTTTTCAAAGCCCACTTGATAACTCTTCCTCATCCTACCTGTCAAAAGCTCCATATGAATAATGAAATGGAACACTTTGTTTATGCATATTATCAAGTGCTTGGACACTCCATAGTGAATCTAATTCCTTGAATGATAAAGTATAACAACTTCATGAATCGAATATCATCAATCATTCATCTATTGATATGCATGCTTCTTCTTCTATGCATGACAAGTAATATTGATGTTTGCCTCTACCAAACCTTTTTTTTCATGTCTATCTTAAAATTATATATTTTCTTATCTTCCCTCTTGGAGGCCAATCCACTATCTTATCTGATCTTCCTTTATGTGGTCCAATCCATTATCTTATCTTATCTACCTTTGTAGGTGCGAATCCACTATCCTATCTTAATTACCTTTGTGGGGGCCAATCCACTATCATATTTTGTCTATTTTTATGAGGGCTAATCCACTATATAAATCAATAATCTTTTTCCTTATCATAAAACCATCTAGCATTACTACCCATATCAACATTATCAAAATATCTCACCTAGTGATATGACTATCTAGCATAACACACTTTCCTACTTAAATCAGCATGATCAAAGTTTCTGTATCACATGACTTTCTAGATTTTTTTATTCATGTCAGCACATGTCTAAATTCCCCCTATAAAATGACTATCTTAATTTTTTCTATTTATGTCAATATACATCTAAAGTCAAATCTATCATGCAACTATCTATCTTTTATTACTCAAACCAGTGCATAATAAAAATCACTATAATGTATGACTATCTAGCATAACACAACTTGTTACACATATCAAGGTATAATCTCATTGATCTCTATCTTGCAATCTTTATTTAAGCATTTGCATAACCCATAACCTTAGATCAGGTTAGTTCCTATTCATGTATTGTCTCTTCGATATTGCTTACTTCCTTGTCTTTTAGGTGCATTTATAATTGAAGCAATCAATCTTAAAAATAAATCTCTCTTTGTTTCTAGATTTCCTTTTAGTCTTAATTCTTGTATTTTGGGGATAAAAAATTTTATCGAGACAATTATTTACATCAAGGTTTGTTGACTTTGCCGACCCAAAAATTTTAGTTTGTTTCTTGTGTGTTACTATTTTTCTATCATGTTCTAACCCCATGGATTCGTAGATTTATGTTCTAACCCTATTCTCTTGTGTAATTTTTTTGTCTAAAGCATTTCTTGTGCAGTTCTTTACCCTAGGGGCATATTTATTTTGTTTGAAGGGGTATTTGTTTCCTCTATATAATATCTCATTAGTATAATGATGTTATTTGAGTTAATTAGATTTCCTTTAGCTTGCAATTGTCATTTTTTTTCACAAGCTAGCTAAAGTGGAGGGGGGGGGGGAATGTATAGTAAAATATTGTATGTACCTAGTTTTTAATTTTCCTACACTTTTGTTGCCACTTTAGTTTAGAGACAAATCCCTTTGTTCACTCCATTCAATCTCCCTTGGTTCTTATGCAAAAATTCTCCAATTCTCTCTTGCTTGCAATATCTTGCATTCTCTTGCTTTCTCACTTGCACAAATACTCTCTCACAATAATATCTATAGCTCTCTTGGCTTTGTCCAGTGTATTCAGTAATATCTTTCTTGTGTCTTTGAGAATCTTGGGATCTCTCACATTCCTTATCTATCATTTATCTCATACAATAGGGGTTTTCCTCCAGTAAGTGGGGTTTGTTTATATCTGCATATCTCACATAAAGATGAGTTTTCCTGCATTAAGTAGGGCTTGTTTCTATTATGTTATCATTTATTTTATCTATTTGTCCTTTTTATCTATGTATCTATCTATCTTGGTACCGTACAGGTGGAAACACCAAAATGGGGACTTGGCTAAGGAAAATCTCCAAATAGACCCAAACATTTTCCTTTCTTATGTGTATATGTTTAGTGGAGGCGTTCAAACTATAGGGAGGTTATTTGTAGTAAAAACATGAGTTTGTGCTAGATTCTGAGTATTTCTTGTTTCTATTCTTACAAGACTACAATACGATGTGTAGACCTATGCACATCGCAGTAGTATCCTCGATTGAGATGTTCACTTTTGGACTGAAAATTCCTTGTCATCTAGGTTCTATATTTCTATAACCAGAATATTCAATTTCTTTATTTATTTATAATTAGATATCTTTTCTATTTTAGGTATTGAAATATATTTGAATGTGTGTTGTGAAACTGGCTCTCAAAGGAACACAGTTTCGTTTCTACAGGGTTAAATTTACTCCAGTATAGTAGGTATTGGTGAAGATGATCGTCAACCTTTATGGAGTTTCAAAATCATTTCTCAGTGATACTGTTAGCTCTATCTTTTTCACTTAATTACTTCAACCTTGCTTATTTTTTTACATTTGAGTAGTTTCATGCTTACTATATTATTTTTCTTTTATAGTCTTTAGTTCCTAGATGCTAATTAGGACATTATATGTTTCTCTATAGTGGTTCCAATTCTCTATTCATATGGAATGATAGCGCATCACATTATTGTCCTCAACCCGCATGTGCATCGTAGATAATGAGCTCACTAATATGACCCTGAGAGACCTTTGTTGTTTCTATTTTCAGTTTTTTGAATCAAAATAGTTTATTTAATTTGTATGCTTGGTTAAAACTCATGTTGAACTAGGTAGTGAATAAATTTGAAGGTCACAGTTACTTGAAGATTTGTCAGATATGGAGAGTTGAGATATGAATCCTTGAAGGGTTTCATTATTCTTTGTAGTGGTTTATTTTTCATCCTCTACACATGGTGCTATTACAAAGATAAATAGTACAATAGTGATTACAAGACAATTCTTGCTACTTAAGTTTCCCTAAGTCAATATTGACTATGGTACCAAGTATTATTTAATATGATTTTTAGTGAATGGTGCAATAATAATAAAAAATAATACAATAAGAATTCCTAGACTATTTGTGTTACTTAACTCTCATCAATTCAATATTAATCATGAAATCAAATGTAAAGAAAAACTATATTGAATGGTGCAATAACAATTTGTAAACAATCCTTCAAACTCATCTCCCCCCAATATACAATAACATAAATGCATATAATTGTTGACAACAAAAACAAGACATTAAAAAACAAAGACAACAACAATCATTTTTAATGAAATTTTACTAAATAAACACACCTCATCCCCAAAAAAAAAAAAAAACCTAGATTTTCTTTGTTATAGTTCTAAATTTGAATAAAATGACCAAAAATAAAAACACCTCAACCACGAAGAACTAGAAACATTTACCTTAAATTATTATGTATTTTCTTAAGTTCTAAATTTGAGTAATATTGACGTACTATGAGAGAAAATGAAGGACAACCATCAAATAATCTTCTTCATATCTTTTGAGTGGGCCACACATATGAAGATGCTCTAGACTGCCTAGCTAAGCATTTGAAAATATTTCTCCCACTTATGAACGAGACGAGTGAGACAAGGACTTGGGTTCTTAAAAACCTCATATGACATTACTGATTGCTGTCACATGGTACTTTTTTTGCCTCTTTTTTGCATTTCCTTTTGCAAACGCAGTGAGATATCATTGCCCACAAATCAAACTCATGCCTTCTTTTATTGGATGACGAAATTAATACCTTTCCTTGCAATGCGAAGTGCAAAACATAGAGCAATTAAAGAAAATAAGTCATGGTAATTTTCATTTTCTAAATGTCTATATTTGCTTTAAAGTCAAAATCTTTGGACCCATTATTCTTGCGTGTTATAGTTACCTCAGCCACTATAAAAACTGTTGGTGTGCATTGAAAATACAATACCATCGTTTCGAATGCTCTTCTGTTCAATAAAATTTTATGAAGGATTCAGAAGGAAAGAGTGAAGCTGAATATCATGGCTTCTGTAATTTCATTGATATTCACTCACTCAAATGTAGACTACTTGTAAATGTGAATACAGAGACAAGTGTTAGAATAGCTTGAATTTATCTACATGCTGTCTCCGATGCTAATAAAGGTAACAAGTTCTTTTAATTTTGTGTTGTAAAACTGGTAGGATTTCTTTCGTTTTCTTTTTGTTGGTACTGAACAATTTATTTGAGAAAAAGTTGGAGCTACTGACATGGTTTTCCCATGCTTCTTAGGGAGTTCATTTGGATTAGTTTTGCATTAAGGCTACAAATAAGCAAATTCACTAGTGGCTGAAATCCCTCTAGTTCCATTCTTTGATGCTCTTTTGAGAAATAAAAGAAGGTATATGCTTTCACTCATTGTTGAAGCCTTTGACATGTGAAAATTCCTTTAAATATATTAATGGATAATGTTTTAAGGTTTTAGTTGTGGATTTCTCCAGAAGTGTACAGAGGGAAAGTTAGAGTAGCAAGAATACTCCTGAAATTGTGTATTTGAAGGCTTTAGACATTGATCTTACAGATTTTGTTTTATGTTTAAATAAGATTATGACTATAATACATGTCTTCTGGGATTTGATCTTATTATGAACC
>MU223299.1:306709-329138 GCA_018584345.1 Thuja plicata | reverse complement strand
AGAGTAGATATGGAGGCTAAATTTGCCCAGTTGATGACACTCGCAGAAGAAGCCCTGGATGAGAGGGATGAATTCAAAAGGCTAAGAGACAACGCCCTTCTACAAAAGGACCAAATTTGGAGAGAGAGAGAAAATATTGCCAAACAATTAGCTGAAACTTTGAGACTGAAAGAAGATGCAGTTATGCAAAGAGATATGAGCATTCTAGAACTTGAATCTGAAAGGAAAGCCAGAATTGATGCTGAATCTGCAAGAGATGAAATATTAAAGGAAAGAGATGAATTTGGAAGTATGAAAGATGGAGCCTTGCGAGAAAAGGCAAAGGTTGCCAAACAATTAGCTGAAGCTTTGAGAATGAAAGAAGATGCAGTAAATCAAATAGATATGAGCATGTTGAATCTTAAGTTTGAAAGGCAGGCAAGAAAGGCTGCCGAGGCTGCAAAACCAGGTACAGAGGATTTAGGTAAGACCTGCAACTTTAAGAACAGAGCATGCAAGCGAAGAAAATAAATGCTCTACAGAGGCAGACAGATGATTCCCACTCTCAAAATGAAAATGCTTGCAGATAAAAAGAAGAGATTGCATAACAATTAGAAGAGGTTTTGAGATTGGAAGCTATGAAAATAATTACTGTACAGAGACAGACAGATAATACCCTCTGTCAAAAGGAAAATGCTTGTAGGGAAAAAACAAAGATTGTTTTTGAGCTTTTGAGAACAACTAAGGGTAGAGAAGGGATTCTAAGGGAACAAAATGACCTAACCAAAAGGATCAGATTGTTTCTTGGATGGTTGTGGCTTGTGACTTGAGTGTTTGTATTACTTCACTATTATGTTTGTAATTCTGCAACTTAAAAAATGAGTTATTCTGGTATCGTTTGCATTTTTATATATTGCAAGGTTTGCATTTGTAATATATTAAGCACTTTGTTTTAATTTGCAATAACATTTTCATAGCATGAACGTGCCTTCATTTTAATTCTATCTATTTCAAGAAGATACCATCAAATGGTTTGAAAAGGGTCTACGGTTTGTTATATGTTTGTGTTGAGCTTCTAACCTTTCATACAGTTGAGGATCTTTCCATCGAGTCAATACATATAAAGAGGATTTCTATAGAGCATTAAATTGCTATTTTATATCTTACTTGAGGGCTATAAAATTGTTGGAAATTGACAATATCCTATTGAAAACATTTCCAAATCTGTGTTAACAATAAAATATGTATAAGATTTATAATAATATTTAGTTTGATGGTACCAATTGATCGAAACATGAGTTATATAAAAAAAATAAGAACATCAAATGGTTATCTTGACAACACTTGCAATTGTATCAAAAGAAAGTAGATCTTCCTAACAATGAGGATCCTGCAAGAAAGGTTTACATAAGGGAGGATCAAATGTCTTCATTGGCTTTTGTACCACCTTACACAAATGGTCAAATAAATAAACAAATGATCTTTTTGTCTTAGATGAAGAACCCTAAGCTGAATGGAAGTAAAGGAACAAATTATGCTTCCCACATTACTCTATAAGAGGATTACTCTATAAGAGGATACATGTAAAATTAATTTGATCATACATTTACAAGGAAATAAAAAGTGAAAACAATATAACATAACACTGATCTATGTGGAGAAAAACTTTTTATAAAGGAAAATTTCAATACTTAAAAATATAATTCAATGTAATATTCAATAATCAATAATTGCAGTATCCTTGTAGAGTCTAAGTTGTTATAAGAGTATTACCAACAAATAATTTGGAACAATTGAGATAGCATAACAGTACCTATATAGCTTACTATAGAATCTTCAGCTTAAACACCTAGTAAATAAGACACAATACAATTATAAAATGGTAATTAGGTTATCACAAGTTAAAATTATTCAAAATCTAGCATAAAAAATCCTAGTCAAAATTCAACTGCTAAATCCCCAAATAAATTTACAAGTTAAAATAATGTATTTCTTAGTCATAATCCCTTAGCCATCTTGGACATTTCATTTTGACTCAATTATTTTCATTCAACGATCCTATATAGTGTGTCATAATATGCATCATAAGATAGTCAATGAGTATAACTCTATTGTGATTTTATTTTATTTTATGTTTATGTGGGGTGCCTATCTTTTGGAGGACCTCAACTTTGAATCCAAGTAATTGATCAATCTATTTTTAATACTAAATGTCTTGGAGAGCTCTATGTCAGCATAACCAACTTACTTTGTTCTGAGGCCTATTTTTGAAACTAACTTTTATAGCTAAGAAGATATATTTTTGTGTTCTATCACTTGAAATTATATATTTGTGTTTTTACCATTAGGATAAAAGGTTGAGACCTTCCAAGTAGCATTCTTTCATTTAGCTTGAAAATGCATAGGAAATATCAATGTTGTCAACAATTCATTTTTTAGATTAATTAGCAACAAAACACGGGTGCTAACCCTTACAAAACCACAACCCAAGAGCATAAAGACAAACCAAACACTAACAATGTAGAAGAACATAAAAGGGAGATCATGGTTGTTGAGAAAGTCTATGAAATAACTGAGAAATCCAATTCCGAAGTTGTCTACTCATGTGTCCTTAAACATCAATCTTGTTATTTTGCCTTCACTTCCTTGGACAACTCCATTCTTAAGCATACAAAATCACAGTATTAAGAAGATCAATAGAAGAAATATCAAGTGGATTTTACCTTCAAAACAGTTCATTAAAATTAATTTTGATGGTTTCTCTCGTGGCAATCTAGGAGTCTCAGGGGCGGGTATTTGCAAAAGGGATCATTTTGGACAATTTCTTGCAGGTCCTGAGCGGTTATTTGCATAAGGGATCATCTTGGACAACTTCTTGTGGGTAAATATTTCTTTCTCCTATATAGAACAAATAACACAACAAAAGCCTTTACATTATTACAAGGTTTAATTATGACCAATAATTTGAATTTAGGAAAAGTTCACATTGAAGAAGACTCGTTCCTCATCATCAATGCCTATAAACAAAGACAGGATCACAATTTGCACATCAAGTATATCCTTAGACAAGCCTAGATTATTGTTGGAACATTTTAAGAGATTATCTAGACACATACATACAAAGAAGGGAACAAAATCGTAGTCCTTATTACAAATATTGGGGCAGACAATAAAATCTTTCACACAATGGAGGATAATTACAACATGGATGACTATCCTAATCTGATTCTCCTTTTGCATGAAGACGGGTCAGGTGTTCATTAACCCAACGATTTCATTTTGATTACACAACATTTGATTGAAGACAGAATCCGCGTGTCTCCATACTTTCTCACAATTAGATTAAAATTCAATGTATAAGTTGAGGTAAATCTCGGGGTTATCATTTGATGAAGAGATATTTTCCCACGGGTTAAATTTATGATCTACTAAGATATAATTGTCGAGATAGCTATTTTGTGATGAGAGTTTAAGGATATTTTTTTAACTAAAAGAGGGGTAAAAATTTATTGAAAACAAAAGAGAGCAGAACAAAACAAGACACAAAGAGAATTACAGAGCCGTGTCCTGGTCAACAAGTTGAACTAGCCTCTGTGATAAATCAATGGGAAGCATCGAATGGTCAGAAATGTTCCAAGGTGGCCCATGCTCAAAGGCCCATTTGGCCAAACAATCAGCCACACCATTCCACTCTCGGGGAATATACATAAAGGACACAGAATCCAAAGAAGTATATTGACATCATGAACTTTCCTTCTATAAAATGTAGGTCTTGGATGGTTGTGGCTTGTGACTTGAGTGTTTTTTTATTATTTCACTATTATGTTTGTAATTCTGCAACATTAAAAATGAGATATTCTGGTATGTGGAAATTTTATATATTGCAAGGTTTGCATTTGTCATATATTAAACATTTTGTTTTAACTTCCAATAAAATTTTCATCGTATGAACATGCCTTCATTTTAATTCTATCTATTTGAAGAAGATACCATCAAATGGTTTAAAAAGCGTTTACTGTTTGTTATGTGTCTGTGTTGAGCTTCTAACTTTGCATACATTTGAGGATCTTTCCATCAAGTCAATACCTATAAAGAGGATTTCTATAGAGCATTAAATTTCTATTTGATATCTTACTTGAGGGTTATAAAATTGTTTTTCCAACAATTGATAATATCCTATTGAAAACATTTTCAAATCTGTGTTAACAATATAATATGTATAAGATTTATAATAATATTTAGTTTGGTGGTAATAATTGATAAAAAAATGAGCTATATAAAAAAAAAGGAAAACATCAAATTGTTATTTTGATAGACACTTGTAGTTGTATCAAAAGGAGGTAGATCTTCCTAACAATGAGTCGCCCACAAGAAAGGTTTACATAAGGGAGGACCAAATGTCTTCTACCTATCTTGAAATTCTTGAACTCTAAGCGATACCAACACATTATTGTAGGAGGTAAGACATCATTGGCTTTTGTGCCACCTTACTGTATAAATGGCCAAATAAACAAACAAACAATATTTGTCTTAGATGAAGAACCCTAAGCTGAATAGAAGTAAAGGTACAAATTATGCTTCCCACAATACATTATAAGAAGATACATGTAAAATTAATTTGAGCATATATTTACGAGGAAATAAAAAATGAAAGCAATATAATAGAACACTGATTTATGTGGAGACAAACTTTTTGAAAAGGAATACTTCAATACTTAAAACATAATTCAATGTAATATTCAATAATCAATAATTGCATTATCCGTGTAGGGTCTAAGTTGTTATAAGAGTATTACTACCAAATAGTTGGAACAATTGAGGTAGCATAACAATACCTATAAAGCTTAGCATAGAATATTCAGCTTAAACACCTAGTAAATAAGACACAATACAATTATAAAAAGGTAAGCAGGTTACCACAAGTTAAAATTATTTAAAATGTAGCACCCAAATTCCTAGTCAAAATTTGACTGCTAAATCCCCAAACAAGTTTACAAGTTAAAATAATGTATTTCTTATTCATAATCCCTTATCCATCTTGGGCATTTCATTTTGACTCAATTATTCTCATTCAAAGATCCTATATAGTGTGTAATAATATGCATCATAAGTTAGTCAACAAGTATAACTCTATTGCGTTTTTATTTTATTTTATGTTTATGTGGGGCACCTATCTTTTGGAGGACGTCAACTTTTAATCCACGTAATTGATCAATCTATTTTAAAAACTAAATATCTTGGAGAGCTCTATGTCAGAAAAACTAACTTACTTTGTTCTAAGGCTCATTTCAGTTAAAACTAACTTTTATAGCTAAGAAGATATATTTTTCTGTTCTGTTGCTTGAAATTATATATTTGTGTTTTTAGCATTAGGATAAAATTTTAAGATATTCCAAGTAGCATTCTTCCATTTTTTCTTGAAAATAT
This sequence comes from Thuja plicata, assembly GCA_018584345.1. Classification (NCBI taxonomy): domain Eukaryota; kingdom Viridiplantae; phylum Streptophyta; class Pinopsida; order Cupressales; family Cupressaceae; genus Thuja; species Thuja plicata. The sequence goes on along the minus strand of MU223299.1, from coordinate 323,732 downwards.
ATAGGGAATATCAATGTTTTCAACTATTTATTTTTTATATTAATTAGCAACAAAACAAGGGTACTAACCCTTACAAAACTACAACCCAAGAGCGTAAAGACAAACAACACACTAACAATATAGAAGAACGTAAAAAGGAGATCATGGTTGTTGAGAAAGTCTATGAAATAATTGACAAATCCATTTCCAAAGTTGTCAACTCCTTTATCCTTAAACATCAATCATGTTCTTTTCCTTCACTTCCTAGGACAACTTCATTCTGAAGCACTAGAAATCAATTGTGATACCTTCTAATGGTAGCATACAAAATCACAGTATTAAGAAGATAATTAGAAGCAATATCAAGTGGATTCTACCTTCAAAACAGTTGATGAAAATTAATTTTAATGTTGTCTCTCATGGAAATCTAGGAGTCTCAGGGGCAGGTATTTGCATAAGGGATCATCTTGGACAACTTATTGCAACTAAATATTTGTTTCTCCTCCCGAGTGGAACAAATAACACAACAAAAGGCTTTGCATTATTCCAAGGTTTTATTATCAACACAAATTTGAATTTAGGAAAAGTTCACATTGAAGAAGACTTGTTCCTCAGCATCAATGCCTATAAACAAAGACAAGTTCACAATTAGCACATCAAGTATATTCTTTGACAATAATACAATATTGTTGGAAAATTTTAAGAGATTATCTTGACACACACATACAAAGAAGGGAAAAAAATCACAGTCCTTATTGTAAATATTGGGGAAGATAATAAAATCTTTGACACAAAGGAGGATAATTGCAACATGGATGACTATCCTAACCTAATTCTCCTTTTGTGTGAATATGGGTTAGGTGTTCATTAAACCAATGATTTCATTTGATTACACAATATTTGATTCAAGACAAAATCCATGTGTCTACATATTTTCTCAAAATTAGATTAAAATTCAATGTACAAGTTGAGGTAAATCTCGGGGTTATTGTTTGATGAAGAGATATTTTCCCATAGGTTCAACGAAAGATCTACTAAGTTATAATTGTCGAGATAGCTATTTTGTGATGAGAGTTTAAAGATATTGACATCATGAACTTTCATTCTATAAAATGCAGGTCATGCATATGCAATTATTGCAGACGAGAATAATGAAGAAGGAACAAATTACTTTTTGTGTCATTATATTGATGGCAAAAAGAAATTGACAACTATAGTCACTGATGGAGTGTGTATTGAGTACCCAATTGGATCTATTGTTGTGGTAGGGACATGGAAAAGAAGGTACCATATCAAAAAATATAACGTGTTGTTTTTTGAGGACTTAGAGACCTCTTAAATTCATTTTATTTTACTTTACATTGATTTTGGTATTAACTTATCCTTCTATAAACTACATGTACCCTATCAAAAATTGTAATGCCTAGTTTTTTGAGGATTTTTAGACACATATACATATTATTCATTAATATAATGTTGTTGTTGCAATGAATATTCAATTGATTAAGTATCGTGGTAGACCTCTTATCAAGAATTTGTAGAAAGTTCACAAATTTGACCACAAGGTTATACTTGACACAATAAGGGTTAGAGATGATCCAAAAGGTTCACTCTATTAATTTTGGGCCATCTAGAAGAATGATTCTACAAAATGGTACATTATTTTCATAATTTGTATATATCTTTTGTTAAATGTTGTAGGTTCGCTTTTTTGTATATATAAATATCTATGAGATGTTGTATGTGCATATTTGGAGGCCAAATTTTGTATATAAAAATTGTAATGAGTTGTAATGTGCATATTAGTTGCCAAATTTTCTCAATATAAACAGTAATAAGATGTCATGTACATATTAGATGAAAAAACTTGTATATAAAAGTGCCCATGGGGCTGATTTGAAAACATTGAGAGGTCAAATTATGTATATCCTAATGTGTACCATTTGATTATAAATTCATATTGAATTTGTATCATTACATTTGTATATCCTAATGTGTACCATTTGATTATAAATACACATTGAATTATTTATCTTACCATTCATGATGTAAGAAAGTGCAAAAAATGTTGTCTTCATGTCTCCATGTGGTAGTTATGAATCTTAATGCTCAAAATATGGTTTTTGGACCATTTTTTTTATGTTAAACCCCACAATCACTTAAGCAGTCCCGAAGCTTCTCAACAAGTAGTAATTGACTGCAAATGGGATTATACAGATGCTTTAGTAACTAACTTGGAACTTCATAGGTTTCCATGCAACAAGGACTAGTTCATGCTTGAATTCATGATCACTAATTCGGAAATACAATACTTTAATTATGATGTAGACCCTCAACGCCCACATCAACAAAATCAACCAATAAACCTTATAGGTACATTGTCTCACGAAGGCTTAAGACACAACAAAGGCCAACTTCATGTTTGCATTCCTACTCACAAAGCTTGACCAATGGAATGACATGGTATCAAAAGGACATCTACTATTTATTAGTAGGACAGTAGGAAACAATGAACAATTATTCAATCAACAACCCAAAACAACCATATGAAAATGCCAACACATGGTCTTGATAAGCATTGTACACTTGGGCTTTGGACCGCCATCTTCACCATATGAACTAAATTCAAAAAACAAAGACCTTAAAGATTTTCATGAACTTTAAATGCACACTCCTCTATTAGGATTTTGTTTAGTAACAACACCCTACAAATTTTGGGGACTCATTGTCAAAATCAGACTTACAAACTTTGATATGCTCAATATATTTGATCACCTTCAACATATAGTACAATAGGAATCCGAGGTACATTCAGGGATACAAATGTGCACTTTGAAACAAAAATTATATATCCCTTGAAAGAGTAAAAGCAATGAGAGTCTCCAAATATCAAAAGGGATTAGATATTAATAGTTTAGTGCAAAAAAATAGTTTACAAGACTGTTGTGAAAATCATCATTGTTGATCAAAATTGAGTGCTCCTATTGAAAATATTTTATACACAAAGAAAAATTTATTTTAAGACAACAATTATGAACTTCTAAAGTGACTACAATTGAGATACAATTAGACATAATATAGGGAAACCTGTCCAACACTGACTATCATTGTTATTGGATAGTTTGGCATTGGTCATCAAATGAGAGATTTAAAAAACATAAAAGAATTTGTTTTTCTCTTTGTGATTATGATGACATGACAGTTGTGATGAATCAGAAGGAGATCAGTTGTATTTATAAGAATCTTGAGTTTGCTATCAAAATTTATGGATAAATTATACTTTTTGAAGATTAATTGATCTAAATATCTGAAGAAGACTTAGGCCCATGTACCTGTTTCCATTTTCTACTCACAGTTGTTATTGCTTCCACATGATTTTGGAGTTGAAGTTATCTTTTGCATGATCTTTTACTTTTTTCCTCAAGTGATTTGACGGTTGCTATGTTCCTTAGTCTATAAAAGGAATTCCAAGATCACTTGAGAGGGGTTCCCAATTTTCTATGTTATGTCACTCTAGTTAAATAGAGTACAAATACAATTGAAGTTATGCATTTTCTTAGAAGCATGTATGGTGTTTGATGGTAATTAGTAAATAAATTTTGATAATATGTCTTTGTATTCAATGTAAACTCTTTATGAATTGAATACAAATTAAAGATTTGTCTCAATTTATCTCTTTGAGTATTTAAAAATGAGTTTATTATCTTCTGTTATCTTTCAAGGAAATAATTAAATATGGTGAGATGATTAACTGTGAGAGTTTATGATTTGGAGAAAATTTGATAATAGTTGTCCATAGAAATGAGAAGTTATATGTAAGGCATATTTTATTCGAGTTCTATGTTGAGCAGTTAATGAATATTTTCTATCAAATATTTTCTTCTTTTATGTGACTCTATAACCCAAAATAGATTAGGCATTGTTCAGAGGTGACACATGAAAAGTATAGTGAAACAAATTCAAAATATAAATATATCATGTGCTTTGTTTGTCAAATAAATTATTCACCTTTATCTTAAGTATCCATGTTATCATCTGCTGAGGAAGATTTGTGAGGATTATTTGAGCGAGTAGATGAATTAAAGGTACACTTGCCTAAGTTTTATGGAGCTTGAAGTGTAGAAGGTTCAGTGACCTTGTTATTGTTGGGATTTTCTTGTCTTTAATTTGTGGATGAAGTAACGAATGATTTAATTATGTTCCTTGATAGTCATGATGAATATTAGTGATCTTTTAGAATCAAGGGTAGCAAGAAAATCACCAAAATGATCCTTCACTTTAGATGATGGAGACTTAGGGCTCCACACTTAATGACTATTTACTATGAATAGTGCACTATCATATTTTCACAATCCCGACTGATTATTTGACAAAAATATGATGCATTTTATGGTGGACAGTAAGGTTGGTTGTAAGGAAGGATTGGATAGAATTATAAAATGGCTTGCATTCCTCCATAGTAGGATTTGAAGGAATGTTGTTTGGTGGACATGGTCAGATTATTCATTCAGTGTTTCATTTCAGATATCTTTTGATGATTTTCTCAACAGGTGAATATTGATTATCAGAAGTGTTATTTTGTTGTTTGTGTTAGAAAAATGACTAACTCAAATATTTTTAGTGAGTTTATTTGATTATTATTGGTTCATATATAAATTAAGGGAAGATTTAAGAGTCTTAATATGACCATACAGTGGCATCTTGTGTTGGCTGAAAACCTATTTTTAATGCCTTTTTACATGTTGTCTTTGGTTCCATATTATAGGAAGTTGTGATGCGCATGGATAAGTTATATTATTTGAAGAAGATTGTGTATGATGGGTTTGGGTCCCCTTTATCTCTTGGGGTGGACCATATTGAATATTTATTCTCAAGGTGGCAAACTTTCAGTGCAACCAATACTTATATTTTTATGGTTGGTTTTCTTGATGTTTTTTATGGACAAATATCTATATATTTGAGTGACAAAAGAATGAGATAAGTATAAGTGTATGTGAGGTTATTACATAACCTTTGGGAATAAAGTGTAGAGGTGAGATTGTGGGAATAAGGAAGAACTAAGGTCCATATTGTTGAACATAATAGAAAGGTCACGACAACAAATTAAGATATTTTAATTCTCATTCACTATCATTGCTAGGAAGTTGTAAGTTTCCTCTAATAATTTATGAATATCTATATTTATTTTTCTCTTGGGAATTACTTAAATCCTTGGAAGTGTGCCTAAAATGGTAGGGAAAATTAGTTCCTTGGCTTCTACACTAAAACATCATACTTATATATTTTCGTATAGTGAGTACATTTCTCAATGTTTTTCCCGTCTTGGGTTTTTTATGTAAATTTGGTGTCCCGGTGTGTTCATTATCATTTTCTATTTTTCAAATGATGATTATTTAGATTAAGGAATAATCACTATGATATGTGACAACACTTTTAAGTTTTAATTTATGTTGATTTAGTCACCATGGCTCCTAACAGGGTTCAACAATTGGTTTCAGAGCTAGGTTCCTCTAGAGGATCTTAACCATCCAAGGTGGATCTGAAATAGTGAAATAATTGGTGAGAAAAGCATTGAAGTACCTAAGTTTTATATAAAAAACTATTCCTTCTTGAAGGATAGAATAGAATCCCATTTGTACACTATCCCATATGGTGTTCTTGATTCTATAAACAAATGGCTATGTTCCTCTAGTATCATTTATTTTTACTACTTCAAAAGATATTTTCAAATATGAGAACAATGAAATGGAAAGAAATACAACTATAAGTGGCTTGGGTGATTTAGAACTATTAAAATTTATGGGTTGAAAATTTGCATTTGATATATGGGAGAAACTTGAAAGTATTTATGAAGGAGACAAGAAAATAAAGGATATCAAGTTGTAGAATATGGAGCACAAGTTTGAGACTCTAAAGATGTCAAAAGATGATAATATTCAAGGTTTCCTTCATTGGGTAAATGAAATAGTTAACTCTACTGGAGGCTCTAGTGTATCCCTTGAATACAATGAAGTCATGTTGAAATTAATGAGGACAATGACTAAAACCTTAAAAAGTATGCTTATTAACATACAACAAAGTCAAGATATAGAAAAGTACACTTTGGAGGAACTTTATAGTGTTGTCACTAATTTTGAGTTATCAAAATTTAAGTAGAATAGGGGAGAGAAGAAAGATGGTGCTTTCAAAGCTACTCAAGGGACTAAATATGAATCTAATTTGGATGAAGAGGAAAGTTTTGTTAGAATAAAAAAAGAAAGGATCTTAAAAATATAGAGGCAAGTTACACTTCAAGTGTTTCAATTGTGGTAGAGTAGGATATTATGCTGCTAAGTGTCCTTTTAGCGAAGATAGGGAGATGATGATGACATGAAAGAGCTCTACGTAAGAGATAAAAGAAATGATAGGTTAGATGATAGACATAAGGGAAAGAAGATTTTGGGTGCAATAGAATCTCATTCATTAGAAGATGAAGGGGAAAATGAATAATATGATGAGATACTATTTTTGGCTATCAAGGATTTGGATAATGTCAGATATGAAAGAAAAAATTTCTCTGCATGCGATAGAAGAATCTAGATCTTGGATCATTGATTCAAGTTTCTCAAATCATGTGATGAGTGATAGAAATGTGTTTTTACATCTTGAGAGCTACAGTGGAGGATCAATTTAATTTTCTCATAAAGGCTCTACACCTATATGCTCCAAGGGAACTATTTTAGTTGATGATAAGCATAAATCTACCGATCTCTACTATGTGAAAGGATTAAAGAAACTCCTTTTAAGTGTAATTTAATCATGTACATTAGATGTTTTCAAGTCAGTTTTCTTGGAGAAAAATATGAAATTAGGAAAGGGTTTAGGAAGCTAATGTCTACTATCTCAAGTAGAACAATGGAGGTAGTTTCTCTTTGGCATTAAAGAATGAATTTTGATAATTTCTTAAATGAATGGGAAACATCAGCTTTGATAATATGATGAAGATCAATTCCTCTAATGTTCTGAGAGAGATGCTAAAATTTATGAGATGCGCTAACACAATTTGTAGAGAATTCTAGATTGGAAAGAAGACCAAATACACATTCAAGAACAAGGAGTATTCAACCATAAGCTTGTTGGCAGTGATACACAATAATCTATGTGGACCTACAAGAACAAGAGTGCTCAATTATCAGTAGTATAAAATAATAATATATGAGTAAAAAGTACTAAAAATTGCATTTAAATGACTAATCTTAGTCACATGACCATTAGTAGTTTATTGTCAATCATTTATAATGGGGCCAAATTTATGACTAAACATATTCTAGATATTTATTGGTTATTTTGATTGATAAATTTGGTAGTATATTTAGTCATTGATTATTGTTAACTGATCATTTATTTAGTCATGGTAGTCATTTATTTAGTCATTGTAATCATTAATTGTCATCAATTAGTAGTATATTTAGTTATTTTTATTCCCTAGTTTCCATCCATTAGTAGTATATTTAGGCATTTATCTAGTTATGTATTTAGTCATTAATTTGTTCATTAATTAGGTCATTTATTTAGTCATTGATTTACTCGTTAATTTAGTCGTTGATTAGTCATTTATTTAGTCATTATTTTGTTGTCACTTGGTCATATATTTAGTCATATAAGGGCATAATGAAATCAAACTACCATCCCCATGCTTGTAACATAGGTTCTCTTACATTAATCTAGTATTATTTAAAGAATAATCATACCATGTATCCTATGTTAGCCTATAAACATATGTTTCTACAAAACACAAAATAAAGTGAAAACTAAAAAATATATAACAAAGGATAAAAGCAAAGGACACTAATTTATTCTCAAAATTTTACTCCATATTGAATTTGACTACAAAATTAAATACGTGTGAAAGCTAGACTTGATTTAACCCCAACATTACACTGTTGCTTCCATAATTCTTCTCCTTAAATACATGATATAACATAGTTCATTAGTTTAGGCTAGCCCACAAGAAAAAATCAAAAACAATGATAAACTTGGTTAGACTATCCCATAAATAATCACTTAAAAAACTAAAGAAGAGTGTACACTATTCCATTCATAAAAGAGCCCATATAGATTGACAAGAACAAATGTAGTTTCTAAGACAAAAAAAATTTGATTAAGGGAAAACTATTTTTACAAGGACCAGAAACCAAAGTCAAGACAAAAATAATAGAAATTTCATCTTTGTTTTATGCGGACCATAAACCCAAGATCAAAAAATAGGAATATTAAAACCAACAACAAACCCAAAGCTAGTCCAATGATGAGAAATAATAACCCCAAAAAGGGGAGAACACCTCAAAGACCTATAATTCCTTAGCTAAATATATTGTCTTTTGATTAAAATCAGTATTAATGCTCCTAATTTTACTCACTAGATTTATCAATGGGGGTAACCCACTTATCCTTTCTGTCAAGCCTGGTAGCAGGGTCAAGCATAGTGTTTGCTGTAGAATCATCTGTATTGGAAATAATGCGAAGTATGTACTGAGAGGGGAAGGGTGAATCAATACCTCTAAAACATTTAGTTAATTAACCTTTAACCTTATGTAATCAAATATTTTCTTTACTCATCATATATGTTATTCTTTCTTTATGCATGTGCTATCAATTCATAATATTAATTATATGTAGATATTTATAGAAACATTCATGAAAGCAATAACACATAACACAAGATATGGTAATGCAGAAAACCCCTGTTAGAAGGTAAAAACTATGGTGGGGATGACACCCACAAAAACTTCACTATCTGCTGATTGGAAGGCGGTGGTTAAGGCTTACAATTTGATCACTTATAATGATCTACCCTATTAGGAATATTATGTGGAGACTGGTTAAGGTCTAGACTATGTTAAGATCTTTAGCAACACTCTTTAGTGTGCACTCGGTTTAGAGATTTATAATAGGATTGTAAAATCCAGCTTTCTTGAAAGGATTTCTTCTATTTTCTATACTTGTTAGAAGGTAAACAAAAATACTCATTGACCTGAGTGTATGAAATATACAATTTCTAGTTATATATCCGTTAAAAATTACATGTACAAAGTATCACCTAATGTGATTGACTAATACCTCTGTTGCTCGGTAGCCTTAATTCTTGGTTCTTGATACCCAAATTCATCTTTTGTTATTCTACTTCTTGAAACTCTCAGTCTGATCCATAGATGTGCTCCTTGGTTACAATAATCCTCACATCCATCTCAAATGAATTATTACACATATATTTATACAATATATTTGACCTTTTTGGTTTCACGTATTACAAACTTAACTCTATGATCAAAGGTTTACAACTTGACCTTGATCTCCTAGTTTGCATGTTTTTAATCAGTTAGACTGATTAAAACAATTACAATTATATTTCTTGTCCCTCAAGAAATGGTTTAAAAAAAAAATCAAAACTCTAAATATAGAACATAACTGTGTTATCTGACGTGGAAGTCAGATCCACTTTTCTCGGGATATAACTGACTTTCGGTGTCTGATGCTCGAGTTGATCTAAAATCAATTTTTGTCTCTTTCGGTGTTCCTTTATTGAACCTTCTCTCAGGTTCCTTTATTTCTTCTCTTTAGGTTTATAGTGTAACCTACTGGTCGGGTTCCTCTGTATCATCTTCGAGTTACACTGTAAAAATTATGTCATTGGATTTCTCTATGCTTAGCACTTTCAGTCTGAATTGAAACCTTTCTTTCAGTATAGTGTAACCAATAGTTCAAACAACTATTTTCTCTTTACATACTAATGAAAAAAATTGTCATCAATCTCCCCCTTTGATATTAGTATCAAAAAATGATATGTGCAAAATACTAAAGTGTTTAGTATGTATACCATGTGTCTACCTTAGTCATTTCTTGACTCCCCCTATGCATATGCCAGTATAGTATAGTATATACATGTATACTTGTCAATATACTATATTACCTTTTTACATATCATTCTCCCATCTATATTATACAGCATTTCCCCCTTTTTTATTTTATGCTATGTACATATCATTTTCCCCCTTTTTTGATAGTAAGGGCAAAGCTGTATACTTACAACTTATCAAAAATATGAGAGTGAGAGGTCTTTATTTCCTCCATCATCTTCTCCCATTTATCTTTTAGATGCTCAAGAGACATATGCTCTAGTTTAATCCTGACATGCATGTCATAGATGTTGTCTTCTACATACATATCAGGGGTGGCAATTCGTTGTCTTGCCAAACTTATGTGTTGTTGTAGAAGTGTGAGATTCAACAAAATTCGAGCCTGTATCTCGGTAACCTCTTCTCTGAATTGTGATTTTTCTTCCAAAATTTCTTTCCTTAACCTTTTGATTTCAATTATCTTTTCATAATGCAATTTGATTGCATTTCCATATGTGGTTAGACTTTTAGCACTTGCATTTAGATTGGAATAGATCTTTGCAATCGTTTAACTATTATCCTAGTGAATTTATCCACAATGCATAGATTTTGAATTAAGGAAATAGCTTAAGTAATGATTGGATCTAATTCATTTGTTAGTTCTGAAAGCTTTACCTTATTTTCTACCACTTCTTGGCTGATCTTTTCTGTCAATTTGTATTAGAAATTTTGTTCAGCTCATTCTTCAATAGCCTTTTTTGCATCCACATTTTGAGTTGTGATTACTTCAGTGAGAATAGAAATTTGATCTAGGATAGGTGGATTTTGATCAACATCCATGTTGGGAACTATCTAGTTTAAGATATCCCTTGTGGTCTCCAGTACTAAGGAGTCTCGATGCTACTTTTTAAGATTTTCTTTCAAATCTTTCCTTTAACAAATTTCTCCATATTCTTGGAGTGATTCAAAATCTAAATTATTTGGATCACACTTTGGTATTTATATGATCTCATCAGGTGTGACCTCCAACTTATTCTTCTTTGTTTTCTTCTTTTTCTTTTGCGATGCACATGTATGCAGAACAATAGAAAAACTTTCTGCTTGGTCTGATGTGCTGGAGGAAGGCTTTTGTGGTGTTGTACCTTTTTCCTGATGCTTGGGGTTTTCCTTTTGGTTTTCTAGGGACGTCTCTGTATCAACCTTTAGTGTAACTTTAGCATCTCCTTTGGTGTCCTTCGGAGTGGTATCAACTGGCTTATCTTGTTCACCAAGTTCTCATTTTGCACTTCATCTGCATCTTTTTTGGTGTGATCTCCATCATTTTGTTCTCCACCGATGACTACCTGTTCATCGGTTGTATCATTCTTTTCATCATTACCCTTATATTTGGGTATGCTTACATCTTTTTTAGGTTATTACTCCTTCTCCAAGATAATATTGACATCTTGTATTAATAGTGGTATCTGTCCTAGTGTGTCTACTTGTGCATAATCTGTAGTAGTGTCCTGTTTGTTAGTTTGGTCTTGGACACTAGTGACATCTTCATCTTTCTGTATCTCATATGTAGGATTTTCTCTGGTAATATAAATGATTTTTTTATCGGGCCATGTCTCATATGCAACCTTAATATCCTTGTTTCCTTTTGTGTTCAATGATTCTTAAGTAATATATTCATTAGTATTAATATGTTCGGGGCTCTATTTAGCCTGATCATCTATGTTCTTTTTATTTTTGGTAAGAGCTATTTGTGGCTCAAAACTTGTATCCCTTTTAGGTATATCAAGTATCTTTCTCCATTTAGCTTCACTCTTACTGTCTAGCTCAATTAGATGTCCTTGAAGCACATGGTATGCTCTTAACTTTGGCGAGAACCTTTTGGAGTATTTCTTCACCATTTCTTCAATATCCTCCATTTTAGATTCGAAAGGCATAACAGAAACTAGGAATCTTTCCCTTATCTATTTCTCTTCTTTTAGTGCACATGTCCATCTTACCAAAAATCTATTCTGAAGTTCTTTTGGAATTTTATCTGCTAATTGAACTGGTACATATTTGAATATGCACATTTTTGTAATGATTACCTCTTCTATCTTATTCTAGTCCTCAGTGTCCAGAGTTAGCCAAATTTCAATCTTGCGATCATTTACTGATCCTAACTTTATGGTAGCTTCACATAACTCATCAATTATAGTTGGATCTTTTTTCTTATCCAGTTGTTCATCCTTTTCTGTTTCCTCAATGTCTTCCCTATTTGTGAGGAACTTTCTTCTTTTAGTTGGGACTTTCTTCCCTATTTGAGGCTTTCTATTATAGGTCCTTACTTGACCTTTCTTGATTGGTTTAGGAATTGCATCCTTTGTTGTCTGACTCCTAGTCCTAGATGCAGTAGTAGTCCTAGGATTCTTTGCTGGTGGAGGTAGTGGTGTATTAGACTCTATGGACTTTGAGTCACTCTCCTTCTTAGCTTCATCGATGGGTGACTGTCCCTCGATTTCTTCAGTCTATTATGTTTCCTCTTCAGTCACTGATAGCTTTTCCTTCAAATTCTTAACCATTTTATTCTTCTTTCTGTCAATCTTTTTCACAACTAAGAAATTTTTAATCTTTTCTTTGGCTTCCTCATAAGTTCCAAACATAGGTTGTGTTTTATCTAACGATTCATTTGTCAATGCCTCAATAGCATTTGATGCTTGATCTATGTTATCCTCATATTCAAGTGGTGATATCCATGTTGTCCTTAGTACAACTAGATTTATGTAGGTTTAGTTAGTGTCCACCATAAAATATATTTTAGTCTTGTATTTTTCAACTAAATACTCTAGAATCCTCATTCTTTTCTGCATTCTTTCTTTGAATCCAGTGAAGTATTCATTCATGACTGATTCAAACTTATCTCCTAGTGATCTGATGAACTCACTAATTCGTGTGATCACTGGTCTTGTAGTGTCCCATTTTAAATTTCCTATAGATGGAAGGATTCTTGGAAATAGAAGAATATATACATGATAAGTGAACAAAAATTACATGAGTTAAACTTTGCATTTCCTATTTTCTTCTTGTTCTCATCTAATTTCCTTAGCAGAAGTTTTGACAAATCCATTTGTACTCCCTTCTTGAAATTTTTTTAGGTTGTATCCACTACTCTGAATGCAATATTGTTCATCCTCTTATCTTGAAATAACTTGTATCCTAGGATACATGCTCCAAATTTCATTTCAACATCATTGATGGTTGATACCTTTAATCCTCTTCCATCTCATGTTGCTCCTGTATTCTTCTCAATATCATCTTTAGGTAGGTGCTTTAGTGCCTTTACCTTATCGGTTCTAGGATAATCGGTAATAGCATGTAAAACATCCCTGGTTATCGGTTTTGTCTCATCCGGCCATATCTTTCAGTCATGTGTCCTACTTAGTACTAACCAAATCCATTTGGTCTTGAATTACTTCGGGAATAGTAGCGCATGTGTGAGCCCTTTTACTTTAATGTATTTATTCTCTTCCTTGATAGTGCCATCATCATTGAAAAGATTCGTCAAATCTTGGTCGACTTCCAAGTCTCCTATTCCTGCTATCTTGCAGTGTGTATAAGCTCGCACGTCTTCAACAAGAAAAACCCTAGATGGTATACTGGAGAATGCACCAGCATTGTCGGGTTGTGAAGACACCTCTGGACATATCTTGTAATGAGGTTCTTCATAGGTGGAATTATTTATAAGATTGACCTTATTCTTCTTATCATTCTTGATTTTAGTGGTTCTTGATGTAGTTGTAATCATTTATAAAATTAGGGCTTTTTCCCACAAATGAAAGTAGAGTTCTTGGTTATCTCTATTACTTACTTCAACCTCTATAGTTGTTAGGAATCAGTTTGGAGTGTAGGGAGTCAAGTTGTTAATGCTCTGCAATTGGGTAGCTTCGTGCTCCTATTTTACCTTGTCTCTTCACTCTGGTCGCTTGGTGAAAATGAAACCCTTCCGTCATCTATTTATAGACTTTTCCCCAATTTGAGTCATTAATGCTCAACCACTTCTCGGTGTGTGAAGATGAAGTCGTCGGGTGATACACAAATAAAATTGTCGGTGAGAACACGATGCTTCAGGGAAGTTGACAACTTGTTACGTTCACCCACAGATTTTTGTGTATGGTGAAGACAACATGTCAACTTTCATGATTACTGATGAATCTCGATTTGTACTTAGAAAATTAGCTTTATACATTAACCAAAAATTATCGACAAGTATTGTCAACTTAGCATTGTGTCTATACCGATGCATTTTGGTATGTATTGACTGACATGATTGTTTTCACATAATCATAACAAGTAATACCATAGTGCATCTTTAATAATGTTGATTTGGAGTTATAACTATGCATAATGGAAGTGATGCAAAATGTAACTTGGTATAATGCAGTTCCATACTTACTTTTTCTTCTTAGTTGGGGGTGTTGATGTCACCAGATCCATTGCATAAGGTGTCACTAATTATACTACTTGGTCCTGTTTCATCAGTGTTTGTAGCTTTCCTCCATATTTTTTTTCTCATCTTCCTGATGTCTTCAATTGTGTTTCCATTGGAAAAGGTGCTAGTCTGTGTCATTTAGTCTCTACAGTCTTTCTTTAGATGACCAACTTTATGACACTATAGACATGCCATTCAGGGGTTAGTCTAGCTCCTATAATTTCTTGTCCATTATCTCATACAGTTTGCAGCTATGTAACCAAATCTTCCACATGATTTGTAGTTTTCCCATGTGTTGTAATCCCAAACGTATTGGTTACCGACTCTTTTCGGTTGATAGATAGTTTTATTTTCTTTAGGCTTCCATGATTTCCTTTTCTTTTTCCATCATTCAAGAGATGTGTGCCCATGCATTTTGCAAGTAGGACAGTATTTGTCCATGTAGGTTTCCTTCTTTGGTTGTTTCACCTGAGATTTACATTCATATGCATTATGCCTTTCTTGTTACATTTATAAAAAAATCCTATGAATGAAGGTGTGTTTTTAGGAATACCTTTCATTTTTCTCCTGCAAGCATTTGATGTGTGGCCTTTCCTTCCACACTAATTTCATGTCAGCTTTCTTGGTCTTGGATTTGTATAGACATTCTTTGGATCAGCTTGGTTTGGTGATTCTTCATTTTTGGTATACCCTAGTCCATTATTGTTGTTGACTCTTCTTTGTCCATCAAGAAAATCATCCATCCTTTTGTTTCTTTCTTTAGCTCTCTTGATTATGTCATTATGTTGTTGCTGAATTCTCTCTTCATGTTTCACCTTTTCATTTTCTTCTCTTAGCTGACTGATAGCTTCTATTCTTTCAATGAGTTATGTGTTCATTATGTTTTCCTCTTGACTCATAAGAATAATCTGATTTGTGATCTCATGATGATGTTCTGTAAGTCTTTATATTTATGACTCTTTCTCTTGTAGATTTTCATTAATATTCCTTTTGTCATCAATAGCTAGTGTTCTTTATTTCTCACCTTGTCTAGCATTGTTCATGACATCAATCATTCTTATCATATGTGTCTCTTGACCATTTTGCAGAGATTTCACTTGTCCAACCAAATGTTGATTGATTTCATTCAGACTTGTGATGCTTTCTTTTGATGTGTCTAATGCTTTGCTGGTTGTGGATCCTGAAGACTCAAATAGATCTGGTATCTCTTCCTCTTGGTGCTCTGTTTCATTACAAAAAAATGTCATAATATTTCTTTCATCTAGCAGATGTCTCATTTTGATTCTAGCTTCTTTATATTGTTCAAAGAAGATTTGTATCTATAACTTATGATTCTCAATACTCTTGTCAAGCCTGTACTTCTCCATTGTATGATATTTTCTCTTAAGTATTTAATCTTTCCAAATAAGAGATCTATCTCTGATACCAATTGTTAGAAATAATGGGAAGTATGTACTGAGAGGGGAGGGGTGAATCAGCACCTCTAAAAGTTTTGGTTAATTAAACTTTAACCTTATGTAATCAAAAAATTTCTTTACCAATCATATATGCTATTATTTCTTTATGCATGTGACATGAATTCATAATCTTAATTGTATGTAGACATTCATAGAAACATTCATGAAAGCAATAATACTTAACACAAGATATGGTAACGCAGAAAACCCTCGTTAGAAGGTAAATACTGTGGTGGGGATGACACCCACAAAAACTTCACTATCTGCAGATTGGAAGGGGTCGGTTAAGGCTTGCAATTTGATCACTTTTGATGATCTACCCTGTTAGGAGTATTATGTGGAGACTGGCTAAGATCTACTCTATTAAGAGCTTTAGCAACACTATTTAGATTGCACTCCGTTAAGAGATTTACAATAGGATTGTTAAATCCACCTTTCTTGAAAGGATTTCTTCTATTTTCTACACTTGTTAGAATGTAGACAAAAATACTCATTGACTTGAGTGTATGAAATCTACAATTGCTAATTACAAATCCATTACAAATCACATATACAAAGTATCACCTAATGTGATTGATTAATACCTATGTTTCTCAGTAGCCTTAATTCTCGGTTCTTTATAACCAAATTTATCTTTTGATGTTCTGCTTCTTGAAACTCTCAGTCTGATCCATAAATGTGATCCTTGGCTACAATCATCCTCACATACATCTCAAATGAATGATTACACATCTATTTATACAATTGATTTGACCTTTTTGGTTTCACGTATTACAAACTTAACTCTGTGATCAAAGGTTTAAAACTTGCCCTTGATCTCCTAGTTTGCACATTTTTCATAAATTAGACTAATTAAAACAATTACAATTATATTTATTGTCCCTCAAGAAATGGTTTAAAAAAAAATCAAAACTCTAAATATAGAACATAAGTGGTTTATTTGACGTGGAAGTCAGATCCACTTTTCCCGGGATATAATAGACTTTCGATGTCTGATGCTCGGGTTGCCCTAAAATCAGTTTGTTTGTCTTTGAGTGTTTCTTTATTGAACTGTGTTGGTGCTCAAATCAACAAATTAGATTTCCTATGGACTTGCCAATCCAATGCTGGGAAACCCAAGTGGTTTGGCCAACTAACAAGTCACAACCAAGGCAAGGTTGGAACTTCTACAATTCTAGCTCTGCAAAACCAAGGCTGGTAGGCCTATACCTTGACTTATCCTTCAAGTTACAAGGCTTTTTATAGCAGAT